>BFEA01000003.1:7491330-7513119 GCA_003427395.1 Chara braunii
ACCCTCCTTGGGACGCCCTTTCCCCCGAGCCCTGCCTTACCATCCTGGTTATTGATAACTGCAATGCACTCTCAACGACGAGACTCAACGAGAAGACGACGAAGTATATGTGCAATTCTGTTAACCATAATCGCGCCTCACCGCGCAATTCCGGAAAGCGCAGTTGTGGATATGTGTGCTACGAATCTATACATGCCAGCTATGCGCGATTGCCCGCGGAACGGTTGCGCCGACCTTGGGCTGTACCTCCCGCGCATGCAGCTTTGAGAAAAGAGAAACCTGCCACGTGAACACTCGAGGTTATTCGATTGGACACGTCTCGTGGTTATTGGTAAACTGCAGTGGTGCTGGTGCATACTGATAACCTGATGGAATCGGACGGACATAATAACGTTATCGGTTACGGACATAACAACGTTATGGGTTACGCCCTTTAAAAGCAAGAAAAAGAAAATAAAAGAGAAACCTGCCACGTGAACGCGTGCGGATTTCTTCTGCCACCGTGGCCATGTCGTGCCCGAGGAGGAGGGGGGGTAATTGGCGGGAATGACCCCCTTTAAAAACACAGAAAAAGGTGCCACGTGGACACGTCACGTGGATACCTTTTCCTTCACAGCTAGGCTAATGCGGCGCGAGCGCGTGCTCTAATTGTTTGGGGGGTACTTGGGGTAAATAACCAATCTGCGTTCTCGGGATGCGCAGTGATGCTCGGATCGGTTGGTAGATTAAGATGGAAAGGCGAGGAGGGAGAGAGCGTCGGTGAGTGGGGGAAGACGGGAGGCGGGAGGCGGGAATAGAGTGTGAAAAGCGGGTAATGAAGGAGAAGAAGGTTGTGCAACGGGTGGGGGGGAGGAAAGAGGAGCAGGGAGCGGAGGAAGAAAAGGAGAGCAGGGGGGGGAGGGAGGAGGGAGGAAAGAGGAGCAGGGGGAGGCGAAGGGGGTAAAGAGAAGCAGAGGGAACAGCAAGGGAAGAGGACGTCGGAGAGAGGGGGTTAGGGCGTCAGACGTTTGATGGAGGAAGAGGATGAGGGTGGGTTGAGTGCGGAAGGAGTTGAGGAAGGGGGAGGATGGGGAGGAGGAAAGGGGATATATAAAGGCAGATTAGGTGGGAGGGGGGATGAAGCATGGGGTCGGGAAAAGAGTGAGGGGGCGAGAGGAGGCGATAAGTGAGGGCTCTTTTTTTGGCGCTTAGGTGTGAAAGGTTGCACTGATGTGCCGGCCATGTGTGCGCTGTCTGTTACGCGCTTGTTTTGACTTTACATGGCTGTCGTAACATGAGCTTGTACTCCTTTTCCCCTGCTCGCTGTCATCCCGCGGCTGCTATCCTTTGGTCACTCGCATGGTAGGTGCGCGCTTCTTCCCCTCCCCCCATCCCCTATTCCCGCCCCGTTCTCAAGGCCGTTGGTCAGATCAGCGCGGGAAGGAAGGGAGAGAGAGAGAGAGAGAGAGAGAGAGAGAGTCGGGATTGAAGTGGGGGCGAATATATACTGTTTGCGGAGGATGTTGACCGGGGTGGGCAACATTGAAGAGGGAGTGGGGAGCGGGAAGGGGCCAGCGCGGCGGAATAAGGAGCCTGGTTGCGCGTGGGTAAGGGGTCTCGCCGCAGTTGAGAACCGTGCGCGAAAGGGTCAATTGCCTGTGGTAATGGGAGACAAAGGGCGACAGCGTGGGGTGGAGGCAGGGGGCCGGGGCGGCGAAGGCACACAAGGAAAGAGTAGTGTGGACGCAGATAAGAAGTCTGCGAGGGCCCCAGAGATATCTAATTACCACTGACTTCTTGATACAATGCGGGGCGGACTTGAGACGAAAACTTTACGAAGAAGGCAAGGAAAGAAACCAAAAAAGAAAAGAAAAGAGGAAAGAGGAAAGACCAAAGGTATGACATGTCCTTTAGGACATCCGCTAAAATTGGAACGATACAGAGAAGATTAGCATGGTGGAAAAGAAAAAAACGTGGGACCTGGGACCACGTACCCCCCTCTGTAAGAATCTTCAGCGGTTTCAGCAGAGGGGAGGTCACAGGTTCGAGGGCCGAGAGGCGAGCGAACCTGTTTACTGACCGTTTGTGCGGGTGTACATGTACATACGTGTATCTATCTATCTATCTATCTATCTATCTATAACAGTTTGTCACAGCCCCTCGTTTGTTGTCCTCTTCTCTCTGTCTGCCTACGGTTTACCTGGCAGTTCTGTTTGTGACGATGTGGGCGGCCTTGTACGCAAGAGGTTCTGAACAGGTGGAGTTGTAAGGAAGAAGATTAAAAACGAATTTAAGATTTTTTTGTTTTTTTGTTTTTTTCGCTTAGGCGCTCTGATATTATGTGACAATATATGTGTGACGATAGCCTCCTGATGAGTCGGTGAAACTCCGACGAAACAGTTTGTCACAGCCCCTCGTTTGTTGTCCTCTTCTCCCTCTCTGCCTACGGTTTACCGGGCAGTTCTATTTGACGATATATATATATATATATTCAGCCTCCTGACGAGTCGGTGAAACTCCGACGAAACAGTTTGCCACAGCCCCTCGTTTGTTGTCCTCTTCTCTCCATCCCTCTCTGCCTACGTACGGTTTACCGTGCAGCTCTGTTTTATATGTATAAACAGTTTGTCATAGCCCCTCGTTTGTTGTCCTCTTCTCCCTCTTTGCCTTCGGTTTACCGCGCAGCTCTGTTTGACGATATATATGTAAATGTGTACACATTTGTATGATAGATGTGTGTATATATCATCAAACAGAGCTGCCCGGTAAACCGTAGGGGCAGAGAGGGAGAAGAGGACAACAAACGAGGGGCTGTGACAAATTGTTTCGTCGAAGTTTCACCGACTCATCATATGCGCAGATGTGTGTATATATATTAGACGAACACGATGGGTCCTTTGTCTGCGCGTGCGTTCAGTCGTCTTGCTTGGGTGTGAACCCTTAAGTCATTTTCCCTCTGCGACTCTGTTTACCGTTGGCGAAGTAGAGATTAGAGAGGAGTGGGTATCGAGCTGTTACTCGGTTGAGTACCATTCAGCCTAAGGAGCCGGTAAGGGTAATTCCCTTTCCTTTCCCCAAGGAAGTATCATGAGTGATTGTACTGCCTTGTGGCCGAGTGGTATATATTGTGACGATATATAACGATATATATATATATCTGCCAACGGTTTACCGGGCAGTTCTGTTTGTGACGATATATATTGTCACACTGTAAATCAGAGCGCGAAGGCGGAAAAAAGCAAAACAAGGAAAGGAAAATAAGGAAGGAAGGAAAGCCCTATATATATATATCGTACAATATATACGGTATAACTGTGGATAAACATATCGTGCCGTTTCGTCCTGTGTTCTTTGTCTGCGTGCCGCCTCCTCTGAGGCAACATCCCATTCCTTCAGGATTTGAACCTGTTACCTTCAAAACATGAGAAGGTTGCTGCTGTGTGTGACATGTACTCGCAGCGTTTCTTGTTTTGTTTTCTGTCGTTTTACAATTCGACCAGTTGTTGAGGAAAAGACACGTGTGCAGCTACCGATGGTTGTTGTAGAAAAGCCACGTGTACACCTACCTTCCATTTAAGGAAAGACACCTGTGCAGCTCGATATCGTTCTCGCTAACGCCTTTCGCACATCACAGAAGAGACAAAAATCCACCTTCACCTACCTCATGTGTCTGAATGCTACAGACAACGTTACAACGGTCAAGCAACAGATCACGTGTTCGAGTCCTGATGGAATCAGATTCACGTACTAGTAATCACGTTAGGGGCTAACCCCTTGCTTGTTAAGAAAGGCAAAATAAAATTCACTGAGCGGCGTGGCACGCGTGATGTTCTTCTCTCACCTTACAAGAATGCACATCACGTCTTTTTTTCCCCCTTGTCTTCGTCCTGACGAAAGACGCGTGTCATTCTCCCTCCTTCGACACTCGTCTTTCTCCCTCCTTCGACACGTGTCTTTCTCCCTCCTTCGACACGTGTCTTTCTCCCTCCTTCGACACGTGTCTTTCTCCCTCTGTCGACACGTGTCTTCTTAGGAGTTGCGGCCAAGGAAGGCGTGCGCCTCTCAGAGCCATAGCCGTGTTCTCGGAGAGAGGGGGTGAGCGTTCTACACGGGCTAACCATTCGCCTACTTGCGCAGATTCGTTGCATAGTCTCACAGTATAGGACTTTTTTGAACCGTCTCTGGACGCAATTGCGGCCCAACGCATCCACGAGGAGCCGCTACTGCGGTCATATATGTGCAGGAAGGTCCTTGTGTCAGTATAACTCTCTAATCTCTTTTTTTTTTTTTAAACAAAGAAGTCTCTTTTCTTTTTCTTGCGCAGATGACTTTTCCGCTCTTTCTCGCTGACGAAAAGGTGGCGACGGTGGAAAAGAAGGACGTGCGGAGGACTCCGCATTTGTCGTCCTCGTCTATGTTCTTTGGCAGATCCTGTGCTACGTTGTCTTTTTTTTCTCTTCGTCAAGTTCTCGTGTCTTTTTCTGTGAGTCCTGTGTTATTTTCTCGTTCCTCTCTCTCTCTCTCTCTCTCTCTTTCTCTCGCTTCCTCTCTCTCTTTCTCTCGCTTCCTCTCTGTCTTGCTCTGTGCCTATCATCTTCAGATCATGTACTTATCCCACTTCGCAGTCGTTGTCCTCTTCTTTGTTCTTCGGTAAATCCTGCGCCATATTGCCTTTTTTTAATCTTTGTCAAGCTGTCTTTCTTCTTCTGCGACTCCTGTGTTAGCTTCTCTTTCTTCTCTCTCCCGCTCTTGTTCTCTCTCTCTCTCTGTGTTTCTCTCTTCGCTTCTCTGTTCCTATCATCTCCAAATCTCTTTTTTGCCTTCCTCGAGCTCTCTCTTTCTTGTTCTCTGAATCTTGTGTTGTGCTTTCTTTCCTCTCCCTCTCTCTCTCCTTCTCTGTTTTTCTCTTATCCCCTCTTCTCTTTCCCTGTCATGTACTTATCTCGTATTGCCTTCTGTCGAACTTGGTGGAATGCCTTGCCTTTGAGATATTAAGTGCGCATTTTTCCTTTGTCCCTGTCTGCTCTTGCCCTTGTTCCACCCGCGTTTCTACTTCTTCTTTTTTCTCCTTCTTCTGGGCTTCATTTTGCTTTCTTTCTTTCTTTCTTTCTTTCTTTCTTTTTTTCAATTGGAAATCAAAATTGGAAATCTGTTTCTCTCCTCACCTGTCTTCCTACTTGCTCGCACGAGGACGAGGAGGATGCACGTGGCGGCCGTACGAAAGGGCTGGCTGGCCGCTGCTATGTGGTAGCGCAGAGATATCTGTATCATGCGGCAGTGGGTCCCGTAGATATGCGAAGAGACGATGGCCAGGCACTGTGTATTTTGTGCACAGAGGTACTTGACGTCAAGGCACCTTTTCCGCTCCGCGCTCTCCCCTCCCCCCCCCCCCTCCCCCTTCCCCTTCCCCCCCCCTCCTCTACTTCTTTTTTTGGTTAATAATTTTTCGGAGGCTCTTTTTTTCCTAAGACTTGGGGATTTGCTGATTCTTCGGAGCCCCCAGGGGGGACTCTTTTCTTGGAGAGGGCTGGCGATTTCTGGAAATCCTGGTCGTGCCACTGTCCAGGCCACATTTGAGTTCAGTTTTTGGCTGGCTCTTTGAGGACGAACCTAGTCCATTTTGGTTTGGATCTGGTTCATGATAGTGCCACTTGTACTTGTATTGCCGGGGGTGTGGCTACCAGTGGAGTTTATCCAGGGGCTAGGTCCCACTTACACGGATTAATAAGCGATATTGAGCGATAGCAAAGATCAACGGCAGAATCTCTTAATCCGTGCAAGTGGGACCTTGCCCCCGGTGGCAGACAGGTAGCTGGGTGACGAGGTTGGAATTACGGCTGGACCATGTTCTCCATCACTTGGACTCCACCTTATTACCTCTAAAGGGCCTCTAAGGGGCCGGGCTGTCAGAGAACACTTGACGTCCATCTAGCCGCTGCAGCTTCGATCACTGATGTGGAATGTCATAGTGAGTGAGCTTTTGGTGCGCTGACTACGTCTCCCCTAGTTTTTGTTTTTGTTTTTTCTTATTTTGTACTGAAGAGACGACTCTCATTTCACAACAGTGCAACATGGACGCCGGGATCCTCACAGTCTATTTGTAGCCGGAACAAAGATGCTGGGAGCATTACCCGGTTTGGCTTAGCAGGTGAGCAGTCCATGCGGACTACCGGTAGGGGGCTTGCCGCCGCAACTCAAACCGACAAATGTTTCGAGAGCTGTCAGATAATTTCAAGAGTTTCATTTTCAAGAGTTTTTGGCCCTTGGCCACACAGAACTCTTGAACGAGGGATGAAGTATGCCGTTTTTAAATAAAAGACAAACATATCTCTTTGTTGTTTTTTGGATTGTGTGCCTGACACATCTTGAAACCGAGGGTGCTCTGAGTGCTTGGAAACCTTCCGTGTTGCAGGCTTGGGATTTGGGCGTTTCGGGAGGAACCCTTGGAGGTCCTGGAGGTCCTCTCTGACACCTCTTGAAGGAATTTTTGGCCCAATTCTTTCAAGAGGCTGTGTGGCAATGCCCAACCTCTTGAAAATCCGTTCAAGAGTGGTGTGGGGAGGCCCTAGCATCGGGATCCAAGGCCTGGGCTACCACACAAACTTCACCCACCCTCCCTATTGCCGGGAGGGTGACCCCACATCCCCTTTTTCTACTGCGAATAAGAACTGAGCACCCAGGTTATGTCTTGTCTGGTTTCATCTCCCTCCTCTTCTTTTTTTGTTGTTGTTTCTAATAATATTTTTTAAGGGTGACGACCTCGAGATACCATCTTTCAACTGGCTGGCCTAGGTAAATTCAGAGTTGTTTTCACTCATCTGATTCCATTGGAATTCGAGCTCAGGTCTGGATTTCAACAGCTCAGGGGTTTGCCAGCGGAGCTAGGCCAGTTGGTTATTTCCTCTAGTTTTCACTGTTTTAAAGCACAGTGCACCACACATAGGCCCACGTGTGTCAGCATGAAACCCGCACCTTTAAAGCACCAGTGCACCACACATAGGCCCACGGGTGTCAGCATGAAACCCGCACCACTTCAGAGGCCGCCAAGTTCAACGGCGCCTCGGGCCATGCAGTGCCTCCGAGTTTTGCTTGTGGCAACAAAGAACTTTCTGAAAGGCTGGGGCGGCGTACTAGCCGCTTAAAACCACGATTTTGAAAACGTAAAGCACCAGTACACCACACATCGGCCCGCGGGTGTCAGCACGAAACCTGCACCACTTCGGAGGCCGCCAATTTTTTCCCCAATGGCGCCCCACGTAGCGCGGCCCCTCCGAGTTTTGCTTGTCTGGACAAAAACTTTCTGCAAGGCTGGGGCCGTGTACTTGCGGTTTGAAGTCCAAAAAGCCAATAGTAGTGTCTTTAGCTCTCCAGTTTGCCGGCTCAGGGCTTTGGGTGTCTGCCTCTGACCATAGACCCGGCCGTGGAGTTCCATGGCCTCCTCCCCTGTCGGTGATCCTGCTCCTGTCCTGGTCATCCGTGCGTCAACCTCCATTCTCCCTCCCATCACTTCTGCATCCCACCCTTCCCGCCTCCCCAGCGCTCCTGCTGGCTTGCATTAGCTCCTTTACTGGCTTTGACCCACGCCTGCCCCCCTTTCTCAGCCATTCTTGCCTTGTCCCCCTAGCTTGCCCTCCTTCACTTCTTTTGCCTCTGGAAGTCCACTTGGTGCAAATCGCTCTGTGCTATCTTTGATTCTTTTCTTGCTGCGCTCTTACCTTCCCCCGTGTGTGATCTTCCTTTCAATAACGCGACCTTTGGAAGTGCCTATTGGAAACTTATACGAATTGGGATTTTTACGTGCAGGTAACTGTAAGAATACTACTGGGTGGGCTTATCATGACCTAGGTTGGGGCGTTTGGTGGTTTTGGGATCCCATAGAAAATGCATTTTTGATGCCTTGGGTATTAGCTACAGCTTGTGTTCGATCAGTCATTTCATTTCGGTTGAATTCTTGGACCTTCATTCTGAACATTGTAACCTACCTTCTAATCTTACTGCCCCGGGTTGCACACACCTTGTTGTTCCTCTTGCTGTATACCCCCACATTACCCAAGTTGACAATCAGGACCCTCGGTCGCACCCCTCTTCTCCCCCCCCCAACTCCCTTGTCTTTTTGTACGTGGATGCAGGATATTTTGCTTATCCTTTGTCTCCCTCTCCATTCCCCTCTCCTCCTCAACATCACCTGCGCCCAGTTCTCATGCTGACCACACATGCGTATGCTTTCCTCTTTGACTGTTCACACACATCTTTTTGGCTGTTGCTGTCGTGGACCACCAGTTAGTTACACATCCACGCCCTATTTGCGCCGCTCCCACCACTGGCCAAATGCGAAAAAGACGAATACAGAAAGCTTATATTTCGACCTTCCATCTGAAGATACACTTGCAATTTCCGGATTTGGTGAGTAATGCGGTGAGGACACCTGTCTCACCAAAGTGGGATTCCTGAGCTGCATGAGGTAGTTGCACTGATAAACCAAGGGCTTACTCACACTCGGACCTCTCTCGATGTACCTGGACGCAAATGCATCTGCATGCAGTTACATCCACAAGTAGATTGAATAAGTCCTAGTGTGAGTGTGCCCCGATGCCATGCTGGTGGCTTAGCCTGTTTGGACATTCATGTGGGCTTAGTGACAACCATAAGTCGTCAGCCTCCTCGCCTGCCCAGCTTTGTTCCAGACTTCACACGTTCTCTCCGCCCCTTTGTCCACTGCAGCAAGTTCCTCATCGTTTGCCCCCAGCAGTGAGTTCAACTGCTTTTTTTTGTTTTCCTTTTTTCAATTATCAAACCCTTCTTTTCAAAGACGCTACAAAACAAAAAACTAAAAAACAGATGGTTAAAAAGAGAAAGTAAAGTGAAAAAGAAAGAAGTTAGATTCTAGCACAAACTACCCAAAATGCTTGTTCGAGTTCACTATTGTTTTACGAGATGAACTGGTCAGAAAGATTTCTGGAAAGATGGCTGAAAATTCATTGTCAAACATGGCTATCTGCACTTTTTTGGTTGGCGGCCGGTCAGGCAAAATACAAGATCTACGTGACCAAAATTTCACACTCTGGCGAGCCACACATAAGGCCAAATGCTTTCCATAACCTAAATTTGATTATCACTTCAACTGACTTAATTCCTAATGGAATAGCAGCACATTCTCAGCAGTAGCTTGAGCAGGACAAACGTTGTTAGAGACAGTGGTGGTTACTTTGAAGCTTAAACCACCAGTACTTGGCCCAACTATTGATGCCGAGCCTGGAATCCCCCTGCGCGCCGATTTCTGCCGAAGCGACGGGGCATCGTTTCATTTTGCTTTTGGCTGGCGCTTCCAGCCATTCAGGTCCGATACCCCAAAGCCCTTAATCCGCGGCGCGTTAGCGGGAAAGTGCCGCTGCCGATAGCTGGGCCAAGTACTGGTGGTTTAAGGAAGAGGTCATTTTGTAGGCCCCGCTTGTGATACAGATTCATGTTGGGAGACTCACGGAATGGGTTGGTCACAACCTTCCACGATTTGTAGACGTATATGTATTCAGGTTGTTTTTCTTGCTGAATTAGCAATGTCCCCCAAGTGGAGTTGTAGCAAGCAAGGAGTGATGGCTTTAAAGTGCATGTAGGCAATGGACATTTATCCTCATTTTCTGAGGTCCCCATGAGCGGTTCATTGGGGTGGCATGGTGCCACGCTGTGCATTTCGTTGGACTTGTGTGTGTGGAGTGCTTCTTGATGGTGATAGACCTTCGCTTTGTGTGTTGGTTTTCCTGGCTGCTCATGGCGGGCTGGACTTGACAGTCTGTGAAGTTTAATATATTATGTGAGTAGGTGATAGTTCGTTTTAATTTTCTTTGTGGGTATCCTTCATGCCAGCAGTTGGTGTATACGGTGAGCTTGTCGGTTTGGCAATGATTGGGCTTGCTATGGGAACTAAGGAAATGTACGTATGAAAAGGGAGAGAGAATGGAAGTTTGTGCTTTGAAGTAAAACACAGGGTTATAATTTCCATGTGGATTGAACTTGATTCTCAACAGTGGAGAGAATCAAACAGCGCAGAGATTGTCATATCTTTAGTTTTTCTTAACCACCATCATGGATTTGACAGTGCGTACCCTTAGTTCCTTATCAGTCTGGTGCGTCGAGGTGCACGTGGCTTCATTACTGCCTTTTTTGGCAGCTCCAGTGTGATTTACCGATATAATGATATGCTTCACAAGCTTTTGTTGCTGAGGTCCGTTTCCCTGCAGTTGTTTTCCATGTAGGTATGGGCGTGGTCAGAACACCTGCTTGGCTGAAAGTATTTGTGGTGTAGTTGGGTCAAACGAGCCGTTGTGCGTATTTTGGACCTGTCCTCCCTTCTTTCTTATTGGCAAAGGGAGGATAACCTTTCTAAGCGCATCTTACAAATCCGTACTTCTCAAGTCATTCTACAAGCTCCTTGATAGGGGCTTAGCGGAGAATGAGTCTCAGGTGTATCCTTCTTCGGTATACTTCTCAGTGCACTTCGCGCCTAGCCCAAGAGACTTGATTTTGTGCCTCCATTTCACGGCACCAGAAGTCTTATCTGTTGCGGGACCTTGTTTCTGTTTGCAGTCTGCTATTTTGTGGGAATAGCATGTGCGACATGACGAGGAGAGCAGACTAACGGAGGAGGGCCCACTCTCACTTTTGTGGGAATAGCATGTGCGGCATGAAGAGGAGAGCAGACTAACGGAGGGGGGCCAACTCTCACTGTATATTTGACTGCTTGGCCAGGTCCTTTACTCAGTTCTCTTTGGATGTAGGTATTTGCTGATGAGTCGGAGATGACCAATTTGATAGTTAGACTGAGCCAACGAGCGCAAGGGGGAGAAGTTCACCTATTATGATTGTGATTTGGAGTCACATGTGCTCCGTGTAGAGATAGCCTACAGCCATGTTCTATCACCAACCATAAGGATGTCATCTGGGTATCGCAACCTTCTTCCCCACACAGAGATAGTCCAGACCGATGTAGCCCATGTTCTATTCGTTCAAAATTGGGATGCGCGCTTCATTAGCTTTTTTTGGGATTGTTTCCACATATATGGCTCACATATTTGTTTCTTATGTTGTACCATCCGCGAGTTGGTGGTTAGATGCACACAATGAATACAAGGAAAGAAGTTCGTTTACAGTGATCGCGATTTATATTTACATCTTCCCCATGTGAAGATTGCCTACAGCCATGTCCTGTCACCAATCACAAGGATGTCGCCTTGTTCTTTCATCTCCATGGAGTTCCTTTGGCCTTCATAAAGTCACTTCGGTAATTGGTCGCAAATGTGTTTCTTATCTTAGATCACACTTGTGCTACCATAGCTAGCTCTCCATCGCAAGTAGTTGACGAAGGCCAACCAATGCTGGATGGATCTTACAGTCCAGGTTGGTGACTTGGTTTTTGTTGAAAGATGCAACCTTTGACCCAAAGCCTATGCTTTTTTAAAAGCCTCTCAAGACGTTTTCCCCAAACTGACCTGATGACCTTTTTCGGGCACAGCTTCTTCAGCATTTGGAACAGGCCAATATTCCAGATATGGTTTGCTTTTGCGACCTTGTTAAACCACAAGTACACGGCCCCGGCCTTCCAGTCCGAAACTTGTTGCCACAAGAAAACGAGGCCGGAACGTCAAACACTGAGCCCACCATTGATAAATTCGATCGGTGGTGGTGTTTTCGTTTCGTGCCTCCAGAACCCGCGGCCCAGGTGCCCCATGTACCGGTGCTTTCTAACTCTTTTGGAAATGCTTGGTGGATGCTCTTATACGTGGATTTGAAAATGTTTTGTGGATGCTCTTACAAGTGGACCTCTTATCCAGATAGATAAGCTTGGGGAGTATCAGGTCGCTGTCATTGTGTTAGCCTAAGTTATTGTCGGTGTCTTTGTGTCTGGAGTACCTCAAGTGTTGTGTCAGTAGTTGAGGATGAATATACTTCGGAGTGTGTTGAACATGTAAGAGTATGTCATTGGTACGACACATGCTTAAAAGCAAGCTCACCATGCTGCTGCTGTCTTGACAGTCTACACCATAAGGCAGTGTCATTGGTGGTACGACTACTCCGAGGGAGGTCCCTTTGCAACCGACGGACAATTGGCATCCGTACAACCATCAAGTCCCTCATCGATCTCCCTCATCGATCTTTGGTCTCTAAAATTCATGTATATCCGAACTTCATCCATAGCTTCACTTTTGAGATATTGTTTTTCGTGGTCACATCTTCAGCTTCATCTTCATCATTGACATATTTGTTTCTTTTTTTTTTTTTTCGTTTTTTTTCTTTTTAAGAAAAGTCCAGGTAGTAGTAGAGGCTGGATGCCAGGCCTCGGGAAACGCCTGTAGTACTCAGCCATGGGAGGCTCCAATGGGTTGCGAACTCGCTAGGGATTGTCTGCCCCTGGGAATATCATTTTTTCCCTAGTCTAATCTCATAGCAGATCGCAAGTGGAGCTCTACAGCAGTGTACCCTAGCCAACCCCTAAGCCCAGGCATAGACTACACTTACCCGCAACCCTTCCGGGGAGCTCGCCATAGAGACATCTCTAAGGACCAACCCTGCTATGCCACGGGGTAACGTCTAAGTATGTGGTTCCCTGGCCAGCAGAGGGCCCCAGAGGACGACCCGGACACAGGAGGGGTCCTGTAGAGACAGTCATACCTCCTCATGTGTCACATAAAGCAGACTCTATGGGCAGCTATCCACCCCTCTACTATCGATGCGACATCCCACCGACCCTTCTACCGGTAGGTGATACTCCTAGCCAGAGACTCTCCCAAGGAATCGTAACCCAGCTGAACCATGAATGACAATTCCCACAGATACCATCCCGGATGATGTGCAGCCCTTAGGCATCGCAAGATATAGAGGGAAAGCTTGCCCTCGGGAATCAGATGTGTCTAACACCCAGCCTTAACACCCAGCCCCTACTACTACTCAAGCAGGTCCGTAGAGAGATGGCCCACACGCCTCGGCCGCAGAATCATGTCTGTGTGGACTATCGTGAGTGTACCAGCTGGACGGGAAACTAAGGAACAGTACCTAGACAGCCCATGGTGTGTGGACTATCTTGAGTGTACAGCCCATGGTGTGTGGACTATCGTGAGTGTACCAGTGGGACGGAAACTAAGTAACACTGCCCAGACAGCCCATGGGACAAGCACAGACAAGGGCATAGCGACGAAGCTGTCTTGATGATGGGGCCTCTATCTCTACGCGGGGTATCTACTGTCCATCCATAGTTGTTAAGGGCCAATAGCCCTGCGTACAGCTACACCTAGCAAGTACAAGTGAAGCACAAGTGAAACTCAGCCCGCGCCACCATCCCCCCTCCTTCCCCCCCTCGGGGAAGGACACGAGACATGACCCTGATCGTCAGACCTTACCATAGACGAAGTACTCTGACAGCCCTTCCAAAGCCCGCTACCAGCATACTACAACCATGGACTACGGCCCTTGGGTGGTGTGCAGGCAGTGTCTATAATCCTTACCATGCGTCAGCCCAAAGGGGGTGTGCGAGTGGCCGCATGTCGGTCAACGCCCACCGGTATCCATGCACGAGGGTGCAGAGTTATTGAACCTGCAACCTCAGACCACAAAACACATTTCCAACTGTTGCTCCACCCACTGAGCTACCGGCCATCCGCGACATGTTTGTTTCAACCTGCATGCTTTTTATTTTCTTTTTAAACCCTTTTTCACTTTTGTAATGACGTGCCAAACATGGACTGAGACACACAGCTGATTTCTGAGTTTTGCTCATGGAATGTATGCCTTACTGAGTGTCCCGCTTGTTGCTGGGTTTTCTAAGTCTGTGTGGGTGCATGGTTGCTGGTCTGCATGCCTGTCTGAGTGCTTGTCGGCTTGAGTGTGTGTGACCCGCAAGGGCACTTTGTTGTTCGGAAAGGCCCAAAGGGCCTATGGCCGTGACATTGAGGGTCGCAGCGGGAAAAACACTCAAGTGGCGGGGAAAGAGGCTTGCGACATTTGAAGCAGCAGAAAACACTCAAGTAGCTGGTAGGCCGGTACCACACCAGGTAGAGGTAGATGTGCTGGGTAATCGAGGCCGAGCAGAAGAAGACAAAATGTTGCATACTAGTGAGTACTTCAACAAGTATGAGCAGAACCAAAGATCAACCAATATAGGGTGAGCATGTATGCAGCGGAAGTCTGATAAATGGACTGACTCACATAGACTGAACCCATACAGATATCACTCAACACACAAGCAATCGTGAGATGGTGGGGTCTGAGCCAATCATAGACGATGCTCAGGCCCTGCACAACCATGCACAGATGAAAGGTGGGAGGAGAGACGAAGGAGGTGGGAGATGTAGGCAGCGCCAGATGTCACCGAGATAGAATCCAGTAGGTCACCGATATGGTAGTTCAAAATGTCATCGAACAAGATCAAAATGTCGTGGACAATAAGCCACCAATGTCGGAGGTACAGAGTCCTAATGTGACCGGTGTCCAATCTGTGATGCCGCCGGGTATCAACCCCAACAATCTCCAAGTCTCGAATCCGGTAAGTATCACAGCCTCTCTTACCACCAAAATCCAACACTGATCTCTGTCCAACTCGTAGCAAGTCTCCAATCTGAAGAAGAAGAAGAGGAAGTCTGAAGAAGTCTGAAGAAGAAGAAGATGGAGATGGAGAGAAGAAGATGGAGATGGAGAGAATAAGATGGAGAGGAGAGGAGAGGGGAAGCTGTTGAGGGCCTCAGTCCAAACCTGCAGGATGCAAGCTGGCGTCTTGGCGGCGGCAGGAGTCCGGATGCAGGTCGCTGGAACTACGGCGCTCAACTGTCGCAGGTAAGTCCTCCTTGCCTCCTTGTTCCTCCTGGGCTGCAGTGCGCTAAACTATCGCTGCAGTCCCTGGCGCTGTGCTCAACCAAATAGCTCAGCGTTCTCCTGGCTGCTTTTCGTTCCAACCTGCATGAATGGCCGCTGGACCGGCCCAAGTACCGTCCGGCGGCCGGTCGGCCTCAATGCTGGCCTCCTGCGCCGTGGGCTGAACCGGCGAAATGACCGTTCAGCCCAGACCGGTGGGCGGCAGCCTCAAGAGCGCCTCCAGGCCCAAACGGTTTGTCGTTTGGGCCAGACCTGGGTCTGCTGGCGCTGAGGCCCAACCGGTGGCCTAATAGGGCCTACCGGGAGGAAAAAGGCCTGGCCTTTGGCAAGGCCGGCCTGGGTACCCCAAAACCGGTGTGTCGGGCCTGTGAAGGCCCGTGTGAAGTCGCAGACTGTAACACAAAAGCTGGCATTTTTAGAGGCACAGGAGTTGTAGGCTAGGTCTAGGCGGGTACCAGTCCAACCAGTCTGAGTCTAGGGCCTGTACGGGCAATATCAGTGTCTGCAATGATGTTTCCCTCCGAAAGGGAGGACGTACCGGTTGCTTGGAGGCCGCGCGGCCTAGGAAGTCACTCGCCAAGTGGCAAGCAGGCCGCTATATCTCCAGGAGGAGCAAGGTGCTCCTCCTCATTGTCGGTGTGCAAGTTTGGCGACACACTGGTTGGAGCGCTGGCTGGAGCAGCGCAGCTTGGAGCAGCGCTGCTGGGGAAGGATCAAGGACACGGAGGAGGAAGAAGACCAGGACTAGGAAGGGGGAGCGCCAGAGGTACTTACCTGGCTATGGTGGTTGCCATCTTCATCACCTTGGTGGGCACTGCAGCAGGAAGGCCCCAGTTGGGGTAGAGCTACACCAAGAAGCTTCAAGGCAGAGTCAGGCATGACGGCCTGAGCTAGAGCAGCCATCGCTGCTTTGTGTTGTCCTTTGCACAGCAGGGCGATGCCCTGGTAGTCTGCAATAGCCTCGGCCTTGGAAGGAGGAGGATGAAGGGCGGCCATGGCTATGGAGGACCTCATGTGATACCTGCAGTACAAGAGGGAATCGGACATTGATTCTGGTTCAGGCATTCAACCTTATTATTAGTATTTCTTGATTGAATAAGAGGGGAGGAGATATGGAGGAGGAGAGTGGTTGGTGAAGAAGAAGAGCATTATCATTGGTCTATGCTGGTGTACATCATCTTCTTCTTCTTTCTTTCATCTTCTTGTTCTTCTTTCCCTCTCTCTCCTCTCAAGTTCATTCATTTCGTTTTGCAATTGGACGGCATTGTACTTTCTGATAAATGTGTACTTCGAAATCGGCCGGGATCATAACACTTTTGAGTTTTTCTTTGTCTCACAGGTTGGTTTGCACTTGAATTCAAGGACTGATTAAGACATTGAACGTTAGTTCATGGTTATTGTTGTTGCTGTCGCGTTTACTTGTGGTTCCCCTAGCTGGGTTTATCGTCATCTAGGTCGTCGCTGTCTCTGTTCTTGAACTGAGAAAATCCACTTTCAAGTGGTCGCAATCATTCTCCTCCGCATTATCTCCCTATTTGTTACTCTCTTCGTGTTCTTTCGCTTCATTCTCCTCTCCTCTGCTTTCTCTTCGTGGTCATCGTCCTATGCTCCTTTGTTGTTGCCTTCTTACTCCTCTTTGATCATTTGCTAAAGCGTTTGCATTGCTTCTTCTCTCCTCTATGGGTTGCCTTGCTGGTCTTGACCTGCATTTGTTGTTGTCTTCCAGAGAGAGAAGGAAAGAGGTTGCATCAAATAGTTGATTGTAGCATGTTTGAATGATGAGTACGCTGACACACCATGAATTGGTGAATGATGCTGGCTTCATGCAGGGAGTGATGGCATTGATTGATTATGGAGAGCCATGATGGAAATGGGAGAGAGGATGCCGGCAATGGGAGAGAGGACGGCGGAAATGGGAGAGAGGATGAGAGAAATGGGAGAGAGAATCATGGCGGTGGGGACAGGGGTTGGGGGCTCGGCAGGGGGCAATGCCTTGGGTTTTGGTGGAACTGGCTGGGCTAGTGGAATGACTGAGGGCCCTCTTGTGGGAGGAGCAGCAGGGGTTGGGGGTTTGGCAGAGGGCTCTGGCTTGGGTGTTCGTGGAATGGGCTGGGCTGTTGGAATGACTGAGGGCCGTCTTGTGGGAGGAGCAACAGCTGCAGTGAGGGGCCGAGGCGCAGGGATGGCAGACCCTTTTGCAGGGGGAGTAGGACACCCACTCGTCACGTGTGATAAGCTAGGACAAGGGGGATCACGATCAGGATCACATCCTGCTCCTGGAGGAGTTCCAGGCCCTCTTGTGGGAGGAGCAGCGGGGGTTGGGGGCTTGGCAGGGGGCACTGCGTTGGGTTTTGGTGGAACTGGCTGGCCTGGTGGAACGACTGAGGGCCCTCTTCTGGGAGGAGCAGGAGGGGTTGGGGGCTTGGCAGGGGGCACTGCCTTGGGTGTTGGTGGAAGTGGCTGGGCTGGAGGTACGACTGAGGGCCCTCTTGTGGGAGGAGCAGCAGCTGCAGCGAGGGGCCGAGGGGCAAGGATGGCAGGAACTTTTGCAGGGGGAGTCAGACATCAACTTGTCACGTGCGATAAGCCAGGACAGGCGCGATCACGATCAGGATCACGTCCTGCTCCTGGAGGAGGTCCACGCCCTCTTGTGGGAGGAGCAGCAGGGGTTGGGGGCTCAACAGGGGTCATTGGCTTAGGTGTTGGTGGAACTGGCTGGGCTGGTGGAACGCCTGAGGGCCCTCTTGTGGGAGGAGTGGCAGGGGCTCGGGGCTTGGCAGGGGGCGCTGCCTTGGGTGCCGGGGGAACTGGCTGGACTGGAGGAACGACTGAGGGCCCTCTTGTGGGAGGAGCAGCATCTGCAGCGAGGGGCCGAGGGGCAGGGATGGCAGGAGGTTTTGCAGGGGTAGTAGGGCATCCACCTGTATCGTGTGATAAGCCAGGAGGAGGCGCTGCCTTGGGTTCCGGGGGAACTGGCTGGACTGGAGGAACGGCTGAGGGCCCTCTTGTGGGAGGAGCAGCATCTGCAGTGAGGGGCCGAGGGGCAGGGATGGCAGGAGGTTTTGCAGGGGTAGTAGGGCATCCACCTGTATCGTGTGATATGCCAGGACAGGCAGGATTACAATCAGGATCACGTCCTGCTCCTGGAGGAGTTCCAGGCCCTCTTGTGGGAGGAACGGCAGGGGTTGGGGCCACGGCAGGGAGCACTGCATTGGGTGTCAGTGGAATTGGCTGGGCTGGAGGAACAACTGGGGGCCCTCTTGTGGGAGCAGCATCAGCTGCAGCTGCTCCGGCAGCAGCAGTAGCCGCCGCAGCAGTCGCAGCAGCGGCAAGAGGTCGAGGACCGGGGATGGCAGGAGGTTTTGCAGGGGGAGTAGGTCATCCACCTGTCAAGTGTGATAAGCCAGGACAGGCAGGGTCACGATCAGGGTCACGCCCTTCTCTTGGAGGAGTTCCGAGCCCTCTAGTGGGAGCAACAGCAGGGGTTGGGGTCTCGGCAGGGGGCATTGCCTTGGGTGTTGGTGGAACTGGCTGGGCTGGTGGAATGACTGAGGGCCCTCGTGTGGGAGGAGCAGCAGCTGCAACTGCTCCTGCAGCAGCAGTGGCAGCAGCAGCAGCAGCGGTAGCAGCACGAGCAAGGGGCCAAGGGGCAGGGATGGCAGCAGTGGTTGGGGGGCCGGCAGGGGGCACTGCCTTGGGTGTCGGTGGAGGTGACTGGGCTGGTAGAACAACCCAGGACCCTCTTGTGGGAGCAGCAGCAGCTGCAGCTGCTCCAGCAGCAGCAGTAGCAGCAGGGGCGAGGGGGCAAGGAGCAGGGATGGCAGCAGGGGTGGGGGGCTCGGGAGGGGCCACCGCCTTAGGTGTCCGTAGAACTGGCTGGGACGGTAGAATGACTGAAGGCCGTCTTGTGGGAGGAGAAGCAGCTGCAGCTGCTCCAGCAGCATCAGTAGCAGCAGCAGCAGCAGCAGGAGCAGTAGCTGCAGGAGTGAGGGGCCAAGGAGCAGGGGTGGCGGGAGGGGTTGGGGGTTCGGGGGAGGGTGCTGCATTGGGTGTCGGTGGAACTGGCTTGGCTGGTGGAACGACTGAAGGCCCTCTTGTGGGAGGAGCAGCAGCTCCAGCTGATCCAGCTACAGCAGTAGCAGCAGGAGCAAGGGGCCAAGGAGCAGGGATGGCAGCAGGGGTTGGGGACTCGGCAGGGGGCACTGCCTTGGGTGTCGGCGGAACTGGCTGGGCTGGTGGAATAACTGAAGGCCCTCCTGTGGGAGAAGCAGCTGCTGCAGCTACTCCAGCAGTAGCAGTAGCAGCAGGAGCAAGGGACCAAGGAGCAGGGATGGCAGGAGCCTCTGCAGGGGGAGTAGGACATCCACCTGTCATGTGTGATAAGCCCGGACAGGCAGGATCACGATCAGGATCACGTCCTTCTCCTGGAGGAGTTCCAGGCCTGGCGCAACGCCAGTTTCAACAGCAGGCACGGCGTCAGCAACGGGTCCAGCAGCAACAGGCAGCAGGTGGGGCTCCTGTTAGTACCAGCAGTGGTCCGGATTCTGTGGCTCAGCAAAATGGACCAGGAGCTGTGGGGCCAGTTCGAGGTCCAGCTCAAGATGATATAAGGGTGGATTTGGGAGAGGTTTACTTCCTCATCATGCATTTCCTGGCTAATGGCCCTTGCGAGAGAGCTGCTGGGCAATTGTGGAATGAGCTGCTCGAACATAGACTCTTGCCTCGACGGTATCATGCACTTTATTCACGGTCAGGTGAAAGGGAGAAGCAAGAAGAGGATGATGGCATTTCCTTTCCGCTCAGTTACTCTTCCCTTGCGGACAGGTGGGCTGAAAATCAATATCTTTCCCATTCTGCCAGTCCTCAATCTAGCTATACGAAATTTTTACGCATGTTATTGGTGTGTGTGTGTGTGTGTGTGTGTGTGTGTGTGTGTGTGCGTGTGTGTGTGTGTGTGTGTGTGTGTTAGGGTCCCAGGGGGAAGTGGGGAGGGGGGGTGGGGGATGAATGTGTGCGCTGAATCAAATGCAAACTCCTGCAGAAAATGTTCAACATAGTCATCAGTTTCTTAGTTACCAACTTACCATAATAAAAAGCATGAAATGTTTGAGATTATGCCCAAACTCCTGCAGAGATGGCACCACCTCTAAGGCCTATGGGAGTGTCAGGCTTGTGATGAATGGGTAGCACCTGCTTTGACCTCAGAAAATGAGTGGGCACAGTGCAGGCTTTGTGCACATAGTCCTTTCTGGACTCGGTATGTTCCTCTCTGACCGAAATGCCTTGAGGCTGATGCGAAGGTGATGGTGTTGTCATGCTGCATCTTTTTTATCATCATCAACGTTTTCATCAATGATATACTTACCGACTGGCTTTGCGAATCCGGTTCATCACCTCTGTGATGGATGGGTAGGCTGAGCTCTGGCCTCAAAAAGGGGTGGGCAGGGTGTGCAGACTTTGTGGAGACTTTTCCTTTTCTGATACCTGGGATGTTCCTCCTGGGGGTGTCTGGTAGATGCCGCATTGCAAAAGAAAAAAAGAAGAAGAGAAAGGAGAATCATCCACACAAGGTCACTCAATTCCTTTGAGAACCAGTGGGTGCGTTGTTAGTTCAGCCTGTTCGTGAATGCTTATGTCAGGTCGGCCTGTTGATGAATGTAGGTAGATGGATCTATTAAACCACCAGTATGTCCGAGCCTCATTTTCCAGATGCTGATTTCTGACATGCGACAAAAAAAAAAGAAAGAACTAGGCACGGAATCACATCTTTTTGCCTGGCATTGCCAGCTTTTTCAGTTTGGTAGGCTGAGCCCCAAGAAAATGGTATGTTGACCGCTGCACCGGAACAAAATCTGGGAAATGTATTGGTGGTTTAAACAGGCATTAGATAGAATGGGGATAGAGGCTCATAGAGCGATGAATGGATGGATAAGGGATGAATGGTTGGAGGTGGATGGACGGGAGAAGACATCGGGAATCACCGTTGGAGTCTGGTACTGGTTGGGCATTCAGGTCTGGGTTGGGATCTGAGTTCCTGGCTGGGAAGTTCCCTGCACAGAATCGAAGGTACGCCTTCACGGCCCTTCAGTTCACTCCAGCTCGGGACTGTGTTCTAGGTATTCATACTTACCAGGTTGCAGCTAAAAGTCTGATACATGAACAAGGCACCTTGGCCATACCAGCAGGCAAGATGTGCCCTTCTCGGACAGTGTGTGTGGCATACTCAGTACCACACGGGCCCAGCAGGGCCCGGCCAGGTAGACTAAGGGTCCGTAGGTGTAGGGCCTGTTTTCGTTTCAGCCTAAAAGCCTGAAAACGAGGGCCTACGGGCCCTGTGTCGTTTCAGCCTGAAAGCCTGAAAACAAGGGCCTACAGGCCCTGAGTCTTTTCAGCCTGAAACGGAGGGCCATTTTCAGGCCCTCATAAGATCGATCTGCGCTGAAACTTAGGCACCAAACCAGGGTTTTAGCACAGGCCATTTTGGGCCTGTTTTCAAGACAACCTTTGTTTGAACTTCAACGCCTGGCACGTTTTGGCATTGGCAAGAGCGGCCTCCTGGACGGGCCAGCACTATATAAGACTGGCCCGCCCTACAGGCTGCAGGGGGTCACGAGGCAGTTCATAGGAACTTCCCAGGCACTTCACGTGCAGAAGGCAGGAGGTAGTCTTCAGGATTCGGCAGCAGCACTCTGGAGGAGTGCTACAGGAATAGTAGTAGCGTTAGCAGTAGTCTTCAACGCTGGGCGCTAGCAGGAGCTAGAGTAGCATTGGAGAGAGAGGGAGAGCGATGGTTGGCGGAGGCCAGGGAGACTTAAATGTGGCGCCATAGCTCCAGCTTCGTCTTCAATGTACCTGCAACAGGGTGCCACCTTCACAGGTTAGTACCGGACTGAGAGAGAGAGAGAGAGAGAGAGAGAGAGAGAGAGAGAGAGAGAGAGAGAGAGAGAGAGAGAG
>BFEA01000003.1:7529156-7541361 GCA_003427395.1 Chara braunii
CCCCAAATGTGCAAAACTAGAATGAATCTTCTGCTTGAACATGGAATCATACGCCACCATATGTTTTGTCTTTTGTGCAAGTGGTGACGAGTGGAGCAAGGCCCTTAGGGCCACTGCTCGTAGGAGAACGAAAGAGAGCTACGATAGTAAGTAGTTGCAACTTGTAACCCATAACCGCTGGAAAACAGACCTGACTTCGGATGCAGACTATATATTGGTGGCCTGCTCCACTCTTCCACGAAATTTGGTGAACGTCTCTTAAGACGTAGGGACCCTTGCAGATGCACTGTTGGGGTCCTTCGGGAAAAAGACTATGCAATGAGGAAAACGTGGCACCCTTTTTTTTTCCTGTGCCCTTAGGTTTTCAGATGGTAGGGGCGACATTGGCTACCTCAGCCAGCCCTCTCCGAATTTTTTTTTTACCCTATTTTTTGGGGTGCGCCGCATCACGTGCGCTCGCATGCTTGCGCGTGCGCTATGCGCCGCACGTGCGGAGCTTGCGCGCACGAGATGCGCCGCAGGTATGCTACTCACCATAGGCAGTCCATCTCCATGGACTTCGTGTGGGGTCTTCCCAAGACCGACCGCGGGCATGATTGCGTCTACGTTATTGTCGGCAGCTTGACCAAACATGCCCACTTCATCCCTTGCACGACCTCGCACAGTGCCAAAGACGTCGCCACACTCTCTTCAACCACGTTGCTCACCATCACAGCCTCCCCAAGAACATCATCAGTGACCGTGATCCTCGCTTTCTCTCACAATTCTGGAAACACTTCTTCACGGCCTACGGAACCACGTTCAAGTATAGCACTGCATTCCATCCACAGATAGATGGACAAACAGAGAAGATGCACGATACTCTCCAAAGAATCCTGCGGAAGTATTGTCATCCTCACCAACACGATTGGGATCAGTTGCTCACAACCGCTGAGATTGCCTACAACAACGCCGTCTGCCCTTCCACCGCCATGTCTCCATTCTACCTCGACCTTGGCTACCACCCTCGCTTGCCCTCCGACTTCTTGCTTCCTTCGTAGCTTAACCCATCCACCCCCTGCCCCTCTCTCAATATATGGGTAGCAACAATGAACATACTCCTGAGAGAAGCCTCTGAAGCCATTGAACGAACCCAAGAACAACAAGCCAACAAGACTAACAAACATAGACGCGACGTGTCATTCAAAGTAGGGGACAAAGTCTGGCTCTCCACCAAACGCTTTGAACCCGAACACGGCTTGTCCAAGAAACTCTCCAACAAATGGCTCGGTCCCTTCCCCATCATTGAACAAACGTCCCCCATCAACTACAAACTCCAGCTTCCCCCTGACATGAGTCGTGTCCACCCAATCTTCCATGCCGAGTACCTAAAAGAATACCATGAATCCCCGCCCCAGTTCGTCGACCGCCCATATCCTAGACCTCCACCAATCATGCTACCCACAGGCCCTGAATTCGTTGTCGAAACCATCATCGGCCGACGAACCACTCAGGTATCTGATCATCCGGAACCAATCACTCTGAATACAAAGTCAAATGGACCGGATACCCCGACGAAGAATCTACATGGAACCTCTCTCTCATCTTAAGAACGCCATGAAACTTGTCCGCGCCTATGATCGTGCTAATCTTATGTCCCAGATACCTATATAACTATGGCATAACCCCCGCTAAACCCTCGCAACCCTGCGCTACACATACCCTTGAACCCGGCCACCCTCCCCTCGACCCCGATTCCTGATGTCTGATCTGCCCTTGCCCTCGCCTAGCCTTGTCCCATCTGTCCTCTCCACGACCTTGTCTCTCTCGTCCAATGCTTATGAACCTGCGTGACACCGGCGATAAAGGATCTAATGGCAAGCGCGCGAGGACGATGGCCTGCTGCCTCACTGCTCATGGAGATTATGCAGCTGGTTTGACCACAATGCTGTTTCATCGGCCGGCATCCCGACTCGAGGACTTACTGGAGCAGCAACTTCTGACATAGATCTTTGCATCAGTCTGCAATTTCCTTGCTTCCAGATCAGACCTCATTGCAGTTCGTGTACCGGACGCACCCCAGCACTTGGAGTTTGGACATTTGAACTACTGTTACGCTTCTTGGACTTCTACCTGTCGCAGCCGCTGAAGACCGCTTCTACCACCTACTCCAAGACCTGATCAAGACCGCTGCAGATCCCCTTTCAAGACACTTGGACACTTTGTTCCCACATGAGATTCTGCTTCCGACTCCTTCGGACACACCAGCCCTTGCATCCTGAACAAACGTTTTCATTTTTATTTTTATTTTTTTATCCTGACTTTGACAACCCTGTAGAACATTAATAGCAGATCCCTGTTTCCCTGACCATTGTACACCTTACCCACTAGAACATCAATAGAAATTCCCTGTTCCCCTGACCATTGTTTCCCTTACCCACTAGAACATCAATAGAAATTCGCTGTTTTCCTGAACATCGTTTCCCCTACCCAGTAGAACATCAATAGAAATCCCCTGTTCCCTGAACATTGCTTAGCTTCCCCTATAGACCCACCCAGTCACATCATACCTTCACCTGTGCAGAACACCAGACAGAACACCCTGTGACTTGCATCACTCCCCTTCCCCTTCTCCGACCAGTGATCGGCCCCGCCCCGTCCTTCACAGCTCTTTTTGTTTCCTTGGCTCTTTGGCAGCCGGGACGTTGCCTTTCAGAGGGAGGGGATAGTGTTACGGACTCCACCAGGGCTCGATCCCTGGTCTATCTTTTTGTTGTTTCTGCTGCATCCCGTTTTCGGCCTGGCACCCTCTTTTCCAAACCCCTTCTTTGGTACCGTCGGATTTTGGACAACTGGCACCATGCTGCAATTCGGATGCCACTTTCAAATTCCACATTTTTCAGTTCTGCCCTCGGGGCTTTTGCGGAAATGCCCCTGGTACAGTACGGGGACCAGTCTCGTACCAGTTTTCTGCTGCTGTAGTCCTACTCAGTGTGACTCGCTGTTTCGGCATTCGGAATCCAAGACTTTGACTTTGTGCCTTGCTACTGTGTCTGCGTCTGACCCTCAGTCGTGTCGAGTGAGTGAGTGAGTGTGTGTGTGCTCTCACTCTCTCCCTCTCTCTCTCCTCTCCCTCGGCTCTCCCTCAGCCTCGCGCTCGTCACATCCCTCCTTGCACACACACATGGGGAAGAAACCACGGATGATTGAGGAGGAGAGAGACGAAGGTGGAGAGGGGAGAGAGGACAAGAGTAGAACTCGTAGCCATCCGAAAAATAGTCTCCCTGTCAAATGTCCAGCCAATGTCTGTCCTAAAAAATGTCAAATCAGACTTGGGCGCTCATAGGCCGGAAATAGTCACTGCCTGAAATCTCTCTCTCTCTCTCTGGAGAAGAAAAAGAAAAGAGTGCGGAGGAGGAGAAGAAGAAGAATAGTGGCTATGGAGGAGTGGAGAAGAATCAGGAGAAGAATTATCCTCTCTCACACGCTCCTGATGATGATGCCACGAATACTGACCAGCGAAGGTGATGACTCGCGATGCAGGTCGCTGCTGAAGGCCGGTCCATGACCGGTATGAAGTCCCAGCTATGGCCCCCAGGTAAGTCTCTCTCGCCCTCGTGGACGTGGTGTCCGCCAATCTCTCCACTCCAGCCTACTCCTCTACTCCTCTAACACTGCTCTATTGCAGCTCTCCCCAAACTGGCGCTGCTCAAGCAGCGTGACACCCAACCAAGGCTCCAGCCCGAATGTGTCCTCAAGTGGACTGACCCAGCTATATACCGCTGGGCCAGGCGGAGCAGTCCTCGGCCTGCAATCAGGACCGTCGGATCTGATGTCCGATCGACGGTCCTGATCGCAGGCCCAAGTCCTGGCCAAAAACGGCTTGCCTGGGTCCCTACCGGTCGTCCGGGCAAGGGCCCTGAGGACTGGGCCAGGCAAAAACAGACAAATGCCTGGTCCAGTCCCACGTACGGACAAATCTGAACCTGGCCTACAACGGCTGAAACTGAATCACCCAGCAAAAATAATAAATGCTGAAGAATGGAGAGCATGCATGGAACCAGGTGTGTGCCTGGCCTGGAAACATGCCGATGGGCCTCCAGGTCGCCTGGAACAACCGCCAGGCCCCAAAACAGGGCCCGTGTAGCGGCCTTAGTATGTTACACCTATGCTACTTGAGTGTTTTACCCGCTGCAAGCCTCAAAAGTCACGGCCACAGGTAAGTACTGGCCCTGAGAGCCTCCCAAACATACACCAACTTAGAAATCTCAGTATATAGCGGGAATCTCAGCCAGACGAACATTCCAGCAGCAAAACTCAGAAATCAGAAGAGTTCTCAGACTGTGACTTTGCAGGTCATTACATAGAGCTCTTTTTTCGGGTTGTTGTGCAGAATGAGAATGCATCTTCTGCTAAAACATGGAAAGAAACACCGCCATTTACCGACGGAGGGAAACCAGTTGGTGTTTGCTGGCTTCTTCTTCTTCTTCTTCTTCTTCTTCTTCTTTTTTTTTTTTTTTTTTTTTTTTTTTAAACAGGCTCCATTCATTATTAACTCAGAGGAAGAGGGGCCAGCCTCCCCTTATAAAGACCGGGTTTGGGAGCGTTACCCAGTGTTATGCTTTTGACAGGACCCTCTGGGACCCGAAGGAAAACCGTACGCAAACATAAGCTGGTCCCCGACAAACTCCCTTTTTTCCTTATTTATCTCAATTCAGCCTACCCCTACCTCCTCCAACCCCCCATCCACTAGTCCTTATTGCTGTCTCCTTCCCTAAACGCCTTATTGCTGTCTCCTCCCCTAAACGCCTTATTGCTGTCTCCTCCCCGAAACGCCGGACTCTACACTGCAGCACGTGATCGCTTCCCTGCCCCTGGTCCTCACGCAACGATCCAGCGGTTCGGGTGTCTCTCCTCCAACAGCCGCCCCCATGCCACACAGCACTATCCCTGGGATACCCGGGGGGGGAGGGGTTCAAACCACAGAGGTTGGGCGGTGCCTTCCCGGTCACACTACCGATTTCCGGGTCCCGCCATCCGCTCACCGTCACCGGCCAGCCAGGAGGGCCTCTACTCCAGTACCGTATGCCCGTGTCCTTCCCTTGATGCGCCCCCTGACATCCCGACCATCGGAGACAGAGCTTGTCCCTGGCCAGTCTACCTATGCTTCCCTCTCCTAGCGGTTTTACAGGAAATTCCTTCCGGATCCGCGGTGCTTAATCCGGATGTTTCGCCATCCGTTGCTTAGCACCGCACCAGTCCACCCAGAACAGGACCTCGATGCACCTTCTCTTCCATATCGTCCAGAGGGTCAGGGGGCGAAGTCTTTGAAACAGCGTGTGCTTATACACCTCGTACCTGCCCACGCCGAGGGTCAGGGGGGGAAGGCAGCAACGGTGAGGGTGTGCCACCAGGGGATCAGCCTGTTCCACGTCTACTGTGCCTCGGGACGGTAGAGCAAGCAATGTACCAAGGCCTCCACCTGGCCAGTGTTGCACACGGTGCAAAGATCCATCTGTGCCTCCTGCATTTGTCGTTTCGGTTTTTTTTTTTTTTTTTTTTTTCCCTTGGGTCGTTGCTACCAGCCTAACCACCTTGCAGGGCCCGCCTGCCCGGCTCTGTGCAAAATGAGAATGAATCTTCTCCTGAAACATGGAAAGATGCACTGCCATGTCTTTCTTCTTCTTCTTTTTTCTTTTTCCCAAAGGGCGTCCGGCTTGGGGTAATTTAGAATTGTACATCCTCAGTGGGTTGCGAACTCTGTGTTCCAAAACTCTGGTAAGCCAGTTGGTGCCTGCCTTTTTCTGTTTTCAACTTTTCGTGCCTTTTTTTTTTTCTTGGTTCGTCTCTGCCACCCTCGCCATTTAGCATGGCCCACCTGCCGCGCACCACCATAATTTGTCTTTTGTGCATGTGGTGAGTGGTGGAACCAGCCATGTAGTGTGATATGCTTTTTGGGTTGTTTCTCTGGTAGGGACCAAAGTCACCAAACTGTTTCTGATGTTGCCAATGTGTTTTCTTACCCCCCCTCTTGGTCTCCGCCTCATCTGCGGCAGGCATATTATTATGTAAAATGGCCTGCCAATGTGACCCGCCAGGGTACTTGTATGCTGGAAAGACCCTCAGCTGTGGTTGTGCTCTTGTGGGTTGCAGCAGGGACTTCGTGGTAGGCTAGACCTGGTAGGATGGAAAACACTCACGTAGCGAGTAGGCTATGCCCACGTAGGATGGAAAACAGTAAAGTACTCCAGTAGTGGGTAGGTAGGCAGAAAAAGACAAAAAGTTAGTAACTCTAGAGGCCAAAGGAAAATTAGAGTCTGGTAGGCTTAGGTACCTGTCCAGTAGTAGGAGTCTAGGTCTGTAGCGTAGGATATCAGACTGCAATGATGTTTGCCTCCAGGAGGAGTAAGGTACTGGTAGCTTGGGAGGGTGAGTGTCCCGGAAGTCACAGCCCAAGGAGGCAGTAGTACAATATATATATTGAGGAAGAGTGGTGAGCTCTTCCTCATTTTGCAGGGTGCAAGTTTGGCACCGTGCTGCTGGAGCGAGCACTTGAAGTTCCCGGGGAGGAAGAAGGTGGCCTGGCCCCTGCACATCAGCTATGCTGGAGAGGACCAGGAAGGAAGGCTCCGGGGTGTACGAGGAGGAGGAAGAAGGTGGCCAAGGAGGAGGGTGATGGGGGTGTTTACCTGGCTATGGTGGTCAGGATCTTCATCTTCTTGGTTGGCGCTGCACCTGGAAGGCCCCATAAGGGGTAGGCTTCATCAAGGAAGTCTTCAGGGTAGGAGGGGCACATTATCTTTGCGTTATCCTTTGAACAACATCGTAGCAGTGCTCCACTAGTCCGCCATAGCCATCTACGTATCCAAGTAGGAGGACGTGTCTGCCATGGGTACAGTGGACCTCATGATTGACTGGCAGTAAGGAGGAGGTCCAGACATTTGTCCTGGTTCATTCTTCCATTGCTATTCTTGTTATAAGGAGGTTGTAGATGCTGGCAACTTGGAGGGGGATTTGACATTGGTCTTTGCTGGTGTACATCTTCTTCTTCTTCCATTCTTAATGCTTCTTCTTCCCTGTCATTTTCTCTGTCCAAGTTCTTTCATTTCAGTTGCACTTGAATGACATTGTCTTTATTTGAGTTATTGCACTTCTAGATAGCCCCAGGATCATAGCAATTATTGTAAAGAAGAGCTGGGGGAGTAAGTGGAGGTTGAAGATGGTACCTAGATGAAGGCGGATTGCCATTTCTCCTTGCTGGTGTTCATCTCCTTCCTCTTCTTCCATTCTTATTTCTTCTTCTTCCTTTGCCTGTTTCTCTTTCAAAGTTCTTTCATTTAGTTGCAATTGAATGACATTGTCTTTCTTTGAGTTGTTGCACTGCCAGATAGCCAGGATCGTAACGTTATTGTGTTTTATTGACTTTTATGTGCCTCTGTTTGCTTGTCTGTCTGTCTGTTACTGATCAGCTTTGTTTGACAGGACAGGGCAGTACATTATCACTGGGTCAGATGATAGGCTTGTGAAGATCTGGGAAGTGAATAGTGGCTTCTTGCTGCGAAGTTGTCGAGGTCACCAGGTGTGCGACACGGATCCTTGAGACAGTCTTCCTTTCCTTTTTTCCTTGAGGGGTTAGCCCCTAACTTTATTTATTGTTGTATTAATCGGATTCCATCAGGATTCGGACTCATGAGCTGTTCACTAATAGTCACATCTGTGTACCACCATTCCGCAACATGGGCTAGGTGCCTGCAACAGTCTTCCTTATGGAGAGACAGGTTGGCATATTGTTGATAGTCATGCACAATTTATGGAGTTCAACTCAAAGAAAACCGGACAACAGAAAAAAACGAAAAAGAAAATGGGGTTTCAAGTCTCTCTATCATGGAGTTCAACTCTAAGAAAAAAGGAAAAGAGAAAAGAAAACAAAAGGGGTTTCGACTCTTTCTAGTCCTTTGACTCGTTGAAGGTCCTAGCTCTCTTTATTTTCAGCTGTGACATGCTGACAACACAACAAGTCTGCAATCTCAAACTCGTATGCGAATGGACATCCCTTGTTTCTTGAGGGTTGTGTTAGTCAGTCCGAGGTTATCAAGTCCATCTTTGTGAGGTAGGGCTATTTTAGCAGAGTTTGCAGGCACTCGTCGAGCTGGTGGGGTATGCCCTCTGCCTCCCCCCGCCCCATCCAGGCAACAACAAAACGGAAGCCATAACTACAATTTAAACTCGTTGGGTTCTTTGTGCATGGTCTACTTTTCATCCTCCTGTTGATTGTTCATCAACAACTCTGTCTGCTGTGTTGCAATTGTTGTTCCATCCATCTGATCATACCCCAAAGGACAAACATGCACATTACGTGTTTCCTTGGAAAGGTGAGGCGGCAGAAAATGCTTGAATGGTGTGTTTTGCATGGTGGCCCCGGACCCGGACATCCAGACACCAGACACCGGACCCGTGCCTGGATTAATCCGGACGTCCGGTGATCTGGACACCGATCTGGACAACCGGACTTACAGACCCGTACGGTCCGGTTACGAATGAACAGGTCCGGATGTCTGGATAATGCAAGGAAGATGAGCAGAAGCGAGATGACAATATCCAGAATGCACAATCACATTGAAAGCCGGATAGTATCACAGTGTTTAGAAAGCAGAATTGCACCAACATAACACCAATGAAGAATTGTAACACTGAAAACCCATGTCAATGAGAGCTTGCTCTTGCCACCACCAACATGAGTGTCCAGGCCCTTCTTCCTGCTTGGCGCTCGGCGCCCAGCCTACTTCCTATACAGCTACTGTCTGCCTACTAGTTGACGATGCAACTGTTGACATCAGCAGCCCACAAAGTACTTGAAGATGTCGCCCAATGCAGACCATCGCCAATACCAGGTATGTGCCCTCACATCATCATCATCATCATCATCATCATCCTTCTCTCTCCCCCCTGACTTACACCCACGTCTTATCCCTGTACACCCGAAGACCACCCCTGCGCCTCACTGTAAACCAAGCCCGAGCCAGCTTTGGAAGCTGGGCTATGGCGCTGCCCTCAGCAGCGTCCTGAGTCCTGACTCACACACGACCGCACGTGCTTGCACCTTGCCTCTCAGCGCCAGCAGCAGCCTATGAGCGTCCGCTCCCGCAGTCCTGCCGCTAGCATGCAAGTGCTTGAATGCCAGCCCAGGCAGCGAGCTCTTTCCTATATGGAAAGAGCCTGCCTCGATTGGCAGCCTGGCTGGCCTGGGCCTCTGCCCAGAAGCTTCCGGTAGGCCCCAGGAGGCTGTGCCTCCGATGCAGCTGCTGGGCCTCCGTTTGGTTGGTCCTCGCAACTGTCTGTGTATGAGGCTGCGATTCTCGCCCAGGGCCTGCATTTCTGAAAGGCCTGGAGGGCCTTGGAATGTCTTTGCTGCTCTACCTGTATTTCCCTCAACCAACTGGTGAGTCACAACTGCCTGGGCCCCAAATACGAAATTGACAGCCGAGGCCTCTCGTGATTTGTTAGGCCCGCCTTCACTTAGGGCGGGCACATCTGCAACAGGGGCCCCTTAGGCCTGCTGAGGACCCAGATCCTCGCAATAATAATAATAATACTAATAAATAATAATTAAAAGAAACAGACGCACACTGCAGTAGTTGTGCTATCCGACTTATCGTGTACACAGTCACATACACACACAGTGTCGTGCACACACACGCACACACGCACACACGCACACACACACACACACACACACACACACACACACACACACTCACACACTCACACACACACACACTCACACACACACAACCAGTTCTCCTTGGCCCGTTGAAGCTCACCAAAGATTAAGCACTGGCCCTTCAGGGCCAATCTGGTTGCTCCAACGGTCCACCAAAAACTGCGCCAACAATTTTCTGGGGTCCACCGGGCACTGGAAAATCGCCTGGGGACCCAATTTTTTTTTTCCAAATTTTCTAGAAATGGGGCCCAACCGGCCCCCCCAAACCGGACACCGGATCTGGACATTCGGACCGATCCGGACGTCCGGTTAACAACCATGGTCTTTTTCCTGCTTCAGATCTGTAGTGATGTGTTTGCCTGCACAGTGCTTGTTTTTGTGTGTGTTTGTTCTTCTCGATGCTGATGACGAGTGAGGTCATCTGATGCCTGTTCCATGTGCCTTACCAGTTGAATGGATAGTATTTCTAATGAAAAGTGAAAGGACATATGTTTTACGTTGTGGTCAGTGTCGCACGGCCAATGTTCAGTGCCCCTGGATTGATTGGCTGGTGACAAGCTGACCCTTCCACCCGTCGGCACCTACTGGTCGGCAGTTGATCCGCGCCCCACAGTTTCTCTATTCTTTTTTTCTCTGTGGTATCCATAACCCCCAACAACCAGCAACACCCCCATGCCCGCACCACCAAACCCGCCCCCCAACACGCTCAGACAAGGATTTCTTGAATACATCTGACTTCAACTGTTGCTAGATGCAGTGAAGGAAGTACTACCTTCTTCACCCGAATAGAACGCCCAGTCATCATAGCCATATCTGGTGCAAGTTTCAGTCCAGATTGAGTGATAAGGACCGGGCATTCTATTCGGGTGAAGACGGTCATATGCCCTAGCATATGTGAGCTGTTCCTCCCCACTCTGCTTCCCCCCCCCCCCCCCCCCCCCCCCCCCCCCCCCCCCCCCCCCTTTCCCTGAGAGTAGGTCATCAAGGGGTCATCATTCCTTCGACTGAAGTTGCTAAAGAAAGATGTGGTGGGCATTATGAATTGCAAGAAACTGCTGCCGCTTAAGAATTGCTGCCTATTTAACTCTATTTTGTGTGATGTTGAGGAATTGTTGTTCCGGCTGTTGAATGTGTGATGCTTTTTTCAGGGGGACATCACGGATCTCGCTGTGAGCAGCGACAATGTACTGGTTGCTTCTTCATCAAACGACTTTTCTATTCGAGTGGTATGCGAGTCGGCCTCTTCTGCGGACGTGTAGCTCAGGAACTTCCCTTTTTTTCCTTTTTGGGATAATATAGCAGAAGACTTGTCCATGTAGACCCAAGAAGAATGTTCTTTGAATTACACACAATTGTTGTTCAAGAAGTTACAAGGACTCTTTTTTTTGTTTTGTTTCCTTTTTTAAGTTAATGGATTGCAACTTGCAACATCTCAATAAAGCAGCTGACCATATGTCTCAAAGTTCAACGTTGAGGCCTCTTATGCTCCATTCGTGGGATGGAGCAAGAATCTCAGAAATGCCTGCCCAACCAGCACTCATCAATAAATAGAGGAGGGCTCAGTAGCCCTCCTGATTTATTTAAGTTTTTTTCTTAAAATTTGTGTGTGCACATGTGGTGAGCCACACAGTGAAATAAAATAAAATGAGGAGCAGGGCTGGCAGGCGCTCCCAAAACGTTTTTCAGCGGGGCACATGGGATGGCATGATTGCAGGGCGCGGAAAAGCTGTCGGGATGGCGTCGTACAGCTCTTCTCTGATAGGGAGGGCTGATAGCTACTTTTGAATTTGTAAATTAAACTTTAAACTTCTGGTGTGCCATTTGCGGAGTTGCGTTTTTGTGGTTATGAAAGTACAGGCCTGCATGGATTTTTTCGAGCAGGTTGTGGTCTTTTGGCATGAATCTTTCTAAGCAGCGTACTAAGCACTGATGTCAAATTGGCAATGCCTTTTTAGTATGAAGCCTAGGCCAGGGCCCATTGGGACTGTGCCTTGATTTCCTCCCAGAAACGATCACAGCGGGATCCTCTCTGCCGCATGGCAGTTTGTTGTAGAGGGCCACAACACAATCATTTCTCTTAAAGCTGCAAGCATGGACTGGGAGGATGGCAGGAGGAGGGTTAGTAGATTAGTGACCAGATGTTTTGAATGATTGTAATGTGTGAATGCAACTTTGACATGTATCTGTTGCTGTATGTTGTGGTTTTGCAGTGGAGCCTGCCTTCAGGTGTTCCTGTCTCCGTGCTGCGTGGCCATACTCAATCTGTCACCGCTGTAGCATTTAGCCCTCGGAAGAAATGCGCTCATCATCTCCTCTCGTGAGTGGGCTCTACTCCTGGATTCTGTTGTTGAAAACATGGCATGCCCAAGGCTACCTTGGTTTAGTTTTGCTTTGATTGCCTCTCAGGCTTTTTAGCGGTTTGGCAGGTCAGGATCTGTTTTTTCTTACTCTGGCAGCAACTAGGACCCTTTCCTATCCTGCGTTGGAAACCAAACCCCGAAGCAC
>BFEA01000003.1:7598935-7609438 GCA_003427395.1 Chara braunii
AGAGAGAGAGAGAGAGAGAGAGAGAGAGAGAGAGAGAGAGAGAGAGAGAGAGAGAGAGAGAGGTTAACCACTGCAACAGGTGAACAGAAAGGGTGGGAAGAGTGGAAACACACAAGCACAGAGGATGTGATGAGGGAGTTCTGGGAGACGGGGGGGAAGAGGGTGGCTGAGAGGGGCCCAGGGTTTGGGTGGTGATGTGGGAGGCAGTGCAACAGAATGAGAAACTGTCTGATTTGGGAGAGATGGAGAGGAAGTGTTTCGTCTAGTCTTCTGAATTGCAAATGCTGTGGATCTGTGGTAGAGATGGCACGTCCTTGGTGGTCTCTGATGAAGTTGGGCAATTTTACCTCCTTTCAACGGGCTCCGGGGAAAGCCAGAAGCATGCCAAGTATGACCAGGTAGGTAGGAGTTGTGCTTGCACTGCTCAGCTTGTTCTTTTCATGATCCTTTTTTCGTTTGTTTGTTTTGTTAAGGGGTTAGTAAACCGTAATGTTATTGTGTTCGTCTGATTCTGCGAGGATTTTATGATCGGCTTACTAGCAGTTACATGTGCATCAGTATTCCGCCAAGTGGGGTCGGTGCACTTTTCTTGGCTAAGCTTTCCAGGTTACCTGGGTTAGACCCTCGAACCGGCGAATGTCAGAGTGGGTCTGTATTATCTCTGGGAGATTTGGTCAAATAATCAGACTTTGACTTTGTTTACAAATGATGTGAAAAGTTTAAAACAATGTCCTTGTCCAAGTGGTTGAGGGTCCCCATGTATGAACATTAAGGTAACTCTGTCTTATGCGACCCGTTGTTTGGAAAGCGGGGCAAAGAGATATGAAAATGATTCTGGAGCAAAGATTTGTGAAAAACAGTTGGTGGATCATTTCCCGTGCTGAAGAAGAGTCCACCGCAGCCATGGTTGTTGAGAGGTGGCGATTGAGGGGGAAATACTATGATTTACAGTAAGTAATAGTAATGAGTCGATGATGATAGTGTCACAATGCGCATTGACGATTGTTTCAAGCAAGTAGTCTTCCTTTCATCACCCGCCCTCGCCAACCTTTCTTTCTACAATTATTGCTGGCTGTCCTGTCTCAAAGACTCAAACCATACCTCTCGCAACAACGACTCTCGTCCATCCTGCATGACAGTCCTCTCTTCCCGCAATGATCGCTGCTTGTCCGCTTCTTGCAATTGGAGAAGACCAATGCTGCACAGTCGCCGATATCGACAAGTAGCCGCCACCGCCTTGCAATAGGAGAAGACTATTGTCTTTACTCACCCAGTCGTTATAACTATATTTGGGGCAACTTTCAGTCTTGGTACCGCAGAAATAACTGGGTGTTCTATCCAAGAGGAGACGGGAATGGCGCACATCAGAACAACTTCCACTAGTCAGTGGAAGCCACCACCAGAGAACCCGCCACACAATACAGCAGCGCTGATTCGATGAATGCAGCTGGCACTTGTGCTCGCCAGTCTCTCTCAGTTCCAGCAAAGTCCCACCTTCCCCGCACATGGTCTCATTCAAATAGTGTCGCTAGCACCTCTGCCGAGTACATGTAGAAACTGCCAGTAGTGGCACGGACCTCCTCCACCTCCTACCGTCTTCAACCAAAGTAGAACGCCTGGCATTATCGCTGCATGTGACTGAAAATTGCCCCAAGTACAGCCATAATGACTGCACGTTCTCTCCGGGTGAAGGCAGTAGCTCGGACTAGGCACTTCTGATGTTCTGCTCTTCGGCTCTTCTGACAGGAAGTAACAGAATCAGTGCATCGGCGCAGTGGGACATATAGATACCAATGACGCACATCAGATCCAGGGTGAGCGCCTCCAGGGACAGACTAGTAGGAGTTGACGGGCCAGGGCTCCAAGGATAGATGGAGATGCATTGCTTGGGAGTGTCTGAATGCGGCACGAGGATGATATAGATAGATTCACTACAGAAGTGACACGGCAAAATACAGGCCTACAATAGGGGATTTGTATCATTTGTTCATAATTTATTTCAATTTTCAAATTATTTGTTGATTAAACATAGGAAGATTGTCACGCTCGGGTGGGGCTGCCCGACCGGGCACCCAGGCATGAGAATAAGTGGGGTCAATTTTTTTTTTTTTTTTTTTTTTTTGGCAGTGGGGGATTTATGCTCATGCCCAGAGGAGCCCAAATCCGGTTCTTTTTTTTGACTGTTGGCTGTCAAGGGTGAAACGGGTTTCACCTTCGTGGTAGCAGTTGCAGATCCCAGGGATCGATCCCTAGACCTGTCCTGAACCCGTGTATTGTACCGAGTTGATTCCTGTGTTTTGATAGGCGTCTATTGTCTGTCGTAGGTTAGTGTGGTTGTCGGGTCTTGAACCGTAAATTTGTCAAGTAGGGGTCGTAGCTGTGTAGAAGTCGTAGCTGCTACAGTCCTGAAAGGTCAAGGTCGTAGCTGCTACAGTCCTGAAAGGCCAGGTCTACGAACTTCCGAAAGATCCGGAAGTGGCTTTTCAAGCACCACCAGAGTCAGGCCAGAGGCAAGTGGGCAAGTGGGTAGCCCAACCTTGCCTAGTCGGCGGTACCCAGTCTCAGTCGCACTTTGTCAAGTCAGCAAGTACCATGTGGGACTGTGTGCACCCTAGGCCTGGTGGAAAGGAGCAGACCAGCGACCAACCGAAGTATAAATCAAGAGGCAGCATCCAGATATGGATTCTTTCAGACTGTGAGCTGTGCGGAAGTGCTGCCTGAGCGACTTGTGCAAGGAGGTCTGCAAGTGCCCAGTGGAGACGTGGGCTGTGAGGGAGACGAAGCGGCCATAGTCACTAGTTAGTGATAGGGTTAGAATGCAGCCATAGCTGCTGTAGGTGAGAGATGGACTATAGCGAGTGTGTAAGTATTCAGCGAAGTGTGTGTGTGTGTGGGACATCCAGGTAGATCCAGAGTAGCGTGCGTGTGAACAGTTGTTGAGGATACAGTGTCGGAAGTTTGATGTGAAAGCGCACAAGCGCCATAGCCATAAATAAGTTTGAATCTGCACTGTGTTCTTTGGCCTCGATATCTCTGAGCTTGGTGTGGGTGCCTGGCGCCAGTGTGGATTGCCATCTGTTTTCATGCATGCTGAGAAGTGGATAAGACGAGTCTGATTGCAAGGGTGGAAAAGGGGGGTATAAAATACTGTGAATGACAATAACCAGATTGCACAATCACATTGAAGGCCAGATAGTATCACAGTGTCCAGAAAGCAGAAATGCACCAATATAACACCAATGAAGACTCGTAACACTGAAAACCAATGTCAATGAGAGCTTGCTCTCGCCACCACCAACATGAGTGTCCAGGACCTATCCCCCTACTTGGCGCTCGGCGCCCAGCCTACTTCCTACACAGCTACTCTCTCCCTACTACTTGACAATGCAACTGTTGACGTCAGCAGCCTACGACGTACTTGAAGATGTCGCCCATGCAGACCATCGCCAATACCAGGTATGTGCCCTCGCATCACCATCGTCATCATCCTTCTCTCTCTCCCCTGTCTTACTCCCACGTCTTCCCTCTGTACACCCGAAGACCACCCCTACGCCTCACTGTAGTCCAAGCCCGACCAGCTATGGAGGCTGGGCTATGGCGCTGCCCTCAGCAGCGCCCTGCTCCCTGCACGACCGCACGCACTAGCACCTCGCCTCTCAGCGCCAGCAGCAGCCCTCGAGCGTCCACTCCAGCAGCGCTGCCGCTAGCATGCGAGTGCCTGAATGAGGCTGCCCGTGGCAAGCTCTTTCCTATATGGAAAGAGCCTGCCTGCCCTCGCAGCCTGGCTAGACTGGGCCTGGGCCCAGAAGCTTCCGGTAGGCCCCAGGATGCTGTGCTTGTGTTGCAGCTACTGAGCCTCTTTCGGTTGGGCCTCCCAACTGTCAGTATATGAGGCTGCGATTCTCGCCCAGGGCCTGCATTCTTGGAAAAGCCCAGAAGGCCGTGGAATATCTTTGTTGCTCGGCCTGTATATCCCTTCAACCAACTGGCGCGTCACAACTGTCAGGACCCCAAATACGAAATTGACAGCTGAGGGCCTCTCGTGACTAGTTAGGCCGGCCTTCACTTAGGGCGGGCGCAGATGCAACAGGAGCCCCGTAGGCCTGCTGGGGACCCGAATCCTCGCATTCCCTCCTCCTTTACTTCGATAGTCCTCTTATATAACAGGCTGCTTCCCTTTCAGCTTTCTCTCGTAGCTTGAGATGATTTGGGGAGCAGTCTTCATTAATTCCTTCCTTGTGAACCACCGGTCTTCTTGAGGATCAATGTGATGTCTGAACCGCACTCTATATTGCATCTGTGGCTTTGGCGGTCGACCCCGTCCTGGAGGTTTGGGTACAGGCATCAGCTTGTGCTCAATGATATCGTCAATGTCCACTTGTCCATCCATGGTTGGGGGCAGCATTGATCTCCTGGAGGGAAACTGATCAGTGACAACGAAAGGTGCCAACTTGGAGGCATGGAAACAGGGTAAGTACGTGTGCAGGAATGTGAATCACGTATAAAGGCCCATTTGGTTGATCTCGTACAATGTCTAAGATCTCCCAGGGCCCAAAGTACTGTTGCATTAGTTTGCGTGAAATCCCCAACTCTTGACCTAGTTCAGATGATTTGACCCAGACTCTATCACCTACCTGAAAGTTAGAGGGCCGTCTATGCTTATTCTCAGATGCAATCATAGCATCCTGAGATTTTCTAATATGTTCGACGGCCTGCTGCAGCATCTGTTCGTAATTGACAGCAAACTCTATGCTGCCAGGGGCTGCAGTGGGTTGTCTTTCTGGTAGCAGAAAGTCAAGTGCAGTTCTGGGCTTCCAACCAAGGTGCAGTTGATTGGGAGTCATTCGAATAGTACTGTGCACAGCATTGTTGTACAGGTAGGCGACGAGAGGTAGGTTCTCGTCCCAGTCATCCTGACTTGGCTTGATATAATGCCGAAGCAGGTGCTGTACTACCCGGTTCAGCTGTTCTGCCTGGCCATTAGACTCTGGGTGGTTCCCTGACGTCAGTAGGTACTACGATCAGGCGTTCGACAGTGTCTGTGACCTCTCATACATTCTTGTACCTTTTGGCACAAAGATTGTTTATCGCGTCGGTGGCCTTCTGAGCCCCTTAAGGGTCATGCCACCTTTTGTATACGAAGTCTTCCAATGTCTGGGCCTGCGCCCAGGCATCGAAATTTTGACCATAGCCCTATTGCTGCACTAACCCATATAACCAACGTGCTGCAGATCCCTCTAAAAAGGAAGCAGCAACTAAAACCTCCTGCTCTGGCCTTGTGAGTTTGTGCCTCACATAAGTGGGCACAGTCCTCACCCAGGTGTCCAAGTCCTCGTCCTTCTTCCTGTCCCCAGAGAAGGGCTTAGGACTCAGCAAAGGAATCTTGGGCATCCACTGCATAGGCTGGATATGCCTAGACGATTGCTGCAGTGGCTGCACAGCCACTGACACAGGTTGCTGCACGCTAGCCTACGGCACTGTAGCTGCCACCGTCCTAGATGGTACGGTAGAAGAGACAAGAACCGGACCACTAACTACTGGTTGACTACTTGAAAGACGGATGCCATACATGGGTGAGAAAGAGGGCCCTACTGGCGATGGCGACCAGCAACTGAAGGGGGAGCAACACCATACTGAGGCTGTCTCATCATAGGATGAGGAGCCTGCAGTGCAGCCAGAATTTGCCTCTGGCCTGCCACTAGTTCAGCCAGCACTTCCTACTGGACAACCTGTGTTTCAGGCACGCAAAGCAGCGAGTTAGTGCTTGCATAGCAAGATCAAGTGTCGTCTCATCTAATGCTTCTAATTTGCTTAGCTCCTGTCTCCTACTCCCCAGTCTAGCTTAAGTATAGCCCTTCGCCTTCTCTCCATTGCCTCTCTCAGTTGCTTCTGCAACTCATTATGAAGTTCTTCTGCCTGGAGGAACTTATAATCCTCTGCTGAGAGTTGAGGTTGCTGGCTGACTTGCAAGCCAACAGATTGACTAACCATACCTCGGGTACCTTGACTCGTTCCTGACGAATAGGCCTGGGGCACGGCCTGTGACACTGTGGAAGAAGTTGCCATAGTTGTGCCTGTGCTGACCTCGGTCCTAGCCCCAGCACTAGCTGCAGCTGCTTTTGCTCTCCGCAATATCTCCCTTGCCTTGGCTTCCCTTGGCAGTCTCCTTTCGTCTCCCGGACCTAACTCCTGGAAGGTGAGTGGACGATTGAGAGCAATTCTACGAGTTACCCTAAGGTCTTCGCCTAGTTCTACCTCCTCCTCACTATTGACAGCTTCACTCGTGAGCTACAGTGTGTGTAGTCTAAACTAGAACGCACACTGGATCCTACCTCAGCAGGACACACAACTGATTAATGTTTGACTCTAAATTCGGTAAGCCTAAGAAGTAATAGTCAAGTGGTAACCAGCAATCAATGTCATGTCCTACAGGGAATAGTAAATCTATTTTGAGATTACTCTGAAACAGATTGCATGCAGCAAGGATTTCTATCTATCTGCAGCTGTCTGTTAGCTGTCAGTCAAGTCTGTAACAACTAAATAATCAAAAATAAAAATAATATTTCCTGCAGAGATGTATGCTGGATGGCAGTTTATCTATTTAGTGCCACAGCGAACAGTTACCAGAATCCAACCCTTTCCCTGTCTCCCTCTTGAGTAGTCACTTTGCGTCGACGGTCCTAGGCATCTGGTTGAGCAGCGTGTCTGAAGGTGTGCAATCTGGCCCACCCCTGTGCCCCAAGTCTACACCGAACCTACCAGCCCCTGCACCTTATTTATCCTCGCATGCAATGAGCCTTACACCCGGTTTGGTCTGGCTGATCAAGAGGCACTTTAAGGACAGCCCCCAAGGTCCTTAGGAATTATTTAACGTCGCAGACAGGGCGACGGTCACAGCCAGAGTCAACACCGAGTCCCTGCCATAACTATTTAAAGACGGTCTGGAAAGCGTCTGTTCAAAGGGCTGGCATGCCCTGCATGACCCATGTTGCGCATTAGCAGAACCAAGGACTTGCGGCAAAGCATGCGTGTACTAGTCCCAGCGGGTTGGCATGGTGATCGTGACCCGAGTGCTTCGTCCAGGGCCCTTCAGAGGCTTCGCCCGTCTCCCACCAGCTTGCTGCCCAGGAAGAATGTCGACTTTCAAGGTTGAGTGCTCGTGACACCTCACATTGAGAGGACTCTCAAGACTGAACTCACTTCCTCACGGTAAGAAGTAATGAAGAGGATAGATAAGGAAGAGAGCAGTGTATCTCATAATGCTGCCCCCAACCACAAATTTCTCACCGGCAACCTGATGTGCATTTATGATGACCGGTCTTTGCCTCGGCACAACCAACAGCAGAATGCAGTTCCACCTCGGCGTAAATGCCACATCAGCGAGTTCTCATCATCCAGCATACACCCCTATTGTCACCACATAGCTTCCTGGCGTGCCCACTCGACCCTGGGCCGCCTACCGTTCAACGCCCAAGCCTTATCACTGCCCCACACCTCATGCGAAGCACCGAACAGCTATTGCGAAGAACCAATGAAGCGCAGTTCGAACCAGCTCTGATACCAAATTACAATGAAAATGAGCAGTAGCGAGATGACAATAACCAGATTGCACAATCACATTGAACCATGGCTACGATCCGGACCGTCTGTGGTCCGGGTCCGGATCTCGGTCCGGATGTGTGGGCCAGATAGTATCACAGTGTCCAGAAAGCAGAAATGCACCAATATAACACCAATGAAGACTTGTAACACTGAAAACCAATGTCAATGAGAGCTTGTTCTCGCCACCACCAACATGAGTGTCCAGGCCCTGCGCCTCACTGTAGTCCAAGCCCGACCAGCTATGGAGGCTGGGCTATGGCTCTGCTGTCAGCAGCGCCCTGCTCCCTGCACGACCACACGCGCTAGCACCTTGCCTCTCAGCGCCAGCAGCAGCCCTCGAGCATCCGCTCCAGCAGCACTGCGCTAGCATGCGAGTGCTTGAATGAGGCTGCCCGTGGCGAGCTCTTTCCTATATGAAAAGAGTCGGCCTGCCCTCGCAGCCTGGCTGGACTGGGCCGGGGCCCAGAAGCTTCTGGTAGGCCCCAGGATGCTGTGCTTGTGTTGCAGCTACTGGGCCTCTTTCGGTTGGGCCTCCCAACTGTCAGTGTATGAGGCTGCGATTCTCGCCCAGGGCCTGCATTCTTGGAAAAGCCCAGAAGGCCGTGGAATGTCTTTGTTGCTCGGCCTGTATTTCCCTTCAACCAACTGGCGCGTCATAACTTTCTGGACCCCAAATACGGAATTGACAGCTGAGGGCCTCTCGTGACTAGTTAGGCCCGCCTTCACTTAGGGCGGGCGTAGATGCAACACGGGCCCTTTAGGCCTGCCGGGGACCCAAATCCTCACAAAAATACAAAAAATTAGTAAATTACTATAAATTGGTTTCGGAGGGGCTCGAGGGGTTTGAAATGGGGTGCCTTAGTCTGATTCTTTCATTTTCTCTTTTATCTTAAACTCAGTGAGGAATTTTGATGTGACCCTCAGCCAAAAGTTGTTTGCAAACTTTGCATTGCAATTTGTACCTAACATACTCTTTTTCCGGATTTTTTTAATTCTTCTTTCTTTTTCAATTTTTGCGCCGGGGGTCATGCAGAGCTGGGCACCTGAGCGTGTATCCGGGCACGAGTTGGGTGCACGGACGCCCGGGAAAACTCCCAAGGATTGAAGTTATCATTGAACTGATTTGGATAACTTCTCAATTCATGTGGAGAGTTCAAGTCTTCCAAGCATGGGCCTATAGCTCAGTTGGTTAGAGTATACGACTGATAAGTTTAAATTCAGTAGTTCAAATCTACTTAGGCCCACTCTGCTCCGCTGGCGAGCCACACTCACAGGAGCATTTTCTTTTCTTTTATTTGATTTTCTTTCCTTCGGCCTCTCATCTCACGGCGAGCGCACCACAAAGTGAATTGATCGCGTCTGGACTTCGTGTCCAACATGTCTTGCTGCACTTCGTGCCTGGAGCTGTGATGCAAGACCCCTGGCGCTTATACGCGATGAGGCGGCTCGAAGAGCGGTCGTTTTTGGGGAAGCATACCCTGCGGCCCTTCGTCCCTCTGCCTGCTGTTGGTCAAAACCAGCTAGGCCGTTCAGACTTTACCACTTCTCCTCCTTCTGGCATATATATATGGATTTTCGATTCCAATGCGGTTGGTTGGTTCGGTCGAGCATATGGTCGCTTTATCTGGATGATACTATACATAATACTATGATTGACTGTGTCGAAGAATTGTGCCCTTGGCCTCGGGCTGTGTGTGCACTTGCTTGGGTCTAGACGAGAGAACTGAGATTCGTGGTTCACTTCGTGATTCTATCCTGTCACTCTGTTACACATTGTGTCACACGGGCCTGGGTAGGCCCGGAAGATTGGGGTTCAGGGGCCGGTCCAGGCCCAAGGCTGGACCTTTACCACGGCGGAGCCATTCTAGGCCGCCGGTTGGCCGTTTTAGGTCACTTACGGACCAGACCCGACAGGCAGGCCCAAAAGACATTACCGTTTGGGCCTGGCGGCGCTCTTGAGGCTGCCGCCCGCTGGTCTGATCTGAATCGTCGATCTGGACGATTCAGATCATGGCCAGGCCTCGCAGCATTGAGGCCGGCCTCTTTTCCACCAGTACTTAATACCGGTCTGGCCTCATTGTGGGAGATCGAGCACTGGGACGCTGCTGAGCGCCAGGTGTTTCGGTTCAGAGCGGAGCAGCGGCATTGCGAGGAGCGCTGCGCTATTTTGGTTAGCGCACAGCGTTGGAGACAGCAGCGCTATTCTTAGCGCTGGACTGCACAGGAGTTGAGGAGCAGTGGGGAACTTACCTGGCACTTACCTGAGGCGCCATAGAGGCTTGGATTCGGGACAGGACAGCGAGGTTATTCCTCCTCCCTACCTCACCATCTTCTCCTCCTCCTCTTCCACCTGGCTCTTCTTCTTCTTCTTCTTCTTCTTCTTCTTCTTCTTCTTCTTCAGACTTCTTCTTCTTCTTCAGACTGGAGACTTGATACTAGTTGGACAGAGACCAGTGTTTGACTTCGGTGGAAAGAGGCTGTGGTACTTACCGGATTCGAGACTTGGAGATTGTTGGGGTTGATACTCGGCGGCATCACAGATTGGACACCGGTTACATTAGGACTCTGTATCTCCAACATTGGTGACTTATTGTCCATGACATTTTGATCTTGTTCGATGACATTTTGGACTACCATATCGGTGACCTACTGGATTCTATCTTGGTGACATCTGGCGCTGCCTACATCTCCCACCTCCTTCGTCTCTCCTCAAACCTTTCATCTGTGTATGATTGTACTGCAATCAGATTCGTTTTCAAACACACTTTTCACACATGTAAACAGTAACGCAGCACACTGGCGACATGCGCCCACTCAAAACTCAGAGATATGGCTTCAGATACGAGTTCACTCTCAAATGGCTATGGCGACTTCAGCGCCCAAACATCTCACTGTTCACAT
>BFEA01000003.1:7615985-7631629 GCA_003427395.1 Chara braunii
ACATCAATGAACATTCACATGAGAGATCACACATGAGAAGCCAAATCGAGATACATGTCGTCTCCAGTATTATTATCAAAATATACAAGAATGTTCGTCTCCAGCGGTTCTCCCGCACACCCACACACACAGTGGATCTCAATCAGGTGGCGGCTATGGCTTCTCTCTCATCTCTCTCTCTCTCTCTCTCTCTCTCTCTCTCTCTCTCTCTCTCTCTCTCTAGTCTTGCTTCTCTCTCTGACTTGGCTCGCTCTGCCTCCCTCTCTCCCTCTCTCTCTCTCTAGCCTAGGTCGTCACCCTGGATACACCCACTCAGGTAAGCTTTACACCTTGGAGGCTATGGCCGCCGTCGTCCTGCTCTATCTCCACCCTAGCTATGGAGTCACACGCGTGCGCCCGGTTCTTCTTCGGGCACGCAGCTCCCAAGTTGCCTTAACGCACAAGAAGCAGCAGCGCTTCCTCATCTTGCAACTGAACAAACAATGAGCCGCTGCACTGCAGCAGCTAAATATAGGGCTTGGCTTGGCTTGGCTTGGCTTGGCCTGCTTCGGACCGGTACCAGTCGGCCGCGGCCTGTCTGCGGCAAACATTTTGTCGGTTCAGTAGCTTCCGGACTTTCCTGGGGCATGCTGCGAAATTGGACTTGGGACTGTCGGAATGGACTTTCCTATTAATAAATTATCCGTATTTATTATGTTGCTGCAAATTAATAAATCATCCCTATTTATAAGTTATCCCTATTTATTATTTTGCTATTTAATATTTACGCCGAATTTTACGGCAATTTTAAGCGCTCAAATGCTTCCTCTCTGTGCACGGCCGAGGGACTCACTGACAGCATTGATTGCTTCCATTTGGAAGGACTTGCTCGAGCTGTTTGGTATTGTTTTGGGTTGTTTCGTGCTGCGCAAGTTTGGTGCCCGTCATTTGGAAGGACTTGGTCTAGCTGTTTGGTGGCTGTCCTTTGGAAGAACTCTGCGAACATTATGTGATTGAACCCAAGTTGGTGAGACCATTGCTGGCATCACAGCCAGGAAATTGCTTCTGATGCTCTTTTTTCTGAAATTTTGGTCGACTGCCCCGACTTTGGTAATGCTGGGTATGTATGCAGTGATGTTGCCGTACGAGGAGCCGTACCAAACATTCTACCAGCAACGCCGTCTCCTAGGGCAAGCCTTGCCAGAGCACCGTTTTCAGCTCTCGACCGGTCTTCCAGAGGATGCCGACCCCTCTGTAATAATCCCTCACCTCACTGCCGTGGAAGCTGCGAAACAGGCTCAAGTTGTCCAGCTGCCCGCCCCAGCCCCAGCAGATCCGCGGCAGACGATTGTGTGGCCAGGAGTTGCGAGTGAACGAGGAGCTCGAGCGGGGGGGCGATGGCTGGAACAGCCGGAGGCAGACTGGGAATGGGAACAGGGGGAAGAAAGTGATCGCGATGACCTGGAGTCAGATTACAATGTCAGTGAAGAGTCGGCGGAAGATGATGAAGAAGAAGCGGCACAGTGGGTAGACCTAGGGGTGACGGATGATGAGGAAGTGGAGGATATGGAGGAGGCGAACGATCAAGATGAGGACGAGGATGCGGAGGAGGTTGAAGCTGAAGTTGATATACATGAACCGAATGGTAATGATAGTGACCAGGATGGCGGAGGGCGTCGGAGGTCAAAGCGCCGCCAAAGGAAAAGCCAGCGTCGACAAGAAGAACCTGTGATCTCTTCTCGGGGTAGAATGGTGAAACGGAAAAGGCTAGATGCCGGCAGTGATGATGAAGGGCATGAAGTTGCCAGAAGGCTGAAAAGAAAGGGAGGGCTGAAGGCGGTGGCTGTGCAGCAGCAGCCAGGAAGGCCACATAGGGAAGCGAGGGAAAAGGCAAAACAGAAGATGTTGAAAGCGAAGGAGGAGGAGGAAGAGGAGGGGGGTGACGCTGATCATGATGAAGAGGAGGCTGCAGGAGCACGTGCGGATGCAGTAAGCAACAAAGAAGAAGAGGAAGGAGAGGGAGGCAAAAGTGCAGGGAAGGAATCTGGCTCAAGTATGGAAATGGGATCACAGAAGGCAAGGGGCTCAAAGCGGTTGGGCTCCAAAAGGAAGAGGGCGATGTTCAAGCTGAGGTTTTCACGGACTTGTGCAGCGAAGGAGACATCAAAGGTTGATTGCTATCTGGATGACGATGATGACATTGGGGAGGTTAGGAGCAAGATCCCCTTGGACTCCTCTTCTGGGGAGGACCAGGATGCAGATTTGGTGGGCAACGGGGACGAACAGTTTAGCCGTGAAGGGCATGGAGCATCCCGACGACACTCGGCAAAAAGAGATAAGGTTGGGATACCGGTTCTCAGTGACACAAGTGGCGAAGGAAGGTATGGAAAGTTGGAAGAGAAGGGCAATGTAAGGAATAAGAAAAGGAGGCTTCGTGTCTGTGACTCTAACGACGATATGGGCGAAAGCTGTGAGGAGGAATCACCGCCACAACGTCAAGAGATTCAAGGTGAGATTTCAGGCGCAACAGCTTCTGCCGATATCCCTGAGCGAGTTAATGGCAGTGCCAATGGTGGAGGACACGAGCCAGCAGCTGGTAGGGGTAGCACTCACTTAGACTCCTTGGATGTGAAAGATGAAGCCAGGTTGCCAGAGATCGAGAATGCGCACACTGACAACCTGATGGTCCCTGTGCAGGGTCATAGAGTTGGCTGTGGGAACCGTGCCTCTGCACGTCCATCTGATGAAGTACAGGGCTCGGAGTTTCTTGCAAGCAAGAGAGTCGTTAGCCGTGCTAACGGTGTCCAGCCAAGCGGCAGAGAGCTCAATGAAGGAGATGAGACAGAGAGGAAGGGTGAAGGCAAAAAATATGTCAAACATGAGTGTGGTTCAACGCCTGATGACGAGAGGTTTCCTCTGCACCGTCAGAATGGGGGCATAAGTCAGGAGTCTGCTGAAGAAAAAGATGAAGCGGGTGAAGAACTTGATGGAAGACACAGTGAAAGGATAGGGCCAGACAACCGAGGAGAACAGCTCTTACAGACTGCTGGGGAGGCAAAGGGTGCGCGATGGTATGGGAGTTCGCCGGCTTTAAAAAGAGACTGGTATAATGGGGTGAGCATTGTACAGCGCAGAGAGCGCAGCGACGGTGTGGAGAATGCAGGGTTGGAAGATCGATACAATGAAGAGCAGGGAGGGGATGAGGATGCACCACTCCATGAGAACGGACCTATCTACCTTGGCGCATATAGATGCGGCATGGATGAACTAAGTCATGAGGCGAGTGGAGGCATTTATGAAGAGGGGAACGAGGATGTTGCAGAGGACGTTGAGGACAGAGGAGATATCTCTGAGGAGGAAAGAGAAATTCTAAGGGAGGTGGAGAGCGATGAGGATTGGACTGGGGAGCAAGCAAGCATCAGAAACGAGAGAAGCGAGGGGCACAGCTCCCTGGAGGACAGCGGGAAGCTAAGAGGGTTCTGTAATGATCGTGAGCAGGATCGGAACATTCTGAATTTGAGCAACTTGCGAGGCCATGTGAAGCAGGGCCGGAACATTCCCGAAGAAGGCAAGTACGATGAGGAGGGAAATGAGGGCTTGGGTGCGGGCAACTGTTGGGACAGGAGCCCCTGCCCATCTCATCGAAAGGGGTATAGTGAATCTTCGGGGCAATTGGGTGAACACAAAGGTCATTGGGAAGCTCGGAAGGATAAGCAGGTGAAGGAAGTGGATGGCTGCTCTCACATGGACTACATGAGGGTACAGGGGCGGAGAGATGCTCACAAAGGGAGCGAGCCAAGAGTGGAAGAAGGAAAGAATGGGCTGCATTTGGGTGACAGTGATGATTATGAAGAGGATGATAGGGATGATGACATGGAGGAGGGGAGGGAGGAGGAGGGGGAAGAGAACGAGGATGAGAATGACAATGGCATCAGAAACGGTGAAGATGATGCAAATGAGGAAGTTGACGAGGATGAGGAAGATCAGGCAGAAAGTGACGAGGAAGATGAGGAAGATCAGGCAGACAGTGATGAGGAAGATGAGGAATATCTGGAGAAGGAGGAAGAGGAGGAGGAGGAGGAGGAGTATCAGTTTGGCATAGGGGAAAGGGTGCGGAATGTTGGTTGTAGAGCAATCGGCAGGCATAAGGAAGGCGGGGGTCGAGGTGGATGGAAGTTGAGAGAGATGAGGAGCATCATGGAGAAGGATGGTGCTGAATCGAGTAGTGGTAGTAATGCGAGAAAGGGGTGGGAGAACAGTTCTGGTCAGCACAGTCATGTACGAGGGCTGAGGAAGTGCAGAACCAGGAAGATGAGCAGTGATTGCAGCCTGCTAGGAGCTCCTGACGCAACTGCAAGAGAGGGAACCAACCTGTCACCAACCAGACAGAGGAGAGGGAAGACCCGACACACGGAGGACGAGGAAGATCAAGACTTCACGGATCCGAGGAGTCCTGACCGCCATGGCATTGCCTCCAGGATGTCCCCAAGACCTCAAAGGGCTGGTAACATGAATGGAATGGATGTTGAAGAAAGCAATAGGGAAGCAAAAACCGGTTCTTCCAGAAGAAAGCTTGGCAAGGATGAGCAATATTTCGGGGCCTCTCCAACACGGAGCCGAGGTGCCAAACAAGGAAGCCTATCTGCTGAAGCAGTTTTGACGGAGCGGCTGAAGAAGGACATGGGGGCTGTCGGTAGCGGGTTGCAGTATGAGGCTTCTGCCGAGGTTAACGATGCACGGAACCTTGAGGGAGGAGGAACGAATAGGAGAGAGCTGAGGCCGAGAAGGCGGGGGGAAGAGACGCAGCTTGGCAGCAATGCATTTGCGCATGGGGTGGGTGAGCGAGGAGGCTGCTCTGTGCTTGACCGGGATGCAGGGGGGCGAGAACCTGCGAACATTCTGGGGAATGGTGTGCAAACTAGGGGCTTTGACAAGTCGCCATCCGAGCAGCATGGTGTCCGAGGGCGAAGGTCCAACGTGAAAGATAACGAGGAGAGAAAAAGGAAGGACTCGGCAGAGAAGACACAGCTGCGGAAAACTGTGCATGTGGGAGGTAAGGATATAGATTGCGATGAGGAGACTGGGGGCCGCAAGTTGGAAGCAGCTGGACGGCTGCGCGTGCGTCAGGGCAAGGCGGCAGCTGCCAATTACAGAGTTGATGGAGACTCAGATGAAGAAGGGCGGGCTGTGAGGCCCTCAACGCGAGCAAACAGGTGGTCCAGGCAGGGTGTGAGAAGGAAAACTCTTCTGAGGCAAGGGCAAAAGGGGAAGAGGAAAGGACATGCCTCCGAGGAGGAGGATGAGGATGATGAAGAGGAGGAGGAGGTGGACGAGATGGACGAGTTGGACGAGATGCAGGAGACAGGGGAGGAAGAGGAGGAAGATGAAGAGGAGGAGGAGGCAGATGAAGAAGAGGATGAGGTGGGGGACGAAGAAGAGGACCAGGAAGAGGATGAAGAGGAAGAAGAAGAGAGTGAAGCCTCCATCTTGGAGCGTCGCAAACGAATGCTGCATCCAGCGAAAGCGAAACGAATCTTGCCGAGGCGGAAGAGCGGACAAGCCCAGGGAAGTGATCATATAAACCAGGGGCCAAAGCAACTGAGGGTGAGGTTGAAGAGCTTGGACATGATTGAGACTCGGAAACTACAGACTAGGCAACAGCTGTCAATGCTGAGCGCTTTGCGTGAAAGGAGGCAAGAGAAACCATCCGAAAACTACAGAAGATCTGCAAAGAGCTTCGCATGGTTAAGCCTGACCGAAATTGAGCCTGGTACAAGGTACTACCCGCAGTTTGGAGACGAAGTGGTGTATTTTTGTCAGGTAAGAGCTTGTCACAGACCCCCGCTTGGTTATGTTGAGCCCTCCCCTCCCTCGTCTATCCTCAGTAGAAGTGACAGAAGATACCTATGACTCAAAACCAGTCGACGGCTCGACCTGCTTAGCCGAAGAACTCCTGCAGGTAGCAATGGCGCAGACTTTCGGAATGGGAAGAACTAGCCAGGTAGTGGTGCGGATGATACCTCACCGTGGCAGCCAGGTGGCAATGGCGCAGACTTTCGGAATGGGAAGAACTAGCCAGGTAGTGGTGCGGATGACACCTCACCGTGGCACCGGCAGGTGCAGCTTGGTTGGTACACCCATGAACTCCTGAAGGACAGACCAAGTTCCAACCCATATGCAATCAGATGGACAGGTCACCCTGCCACCTAACCTATATCCTATGTTTGGTCTTGGATTCTTTTAACACAGCCGGTCGGCGGAAAAGAGTTTGGGCAGGCCTACACCTCGAATTGTGCCTGAACCTGCAGCCTTGGAGATGTTTTTCAAGCATCAATTGTTGGTGGTTCTGTCCCTTGTCTCTACGCACCAGTCTCCAGATCTCACTCTTTTGAGGTTTTATAATTTTTCCCAACCCATGTGGCTGAATGGTACCCACATGCAACTGTTAGCAAACAGGTGATGAGCTTGAATCCTTTTGGAATCAGATGATGTTGGGGCCCAACCCCCGTTTAAAAGAGGAAAGGAATAAAAGAAGCTGTTTGAAACCTATTTCATAGTCTCCCCTTGGAGACATCCACAGATGTGGACCACCACCAGTCATGAGAGAGGGTTACCGGGGAAGACCAACTCTTGGTCTCAACCCCCAACCGTGTCTACGAGACGCAGCTGAACGGGTTCGTGAACATGAGGTGAGAAGCATCATAGCATAAGTGAAAGCTAACAAGCATGCATTGCTCATCCCTGTACTAATGAAGAAATGTGGCTCGACAACCCCCACATTTCCTCTTTAATAGAGGGATGAACAAGATATTTAACTTATCCTATGGCACTAAGTGGCAGCAAGTCTCTAGGTCTTTTGTTTGTCAGTATTAGTAATAATTATTTGCAATCTAAAAATGCCATACATATTTCTTGTTTCAGAGCTGCCGCTTGGTATTGGCATTTTGACATGATTTTGTTGATGTCTCTTTTTTTTTTGGTTATTTCAATTTGTAGCTCTTGGGTGAATTCACCATTTTTTGATATCTCTGTGGCTGTTTTCAATGGGGTACTGTAGTCCTGAATAAAGAACCTCCACTAGCGGGGGGAGGGAAATGTCAATCGGTTGAAGGCAGAATAGTTTAGTACGTTAGAACAATGGAAAAGTTTCCATAATTCACATGTTGTTGCATAAGTAGCAATGAATGCGAAGAATACCAGCAACTGCAGTTATAAAAGGAAGTAATGAATATTTAAAAAGCGATTGTTAACCTAAATGTGAGGATTGAGCCCTCACATGCCTTACAGGCCTCGTCACCCGACAGACAAAGGGGCCCCCAACAAGCCTCTAAATGTGAGGATTGAGCCCTCGCATGGCCTTACAGGCCTCGTCACCCGACAGACAAAAGGGCCCCCAGCAAGCCTCGTGCCCTCCCTAAGTGAAGGTGGCCCGCATTACAACATGTGGCCCTACTTTTGTCATTTCTGCACATGGGGGTGCCGGACAGTTGCCACGTGCCACTTGGTTACAAGGCCTACGTCTGTGGGATCACGACATTCGGAGCCTCTGGGATCACACAGGCAGCGACATAGCCAGAGGCCTTTCGGCGCTCACTGCAATGGCATTGCAGTGAGCAACACTGGCCATCGCACAGTTTGGCTGCTTAACTGTTGTGGGCCCAGGCCACTGTCTGCATTAGGCCTGGGCGCAGGTACTGGGGCCTGACCAAAAGGGCGCAGGTACTGGTGCCTGACCAAAAGCTACTGGAAACACAGTCGCCAGGCCCCAGGCACGTAGTAGTAGTAGTAGTGGTAGTGGTAGTGGTAGTAGTAGTAGTAGCAGTAGTAGTAGTAGTAGTAGCAATGCTTTGGTCAAGTGGTTGTGTCATCAAGCACGGTCGCTTGGGCTGCCTCTTTGCAGCACACAAGGCTCCGGAACAGCTTCCACCTGTCACTTGGGCATATAGAACCTGGCTCCGAAACAGCTTCCAAATGCCATAGCAGTTTTTATGCCAGGCAGTTACTTATTTACGCCGGGCTTTCCTTTATGGCTGTGGGGCAAATCGGTGCAGGAGGCGCCTGCTGGGCGCAGCCGAGCCCTGGAGCATCACAAGACCACAGATGTTCAAAGCTCAAAGTTTGAATTAATTTCAAGGGCAATTGAATCGATTTCTGGATGCATTATTCATTTATGATATTGATTTAAAATTTTTGGAACGACATGTACATACAATGTTATTATATCTTTCATTCAGTGTGAAACGGTTTTCACCTTTGCAGAAGCAGATGCAGAACCCAGGGTTCGATCCCTAGACCTTACCTGCATCCATGTATTGTATCGAGTAGACCCGTGTGTTTGAGCCCGCGACCTGTGTTTTAGTAGTGACTGTTCTTTGTCGTAGGTCCCTGTAGCTGTAGGGATTCGATCTGTAGATCTGTCAAGTAGGGGTTACCGCTGTGTAGAGGTGGAAACTGCTAAGCTAGAGGTCTGTAGGCAAGTAGTAAGTCCAACTGCGTCGAGTCGGATGTGCAACCCCGTGCAGTCAGCGGTACCGGTCCCAGCCACACTCAGTTCAGTCAAGCAAGTACCGTGTGGAACTGTGTGCACCAAGGGCCTGGTGGAAAGAGGCAGACCAGCGGCCAACATAAGTATAAATCAAGAGGCAGCATCCAGCAATTCATTCATTCTGTGGTGATCCTTGTGGAAGCGTGGCCAGTGCGCCTTGTGCTAGGTGGTCTGCAGGAAGCCCGAAGTTGAAGTGGGCAGTTGGCAAGATAGAGTGGACATAGCCGCTTGTAGTGCTGCGTAGGCGGCAGCCATAGCTGCGATAGAAAGTGAAGTGTCTAGTGTATGTGTGTGTGTTCATGTACAGTGATAGAGTGCGTGTGTGTGGAATATCCAGCGAGATCGCCTGTGAGGTGTGAGCGTGCTTGTGTAAGCAGTGGGAGTACTGGTTGGCTGTAAGAGAGAGTTGGGCGCTTGGTTGCCATAGATAATCTGAAGCGAGTTTGTATCAAACCTGTGTTCTCGACTTGTATTTCTCTGAGCTCTGTGTGGGCGCCCGGCGCCAGAATACTCATCATCTGTTTGCATGCATGCGGAGTGAGAAAGATAGCGAGTCTGATTGCAAGTGATTGATCCATCTTTTTTTCTTTTTGCCTTCCATCTGATGATCGGTCCCATCAGGATTTGAACACACGTCTGTTCGTTCACTGTTGGCGTGCACCATTCTGCAACATGCACTGTGAAGCACTACTCGGTGTCCATCGATTGTTATGGATATGAAATGAAATCTTTATTTATTGTTATCAATGGTAACTGGTGATTCTTGTTTTCTTCTGGTAGTTGCTGATCGGTTTGTCTCCTGCCTTGGACCTATTTCAGGGTCATGCAGAGATGCTTCAGAAGCAAGGGAATGATTCTCTTGGGAACGGCCCATGGGTGACATTCAAACAGAAATTGCGGCCTGCTGAAATGTGCCGCATTTTAAACTTGCAGTACACCATCCTTAGGGGAAGTGGCGAGACGGCATGCAAGTTGACGCTCAAGTTTGTGGACGACTCGTCCCCCCTCCTTGACAAAGTAGGTTCTCAACTCCAACATCTCAACTCTACTCTTATACTCCAGAACCTACCTTCTTCCCCCGAATATAACGTACAGTCATTATCGCTTTATTTAGACTGAAAGATACCCCAAATACAGCTATACTGACCGTGGTGTGAAGAAGGCAAAGAGCCTCACTCCACCATACAAATGGGCCCACTATTCAGTCATGATGGTGTGAAGAAGGCAAAGAGCCTCACTCCACCATACAACAATCTACATGTACACGGGCAGCATGCTGCGCCCGATATGTTCAAACATGTGGAATGTATCTGGACCATTACCAGGTCCAGACGCATGTCGAGTGTTTGCATAGTGGATCGAGGTCCGAAGGAAAAGCTATAAGGCGAAACGAGTACAAAAAAAACACAAAAAAGGAAGACAGGTACAGTCAAAACGTGTATATCAGCTAGCAATCCTTGGGCTATCGTTCCGCTACAGTTGTCAAAATGATAGAACTGAACACCAATCATAGCATTGTTCACGCAGTTCTCTCTCTCTCTCTCTCTCTCTCTCTCTCTCTCTCTCTCTCTCTCTCTCTCTCTCTCTCTCTCTCTCTCTCTCTCTCTCCCACCCTGGTGCACGCATGCATGCGTGCAGAGATTTGACCACCTCCCTGCTCAGCTTTTGTCGATTCCTCCTCGGTCTTTCTTCCCAAACTAATTCACCGAAGTTATGTTGGGAAAATCCAGTGTGTTGGGAAAATGAGGCTTGAAAGGGTAAGTTGGGGGGTACTCGTGGTTTAATAAGGATTTGAGTTCGTTGATTTGAATTTGTCAATTTCAATTTTAAATGCAAGGAGCATTTCAGTGGAATGGAATTATGAAATTTGATAATACCCCAAGCCCATCGACCCAGAATCCCAAAACCTTCACCTCTGTACAGACCCCCCCAGTCACCGCCCCCCCCACCCCAACCACCCCACCAAGAAACCATAGGCATAAACAGCCAGCTTAAACACAGAAAATCCAGGCAGGGACAGACCATAAAACTGCACTACAGACAACAAGGGTTCAGGGTCTTAGCATGAGGGTTGTAGTTTTAAAGGTTAGAAAGGAATAAGGCTTGTAGGGCCTAGGACATCAGAGATTTCAAGAGGTTCGCAGACATTCCAGACCGCTCTGGCATAACACAACAACCCGACAGCATCACAGCTGAGAGGAGCAGGACTGGGTCTAGACAGACAGGCAACAGTCTGACAGATCAAATAGCACAGGCTAAAATAGGCAGAGGTGAGGGGTGGTACATCCTTCCTCAGGGAAGTAATCAATGCCGTCCACTCGGACCTCCCAKCCATAATGGGGAGGAGCGTGCGTGAGTCATCCATGTTCTCCACATTTGACTTGCCGGGGGAATAGGAACCGGACTGTCGCTCCCCAGAATGGTAGGAGCCAGAACCAAATGGTTCTTTTTTTTCAAAAAAAAAAAAAAAGAAAAAAGAAAATTGATAATTGTATGAATTTATGATCGAATCAGATCAATTATTTCCGTGGAAAGGACTCACCTTGAGCTGGCCAGATGGAAACATAAAATTTGTCATTCAGTATTTGTCAGCGGTCACATGTCATTACAAGCTGGCCTGGTAGAGTGTTGACGGGGAGCTCTTTTTCTTCTCTCTGTTTTTTGCATCAGTGCTTGGGGTTGATGGGGGGGGGGGGGGGGTCTTTTCGCTTCAGCTTGCAGGGTCTGACATCATTGCAACCTTGTCTTTTCTTTTTTTTTTGGGTCTGGTGCAGGAGTTCAGTTTGGTTTTGCCGAACATGACGCGAGACTCGGATTTCATTGTGGAGAGAGGACGTTTTGTCGCCGGATTAGAGAGAGATTGGTCGCCTGGTGACCTTTGTGAGGTGAATGTGGAACGACGAGCAATTCATCATTATGTCTATCTCTATACTCCTAAAGAGAATAGTGGGCCCATGTCAGGCCCCCCCCCCCCCGGCCCCAAGAGAAACCATCGAGGGGCGGCACTGCTGGAGGGCTGCAGTTTCATTCAGCTTGGCCCGCGGCGCGTGTTTTTTTTTTTTGAAGGATCTGGTGCACGTGCCCAAAGTTACCAAATGTTCGAATACAAGTACATAGGAGTGCGCGGTGGGGTCGTTTCATTCCTCCTTTTTTCTTTGGACTGTTTCGGTGTCGTTTCATTCTTTTTTTTTTTTTTTGTGGTTGTTCTGATAGCAGCTCGGTCTGTCAGCAGCACGTGTCGTTGACAAGTCTTTTCTCTTCTTTTTTTTTCCTGGGGGTGGCCACGTGTCGTGTCGTTTCTTTTTTTTTCCTGGCTGCGCATCGTTTCTGGCGTTTCGTTCTATGGTCCTCGCACCGATCACATGGCGGGGTGGCCTCAGGGAGTAGTGGCGGTGTCTCTTCCCATGTTCTAGCAGAAGATTCATTCTCATTTGCACGAGTGAGGCCCATAGCGTGGGGAACAAGGCCGGACTGCTATGTACTTGAATTCGAACGATCTCCCTGAAAAGGACAAACTGAGGGCCTCGCTCCACTACTTACCAATTTCGCAAATGAGAATGATGCCCTGCATAGGAGCTCTTCTCTGATGGCATGAGCGTAGCAGCCCTGCCCGATGGAAGGAGGACCCACATGCTAGGCCATACGTGCGTGGTGCTGCCTGCCCGCACCAAGGAAAGTCTTTTTTTTTTTTTTTTTTTGTCTCATGGTTCCCGATGCGTACGCAGCGGGCGTCCACTTGGTATCATAATAAGGAGCTCTGTGTTTCTCTCAGTTATACAGAATATAAAAAGTCTTCCTGGAAAGTGGCAGCAGGCCAAAAAAAAGGGAAGGAGAAAAACAAAGGCTTTCTGGGGAGAAAAAAGGAAGTGGGCAAACCGTACTGAACAAAAGGCCTTGCCAGTCGTCCTCTTAGAAGGAGATTGGGTGGACTACCGTCTTTCGCCGAAGAGAAGAGAAAAAGGACAGTCATTGTAGCTGTATTTAGGGCAACTTTTAGTCTCGAGACAGCAATAAGGACCATGCCTTCTCTTCGGGGGTGAACCCCTTGGAACGAAAGGCTTCTTTGGTACTTCGCCCGTCGTTCAGCACAAGGAGATCTGGCAAATAGAATGAAATAGGAAAGAATGCATACGAAAGGCTTCTTTGGTACTTCGCCCGTCGTTCAGTACAAGGAGATCTGGCAAATAGAACGAAATAGGAAAGAATGCATGGTCATTATGGCTGTATTTTTGGGCCAACTTTCAGTGTAGATACAGCGATAAGGACCGTCCGTTCTACTCGGGGGAGGAGGGTAGTTGACTCTTAGGTTGAGTACTCAGTTGAGGGGAGCGGTGATGATGATGATGACCATGCTGCTGCTGCGAATGGTGAGGATGAGGGCAGTGAATTAACCCCCGAGATAATGGTGGAAACGGTGCAGATTCCGGTAAACACTAAGGGCATACTCACACGAGGAGCTTTAGACACGGCTCTGCACGTAGTAGACGTCAGATACACCCATATGCTACTGCAATTGCCGTCAGATTCATCTAGGGAAGTCCTAGTGTCATCAGTATGCCCTAAACTGCTAATGGCGGTGTGCAGGCAGATGTGATGGTCAATGATTGGCTTATGCGGGGAATAAGAAACTTCAAAAAAAAAGGGTCTGACTTCCATCTTCCACACGTGTATAGCTGTGTATTGGGGCAACTTGTAGTCCAGATACGCCGATAATGACTGTGTTTTGTATCTGGGGGAAGAGGGAAGGATAAGGAGTGCCTTATGTATTTGTGAAGCAGGCCCCGGAATGGAACGCATGGTCAATATAGCTGTACTTCGGGCAACTTTCAGTCTAGATACGTGGATAATGACTGTGCGTTCCCTTCACGGCAAGTCGGTAGGATAAGGAGTGCCTTATGTATTTGTGAAGCAGTCCCTCGAATGAAATGCACGGTCAATATAGCTGTACTTGGGGCAATTTTCAGTCTAGATACGTGGATAATGACTGTGCGTTCCCTTCAGGGCGAAACGGTAGGAAAAGGAGGGCCTTATCTATTGTGAAGCAGGCCTAAAGCAGATTGTATGCCAACGTGGCCGGATCATGTGCACGCGATGCTGATGCAATGTCCCTGGAAGCACAAGTATAAATCTGGTAAAAAGTATGACTCCGGTCATGCGCATGAATCTGGTCGCTATTGCGGCGTTCCACAAGTACGTCAGCAATCAATTTGTCTTGTAAAAAATTAAAACAAATATTTTTGTCGAATCAATGTAAACCAGAATTGCGGCGCATACCTGAGGTGCGCTGCAGCGCGCGCGCATGCATGAGAGCGAGAGAGAGAGAGAGAGAGAGAGAGAGAGAGAGAGAGAGAGAGAGAGAGAGAGAGAGAGAGAGAGCAAAGAGCCCTTTCACATTTTTCAGAAAACCCCTGCCCGCACTTCAAAATGTCCCTGCCAGAAGTTAGCAAGGACCTTGTCAGCAGGAGAAGAATAGTGGCTGGGCTTGTAGTAAGGAGGGAGCAGGCCAGGTATATATGATGTAGCTTCGAATTCAGGTCCGTGTTTAAGCAGTTATGGGTTACTGACTTGCTAACTCAGCATGTGATTTTCAGGGCTTCACTCCACTACTCACCAAATGTGCAAAACTAGAATGAATCTTCTCCTAGAAACTGGAACCATGCAAGTCATATGTTTTTCTTTTGTGCAAGTGCTGATGAGTGGAGCCAGGCCCTTAGGGTCACTCCACGTAAGAAAAGCAAAAACAAAAAAACGAGACAACTACTGTAGTGTTTGGAGTAAGTCCGCAACCCATAACTCTTGGAACAGGGACCTGAATCTGAATCCAGAATGTATTGCTGACCTACTCGTGTTCTTCCAGCAGTTCAATGCACGTTCTTCCAAATGAACGGGATACCCACAAATTCTTTGCAGGGGACTCTTTGGAAAAGAGACTCAATCCAATGAGGAGTACAATGCGGCCCCAGATTATTTTTTTCCTGTGCCATTACAATTTTCAAAAGGGAGGCACACATTTGGTTACCACAGCCTGCCCTTTTTGTTTTTTTTTTCCTATTTTTTTTATTCGTAATTGCACTGCATCACACGTGCCCTATGCGGCGCACATGGGCAACTTGCGCGCACGTGATGCGCCGCATGTCGCATGTCATTACATATATCGATCGCTATTTGGTGGCCTGTGACGAGAAGCCGATCTGGGCCCTCAGTTTCCTTGATGCACGGCGGTCCAGATTGGATGGTGATCATTTTCGATGTCATCAACTCGCAATCTGGACCGTCGTCGGCGTTGTACCACATGGTCCAGATTGCATATTGATCGTTTTAAAGATGATCGCTGGGCTGGTAGGCCCTGACCCGCTAGTGCCGTGCGCAGCACTCCCCAGGCCAATTTTTAGCTGACAGGGGAGTCCCGCCCGCGGCAATCCCCAGGCCAGGCCAATATCTGAACGGTGCATGGGGGTGGGGTTATGTAAGTAACTTCTTTTCGGTGGCGGCGCGTGTACTGTTTTTTGGGTGTGGCACGTACTTTTTTGGTGGCGACGCGGGAAAAACCTACGGCATGATAAAGACCGATCCCTATGCTACTCTACTTGGCACTACAGACTTCCACTTTTCCATCCTACGTTACTACACTCGACTTGGACTGTACTACTCTACTCTATGTTACCACGCTCGACTTCAACTTCGCATGTGGATACACACACATGAGACCCGACAAACACACACGGCATGGTGAGTCCTTATCCATCAGCCAAATGCATCCCGGCGGACTGTCGGGGTTCAACCTCCTGATGAGTCGGTGGAAGTCCGACGAAACAGTCTGGCTTAGTGATGCTATTTTTTATGGAGTTGTCTAACTTCCTGATGGGTCGGTGGAAGTCTGACGAAACAGTCTGGCTTAGTCATATTCTTTTTTATGGAGTTGTCTACGTGCTGGAGGTTGGGCTCTGCATCCTGAAGGTTGGATGCCAAGACTTTCTATGATGACTGATGGTGAGTTAACTCTACTTTTTTTATTGATGCCTGTTCCTTTCATTTCTTTGCTCGCTTCGAACTACGAGCATGTGTGTGTGTGTGTGTGTGTGTGTGTGTGTGTGTGTGCGTGTGTGTGTGTGTGTGTGTG
>BFEA01000003.1:7662781-7680096 GCA_003427395.1 Chara braunii
ACACCAAGCTCAGAGATATGGCAACCGAGAACACAGTTCAGATGTAACCTCGCTTCAACAGACTATGGTGCATCAGCGCCTGTACATCACAACTCTCGTCACTGTGTTCAACTCCACTGTTCACACACGCTCACTCTGGATCACCCTGAATACCACCAGGCACGCACGGTAAGTCTAACTTCCTCCTACAGCGGCTATGGCCGCACTACCACTACCGACTATGGCTACGATCTCCCTTCAGCCCACTTTGTCCTCGGGCAACCTGCAGACCACCTTCGCACAAGACGCTGTAGCAGCGCTTACGCAGTGAACGAATGAATGACTGGGCGGTGCCTCTTGATTTATACTTCTGTAACTCGTTGGTCTGCCCCTTTCCCAGGCCCTTGGTGTACACAGTCCCACACGGTACTTGCTTGACTGGACTCTGACTGACTGGGACCGGTACCGCTGACTGCATGGGTTTGCACTGCCAACTCGATGCAGTCACACTGCCGACGTAACGCATTGGACTCACCACTTGCCCACTTGCCTCTGGCTAAACGTGAGGCTACTTCGAAAGGCCACTTCCGGACCTTCCGGACGTCTGTGGACTTGGCCTTACGAATACTATAGCAGCTACGACCTTGACCTTTCAGGACACCTACAGCTAAGACCTCGACAGAACTATGACCCCTATTTGACAGACCTACAGATCGAACCCCTACAACTATACAGTCCAACGACAGGCAACAACCACTACCAAAACACAGGTTACGGGTTCAAACACCGACTCGATACTGTACATGGGCAAAGTGAGATCTGGGATCGAATCCTGGTGCCCGCATCTGTGCCTACAGAACGTGAAAACCGTTACACTCCCGCCGGCCTAAATTCTAGGTCCTTCGAGAATACTTCAGTCTAAGGCAGGACCTTTCCCCTTCTTGTCTCTTTCGTAGGCTCGAACTATGTCGGGAGCTGTCGCTAGAAGTTCTGTTCGCGTGAACCAGCGGTCGTCTTCTGGTTCCTGAAATGCGAATCTGACTTTGTACTGTTTCTGTGGACGACCTCTACCTCCCGTCCTAAAGACGTCCTCACCTACTATCCCCTTGCTGTCATATCTTCCATCCATATCCAGAGGGATCATAGATCTGCGTGATGGGAACTGTTGACTTGTGACGCAAGGCAACAACTTCGACGCATGGAACACTGGGTAGGTGCGGAGGTGTACCGGAATCTCAATAGTATAGGACGGTCCATCCTCTCCGCCCTTGACTTCTAGGACTGGCCACGGTCCTCTATACGCAGGCAATAACTTTTGTGAGATGTTCTCCTCAGGAGCAAACTCTTTTGACTTGACCCAGACTAAGTTGCTACTTGAAATTCTGAGGGGCGACGGTGCTTGTTAGCTTGCTCTATCATTTTGTGCTGGGCTTTCTTGAGGTTGTCAATAACGGTAGCTATCTTTTTCTCGTGCTGTATCGCAAACTCTCATGTTCCGGGCGGTAGCCTCTGAATCTGATCCCGGTTAAATCCATCGAACGGTCTGCTCGATCTGAAAGACTTGTGCAGCTCGTTGGGAGTGCGACACGTAGATAAGTGCACGCTATTATTGTATGTACTGGCTACCTTAGGGAGCATCTCATCCCAGTTGATCTGGTCGGGCCTAATATACATCCTAAGAACTTGCTGCAGGAGCTTGTTCATCTGTTCAGTCTGGCCGTTAGTCTCAGGATGACGGCCAGATGACATTAACAACTTGGAACCATAGACTCTCATTAGTTCCTGCCAGTTCTGACTGGTGTATCTAGTATCCCTGTCACTAACTATCGACAACGGTATACCATGCTCACTGACCCAATGGTCAAAAAACTTTTGAACTACTAAGTCTGTGCGTGCCTCTGCAGGCAAAGGAACAAAAACTGCATATTTACTAAACCTATCAACTATAACCATGACTTGACTTTTGCCATGCCTACTCTTTACCCCAGTGTCCAAAGTTGATGGACACAGAATCCCCGGGTCTATCAGGAATAGGCAAAGGTCTGAGAAGACCAAGAGGGGCTCGCATAGTGGTCTTGTTTCTCTGACACACTTTACAACTGCAGACATACTCTATGCAGTCGGCGTTCATACCAGGCCAGATGTACGTGCACATGAGGTTGGCTATAGTGTCTTTTGCCAACCAAAGTGTCCCTCTGTGTCATGGCATTCCCCTAAGATCAAACTACAGATCTCTTCATTGTTGGGAATGCATAGGCGGCCAGCTACATTAGTCTTCTTGAATAATAAGCCGTCTGTAGTGCGGTAGTCTGGCTCAGACTCTAGAGCCTCCTTAACTCTCTTGAGGAGGTCACTATAGATAGGGTCCTGTGCATATGCCTCTCTAACTCTTTGCTGCAGGTCTCTCCCTATATCCAAATAGTAAACTATTGCCCCAAAGTAATCAGCTCTCCTACTCAGAGCGTCCGCTACTACATTGTACTTCCCTTTAACTGGCTTCAGTTCAAAGTCATATTGGTCTAACTCTGCGGCCCACCTAGTAAGCTTAGGTGTTATCTTGGCCTGAGTCTTCAGCCACCTTAGAGTCTCGTGGTCTGAGTAGACTTTGAAGTGCCTCCCAAGCACGTAGTGCTTCCAATGATTTAATGCTTGCCTGAGAGCGTAGAGTTCTCTGAAGGCATCCTGGCGGACATGAACTCTACGGGCCTATATCCATTGCCATCGTCTTGCTGTAGAACAGCACCTATGCCATACTGACTCGCGTCAGTGGTAACAACGAAAGGCAGGGACGGATCGGCTACCTTAAGGAATGGATATTCTATCAGGGCCCACTTTAATCTTTTCAGGGCAGCTGTGCAGTCCTTGTCCGACTTCCAGATTGCTTCTTTCTTTAGCAACCTGCGAAGGGGCGCAGCGATGGTAGAGAACTTCCTGACAAACTTCCTGTAATAATTACCTAGGCCTAGGAACGACCGCAACTCTGTCAGCGTGCGGGGCGTTGGCCAATCTCTAATCGCTGCAATCTTGCTATCTTCAGGTCTAACGCCGTCTCCGTCTAAGACGTGGCCGAAGTACAACACTTGTGTCTTGGCCCATTCGCACTTCTTTGCATTGATCTTGAAGTTAGTTTCTCTAAGTTTCTCCGATACCTGCCTCAGATGGCCCTCATGCTCCTGGAGGGTCTTACTGAACACTAGAATATCCACTAGAATATCATCTAGATATACTACAACAAATCTATCTAACCACGGCCTAAACAAATCGTTCATACAGCGCTGGAAAGTCGCTGGCGCATTGGTTAGTCCAAAGGGCATAACTATAAACTCATAGTGCCCATATCTAGTCCGGAATGCTGTCTTATACTGATCATCAGGATGAACCTCTATCTGATGATAGCCGGACTTTAAGTCTATCTTCGAGAAATACTTGCAGCCCTGCACCCGATCTAACAGATCATCTATCTGGGGCAGTGGTTCTGCATTCTTCACTGTGATAGCATTGAGACCTCTATAGTCTATATACATTCCGAGCTCTCCCTCTTTCTTGGGGACAAAGAGAACAGGTGCTCCAAATGGAGACGAACTGGGCCTAATCCAACCGTTCTCAAGGAGCTCGTCTAACTGCTTACGCAGCTCCTCTAGCTATCTTCGCGACATTCTGTAAATCGCTCCCTTAGGAGTCGTACTGCTAGGCTCTATCTCTATACAATGCTGGATCGACCGCGGCACTACTCCTGTAGGCGGCTTAACTAGATCTGTGTATTCTTCCAGCAGCTTGGCAATAGCAGGGTCTATGGGTCTCAGCTGTTCGCGCGAATGTGAAGGGGCGCGAACACGTTCGCCATGCTACGCAGCATGCAAGAAAAGAACTGTTAGCTGTTCTTGGCCTTGACCACAAAGACCAGAAGGAAAAAGACGAAGTGACTCTTTTTGCCAATTTTTTATCTTCTTGGTCTGTTTGGTCTTTTTTGTTTCTGTGCCAGTGTATGGTCCTTTTGGTCTTTTGGGCAGTTTTTGTTTGTTTTGCAATTTTTTTTGTGGATTTTATTGCCTTGAATGTAGATTTACACATATTGAACTGGACTTCTGAAAGTAGTTTACAGAGGTTACAAGGCTGTCACCTGGAGAAGCCCATTGAAGGCTACTCTCAAGAGTCTCAACGTTAAAATCCAAGATTTAGGTGGCTTGCCATTACGATGAACTAAGCTGTCTCCATCTACTCCGTGAAAATCATATGAAGTTTGCCTTAAACCAGTAGTACCTTTCGCAGCCAAACTCGAAACACCAATTTTCCACAAACTGAATTCTTCGGGTTAAATTATTACTGGACCTCAATGGCTGACGCCGTGAGCTGAAAAAGAAAAAGAACGTTCAGCAAAGCTTGGCACACAGTTCTTTTCCACCTCGTAAAAAAGAACGGGTGATAGTGGCTCTTTAAACACATTATTTGGAGGGAGACGACATGAAAATCATTTTCGAGTTACTCACCAGTGCCCATTTGCTGCTAATGTCTCCAATTCTGAAAGGCGTGAGAAAGTTATAACTTATAAGTGATTTTCAATCCTCATCTATGTAGCCTTCCGGAGATTTTCACATTGCAATATGCTAGTGTACTAGGTGCCAGTGATACACAACTAACCTGTCCACATTGGCTGCAGCTCTTAATAGTCCCAGGGAGTTTGCTTTACGTCCCCACTATGTTGCAATTTGGCAACCCCTCATCTGCTCACAGTGCTTGATGATAACCGCTCTTTCTAAATCCTGTTCGAATTCTTTGTTTTCTCTCCTCTACTCTTCTTATGCCAGGTACTGCTCATGACCTCCTCCTGGACTGCTTTGCTCCCGGTATCTCTACTCTACTCTCCTCTCTCCTTTCTGCTCTCTCCTCTATTCTCTACTCTCTACTCTACTCTCTACTTTACTCTCTACTCTACACTAGCCACTCTGCTCTCTATTTTGTAAGTTTGTACCTTACTTTCTACTCGTCTCTACTCTACTCTACTATACTATACTAGCTAAAATAGTCCAAATTCCAGCGACACAAACTGCTAGAAGTATTGCGAAAATTCTTCTCGATGAAGGATTTATAGAAAATTTTCGTGAAGTTGTGCTCTGCTACTCTCTAGTCTACTCGGTACTCTACTGTGTAGCGTACTCTATTATACTCTACTCTGCTCTAAGCTCTACTCTCTATTCTACGCTACTGTACTCTTTTCTACTCTACTTTCTACTCTAATGCACTCTACTATACTCTCTACTCTTCTGTACTCCCTCTACGCTCTGCTCCACTCTACACTGCTCTCTGCTTTATTTTCTACTTTCTACTTTCTACTCTAATCTACGCTACTTTCTATTTTCCACTTTGCACTACTCTCTACTCCCTACTGTTCTCTACTCTGTACTCCACTCTCTACTTTTCACAGCACTAATCTACTCTCTATTCTACCATGTACTCTGCTGCCTACTGTACTCTACTCTCTCTCTAGTCTACTCTCTACTCCACTCTAGTCTCTACTCTCTCTGCTTAGTATACTCTCTACTTTGCTCTNCTCTACTCTCTCTCTAGTCTACTCTCTACTCCACTCTAGTCTCTACTCTCTCTGCTTAGTATACTCTCTACTTTGCTCTACTCTACTCTACTCTACTCTACTCTACTCTACTCTACTCTACTCTACCCCACTCCACTCTACTCTACTGTACTCTCTGCTCTCTACTCTACTCTCTGCTCTACTCTCTACTCTACTCTCTACTCTACTCTCTATTCTACTCTACTCTTATGTCCTCCACTCTATTTTATCATCTACTCTACTCTCTGGTCCCCTCTCTACTCTCTATTCTCTACTCTCTACTCGCTGCTATTACTCGCTGCTCTCTACTCTTTACTCTACTCACTAATGTCTACTCACCACTCTTCTCTCTAGTCTACACTGCTCTCTACTCTACACTACTCTCTACTCTCCACTCTCTACTCTTAACTCTCTACTCTACTCTACTCTGCTCTCTACTGTCCTCTTCTCTACTCTACTCTCTTCTCTTCTCTATTCTACTCACTACTCTTTACTCTCTACTCTTTACTTTCTACTCTACTCTCTCTACTCTACACTCTGTACTCAGAACTCTAGGCTACTCTATTCTACTCTACTCTCTACTCTATGATACTCCCTACTCTCTGCTCTCTACTCTGCTCTCTACTCTACTCTCTACCATATGCTACTCTCTACTCCATTCTATCACTGCCCTCTACTTCTCTACTCTACCCTTCGCTACTCTCTACTGTCTACTCTCTACTCAACTCTACACTAGTCAACTCTCAAGTCTACACTACTCTCTACTCTCTACTCTACACTATTCACTACTCTGCTCTACACCACTGTCTACTCTGCTCTACAGTAGTCTCTACTCTACTCTACACTACTCTGTTCTACTCTACAGTACTCTCTACGCTATACTCTACACTATACTCTACTCTTCTCTATTCTCTTCTCTCTATTCTACAGTACTCTCAACTCTCTGCTCTACTGTCTTCTCTCCACTCTACACCATATCTACACTATACTCTCTACTCTATAACACTCTGTCTACTCTACTGTACTCCTGTCTCATGTCTACTCTGTACTCTACTCTCTACTCTACTCTACAGTGCTCTATACACTCTACATTACTCTACACTGTACTCTGCTCTACTATCTACTCTACACTATACTTCCTACTCTGTCCACTCTACTGTACTCCCGTCTCCTGTCTACTCTCTACTCTACTCTCTACTCTAGTCTTCTCTCTATTATACTCCCTGCTTTATACTCTCTATTCTCACCTCTACCTTACACTACTGTCGACTCTCTACTCTCGACTCTCTGCTCTACTCTACTGTCTGCTCTCTCCTCTATGCTACACCACTCACTCTGCATCATACTCTTTACTCTACTCGATAATACTGTCTACTCTGCACTATTCTACTCTACTCTACACTCTACTCCACTCTACTATCAACACTTCTCTATTCTACACTATTCTACTCTCTACGCTCCACTGTACCGTACTGTACTCTACTGTACTCTCTATGCTTCTCCACTCTATTATATTTACTTGACACTACTATAGTACTTTACGCTATACACTACTACTCTATAATAGACACTCTATAATAGACAATATTCTCTACTCTCTACGTTCTACTGCACTCTACTCTCTACTCTGCTCTGTACGCTGTACTCTCCAGTCTATTCTACAACACTCTATGCTCTCTACTCTATTCTATAACACTCTATACCATCTACTCTTCACTACTATTTACTTCATATTCTACTATACTCTCCTCTACTCTCCTCTACCGTTCACTGTGCACTCCACACACTCTCGACTCTACTCCACACCATTAACTCTACTATAATCTTTAATCTACTCTACTACATTGTAGTCTACTCGGGCTGTCTTTATTTGGGGTTAGGACGGGGATAACTTTTTGTTGCAAAGACCTACAGGCGAAAAGACGACTCGTTCTTGTTTATGTTTGCTTTTCAAACAATCGACCATAGCAGCATAGCTGTTTTTTTTTACCTGCCTACGTATCCCCCATTTTTCTGTTCCGGTATTCAGACTCTATTGGAGATGTCATACACACTAATGTCAATTACATCAATATCCCTTTCTCACGCGGGCGGAGCTGCACTGGCTCATCTTTTCTTTTTCCTTTTTTTTCTTTTTTTTCTTTTTATTAATCCTTCCGCAGTTTCACCTATGGATAAGGTTCCTTCCTCTAAATGATAAGGTTCCATGTACTTCTCACAGCACCACCAGCGGCAAACCACTGAGATCACCGTGATCCAGACACTTCACCGGACCATTTAATCTGCAGGAACGACGGCTGGTCTGTGCAAAGGGCAGTGACGTAATCAGCGTGAGCTGATGACTCGCTCTACTAGGCATTCCTCGCCCAAGATTGATAATTACAACGATCTAGCCCTGTCACAATGAACCTTGAGAAGTTTACCCTGGCCTTTCGACCTTAGGCAAGCAAGTCGTTGGATTCATCAGTGCATAACTCGCTTGCGGCCCAGAACATCTAAGGGCATCACAGAGCTGTTATTGCCTCAAACTTCCGTTGGCTAATCGTCCAACAGTCCCTCCAGGAAGCTGCGCTGGCTCAGCTTGTTGGAATACGTAATACAAATGATGTGCTTCTTTAAAATTGAGCCCTCTTTTTTTTTGTTGCCCACTTTTTGCTAACTGGAGGTCAGTGTCATGTTGTGTGTGTGTGTGTGTGTGTGTGTGTGTGTGTGTGTGTGTGTGTGTGTGTGTGTGTGTGTGCGTGCGGGCATCACAGAACCCCAGAGGTCAAGCTTCACACCAGACTATCTTCCGCGAAACGAATCATCGCAGGGTACCAATTGTCAAAACATATACCCAGTTTCCATTTCAGCAACCCCCCCCCTACTGTCTTCCCCTGAACACAATGCATCCTAATTATGACTGCATCCAACCGGAAAGTTGGCTTGTATACGTTCAGAATCAGGGTAAATTGTGTTCAGGGGAAGACAGTAGTGAAATCCATCAAATTCGATACATGCGGCAAGCACACGAAGAGATGATTGGATCAAAAGAGAAGCAGACGGGCAGAGTAGAGAAAGAACAGCGATGGAAGGGGAGGAAAATACCACACATAGAGACTCCTGGTAGAACCCAAGGCAACTCCTTTTCATGTATGAAACAGGCTCATGTCGCAAATGATCACCCTTCATTCCACAGTGTCAACATACACTTGTTCACACCACCAGTCTTGTTGCTGACCCAATCGACAGTTTGTCTCCTGATTCGCACCCCACATAGCGATTATCCCGAGATGATGCTTTCCACTTCCCCCTGATACCTTCACATGCTTATCACCTCCTCACTCCTCTCTTGCAAAGAATTTTGTAATCAACGTAACCACCTCTCCGATCCATGTGCTCAAACTTAATCCACACTGCTTGTGATCATAGCAACTCAAACGAGGGACATGGAGTGTGCTTGAACTAAATCCACGCTGCTTGCGAGCATTCTCCATGTCCCTCATAGACTCCAACTATGCTAAGAATTCTACGAAAAAAAGACGACTAACACACATAACGGTCATAACCCCGAATATATTGAAGAACTCGACACCCTCCATCAGGTCCACCAGGAAGGCGTCTCGAAACCGCTCTCGCTGACTCATCTCCTATTCACAGCGCTGCCGTTCCTTTCTTACTTCCGAAGTTCCTATGTCAGCATGTCATAGATTATATACAGTGGAACACTTAACTGTAGGGACATGGGATGTTAACTGGGACGAGTATGAAGTGGGTGTCCATTGACAAGGAACGAGATGTATGTTGGTGTGAGAGAGCGTGCCACCTCGAAAAATTTCCATCACGATTACCATAGCAAGGGTAGACGCGAAGTTTATATTGGGTGACGGAATGGTATGGCTATGGATTAGTGGCATATTATTATCCCTAAAGGATGCTTTTTGCTGCCTGCCACGTGCCAGCTCATCAGAGGGAACATTAAGATCACAAAACATGTCCAGAACCGCCATCACGGCAGCTTTGCACGCCTGGATTCAGCAGAGAGGAGATGGAGGGGGAAGGGGGAGAAGGCACCATTGTCGAGTTTTTTACCATGCTGGATCACGAAGGGCTGAAGGAGATTCCCCAGCATCGAGCATCTCGTAACGCGTGGAATCCACCATGAGTAAATTACCGAATAAACTGACTCGTCACGAAAGCGCTGAGACCTCGACGCTATCTAGCTATCTAGGGACGTAAGCCGGGCTACATGCACAAGCGCAGTCGTAGCTGCGCCTTACCTCTGCGGTGGAAGAGGAATTGCCCATGTGCATTGTTCAAATACTCGTTCACCATTGCTTGCCACTAGTATCCAAGTCCCCTGGGCAAATTCCCAGGCCCTTCTCCATTTCAGACCTTCGGGGTACCCTTGCCCCCTACATGGGTCAATCATCTTTCCATAGGGTGCCACCCGTGGGGGCACACATATGCAAGCGGGCAAAGACAACTCTTACTCAGCACCTGAGGCCAAAATTTTCCCCACACATCAGAGCCACTACCCTTCGAAGGCAATGATGGGTCGACCATCAGTCCCAATTTGGGGGGAACACATGTACCTTAAAGCACAAGCATCCACCTTCACATTGCAATGCACCCGACTGCAATCAATCGCCAATCCAACTTCCCAAACGCAGAAGACTCACAAAAGTATCACACCGAACAACGAAACCACGAATCGACATGGAGATGAAAGTGCCCTGCAAACTCTATATTAATATACAAGCGGAAAGCCGGTGACAGAGGGCGGAACGAAAGCAGCAGGAAGTGGAATGGCGAACTCGGCTCTCCAACTCAGCGCTTGGCATGGCCAGGCAACATTATTTGGCACGGGTGGCACTATATGGGCTGGGTGGTATTATGCAGACCGGGCAGTGATATGTGGGCTGGCCTATATGGTGCGGTGTAGGTGGGCAGCACTACACTGGGGGGTTGCCCCACCTGATGCATGTGGTGGGCTTCTCTGGACGCATCTGGCCCGGGCAGTCCACACCCGGCTGCTCTGTACTTGTATTTGAACAACCGTCCTTGGGCATTGCTGCATGTGCCCAAAATGCATTGAGAGAGTCCTGTGTGAGCATGCCGGGACGCCCGTGAAACTGGCCGGCAGAAAACAACTAAGCACAGCAAAAAGATCCACTGCCAGCGAATCATAACGGACGAATAAGGGCATGCCGACACTGCGACTTAAGGCCTCGCACCACTACTCTCCAAATGTGCAAAATGAGACTGAATCCTCGACTAGAAAATGGGAAAATGCCTTGCCATATTTTTTGCCTTTTGTGCAGGTGGAGAGTAGTGGAGTGAGGTGCGCCCTTGTATTCCAACAGCCGTTCATCCAAGCGCTTTGCTGGATGTGTCTCATCGCGGGCTGAATATGTCTCACCCTGGGGTAAGGCCTGGATGTACCTGGGCCAAATCACATCCAGAAATAGGGCCTCGCTCCAGTACTGATGCATGCTCACCTGATGGGTGAGCAATGCCAGAATGACCGAAGGAACAACCTATGTGACGGATAAGGACTCAAACAGACAATGTGCAAAACAAGTAGCAATGTGTACTCAGATAGACCGGTGGAATCATACAATGTAGCACAGCGGAAGACTTAAAGATATGACCTGACACATCTGACCCGGACTCGATTCATGCAATCATCATCACACCTGCCGCACAGCAAGGAGGGGACATACACAGAAGAAAGGTCCCTTCTTGCACACACACATGGGGAAGGAAACCACAGATGATGACGAGGGGCAAGAGAGAGGAAGATGAAGAGGGGAGAGAAGACGAGAGTAGAGCTCGTAGTTGTAAAAAAGTCTCCCCATCAAATGTCCAACCAATGCTGTCCTCAAAATGTTGAATCATATCCTGGGCGTTGAAGGCCTGATAGTAGTCACTGTCTCCTGATGATGATGCCACAAATACTGACCAGCAAAGGTCATGACTCCCCATGCAGGTCACTGCTGAAGGCCGGTCTGATGACCGGTATGAAGTCCCAGCTATGGCGCCCAGGTAAGTCTCTCTCTCCATTGTGAGCATGGCCTCCGCCAACCCCTCCCCCCAGCCTACTCCTCCACCTCCACCAGCACTGGACTCCTCCAGTGGGCAGCCTGGTGGCACACGAATGAAGTGAGAACCTTCCTTACAAGCTACTGGGTCGGCCTCTCCTAAATAGTGCAGGGCCGGCCTCACACTCAACCCGGCCTCTAATCTGGGCCGTCTGATCAGCCAAGTATCCGCTGAGAGGCTGTGTGGCCAGGCTCTGGCCAGGCTTCCTAAGGCTGGGAGCCCACTGGCCGGCGGCCTGGAAAAGTTTTTCCGCTGACGTCATTTCGGGACCCCACCACTGCCACCAGGCGCCAGGAACAGTTTTTAGGGAATGCCTACCTCAATTTCAGACCCCACCACCGTTCTGGAAACACTGTTGACCATGTTTCTACATGGCTGGCGGCTGGAAAAGTCTCCGCCAGAAACCGGCAGTCTTTTTCCGAAGTCCCCTCCAGCAGGGTAGGGAGGGCAAAGTGCCATCCATTGGCATCAGAGGCCGGCAGGGTGTGGTGCAGTCCACGGGCCTCACAGACTTCCGGCTGGACCAAGATGAGAGGCACCAGGAGGTAACATGTCTGCTGCACCACGTGGGCCATCCACACTTTCCTTTCCGGGAGGGCCCCCTTGCAGTTTTCCTAATGTGGCAAGCCTGGCCTTCTCCATAGCCTTGCCAGACGTTGGCAGTGGGGTCGTGTCAAAACATGCCAAGGAGCTTTTCCAGCCGCGGGCCAGTGGGGTGCAAGCCTAAGCAACCTGGCCAGACTTGAAACCAGTCAGACTTAGAAAACGACAAGCTAAAGTGCGGATAAGACACCCCCTGATGCAAAATGAATACAGGACCCTTAAAGAGGGATGCTGATAAGACACCCCCTGATGCAAAGTAAATACAGGTCTCTTAAACAGAATGCTGATAAGACACCCCCTGATGCAAAATAAAGACAGGTCTCTTAAACAGAATGCTGATAAGACACCCCCTGATGCAAAATAAATAAAGACAGGTCTCTTAAACAGAATGCTGAAAAGACAGCCCCTGGCCCAAAAATAAATGCAGGCCTGATGGAACACACGACCAACCGACACGTGGCATTTGCACAGACACACACACAGACACACACAGCGCTTATGAGAAGGCTAGATCGCCAATCTCTGACGCCTAATACCAATGAAGATAATGGGAAGAGGTGCGTCGATGAGTCATCCCGCCCTTGATACACCATACTTGATGTATCCATATATAGAGCTCGAGAAGGCAGAATAGAAAAAATAACAGAACCTTGTGGTCCTGGCTCCTTTTCCATTCTGGGGAGTGTCAGTCCGGTTCGTTTTTTTTTTCTTTTTTTTTTTTAATAATACAGAACCTCACGGTTCTGGCTCCTACCAATCTGGGGAGCGACAGTCTGGTTCCTATTCCCCCGGCAAATCAATATGGAATACATAAAAGACACACACACGCTCCTCCCCATTATGGCTGAGAGGCCCGAGTGGGCGGCATTGATTACTTCCCTAGGGAAGGATATACCACTTCTCACCCCTGCCTAATCTAGCCTGTGATAACTCTGCCCGCCTATCTGTCTGCAAATCCATAAGGAATACATAAAAGACTCACACACGCTCCTCCCCATTATGGCTGAGAGGCCCAAGTGGGCAGCATTGATTACTTCCCTAAGGAAGGATATACCACCTCCCACCCCTGCCTAATCTAGCCTGTACTTACTCTGCCCGCCTATCTGTCTGATCCCAGATCTGCTCCTCTCAGCTATAAAGCTGTCTGATAGCTATGATTATGCAAGGGCATTCTGGAACACTTATGCGCCTTTTGAAACCTCTATAACTCTCCAACAGCATTTGCCTTGTTTCTGTCTAAGCCCTAAAAATCTATCTGTTGCCAACCGTCCAGATATAAATTACCTCTCATATACCCCAAAAACTCTCTATGTTTTCACCCAACTATGACCCTTAACCTCTAAGCCCTTCCTTCTATTCTTAACCCTGAACCACTTCCTTCTAAACCCTAAACCCGACTTTCCCTTATTTGGGTGCCCTTCCCCCTTTCGTTCTTCCCTGTAGTTCTATGTCCAGATAGGAATTACCTCTCCTATACCCCAAAAACTCTCCCTGTTTTCACCCAACGCGTCAGTCCGGTTCCCTTTTTTTTATTCCTTTCCTCTTCTTCTTCTTCTTTTTCTTTTCAATCTTCTCCTCATTCCCTTCTCCTCTCTTCTCTCCCCCCCCCCTTTTTTTTTTTTTTTCCCCCTTTTACCCTACTTAGCTTGAAATACTCCATCCCTTGTCTTCTCTTATCTCGAAAAACAGGGAGAGTTTAAATGTTGTAGTCAGCATCAGTCCAGTTCCTATTACACCGGCACATCAAAAACAGATACAAAGCTCACACAACTCCAATGCTTCTCCTCATTATGGTTGAGAAATCTGAGTGGTTGGCATTGATTACTTCCAATTGGAAGGATGTACTTCCTCTCTCACCCCTGCCCAAGTAAGTTAGCTTTTTTTGAGGTATCGCTTGAGCCTTTTTTTTTTCCTAGCCTACCTACCTCGGTCTCCGGAACCTCCCTTTCCTTTTTCTTGTTATGAAGGATGTGCTCTCCGCCACCCTGCCAAAATTGTGCTGGAAACCAGGTTCAATGTCCCGAGGCGAACATGGAAAACTCACGCAAGTCTTCCTTCCATTATGCTTGAAGGACCCTGAGACAGCGGGGGGTATTGATTGCCCCTTTTGAAAGGACATTGTACCTCTGCTCTACCCCTGCCTATTGTTAAGACTTATCCTTACATCCTCCTGTCTGACTCACTTTCTTCCTCCCTGCTGTGCCGTGTCCCGAGCCTGAGGCCCATTGCAGCCAAGTCCCCCTAGTGGAGCTTGTGAGGAACTGTCAGTACCGCACCTAAGGTCCCGTCTATCTCTGCCCCTTTACGGATCCTACCTGTCTTGTTACCCTAGCCCCGTCCCTTCCTTGCCCTGTCTCACTACTTAGAAACCTTGTCATTCATCTACTGCTCAGTGCTGCTGGACCTCCCTTTTTTTTTTTTTTTTTTTTTAACAAACCGGGCCCAGTGCCCAAGGCTGATATTACCAATAAGAAGATTAAGGCCGTACACACCCAGGTAAAAACAGAAATAACAGTCCACTGGAGAAAGACAAAGGGGGAGATGGATAGCAAACCTGACAAAGCACAAGACATTCTAGTAAGAGAATATCAAACTACCGTCTTCAGCCGAATATAACGCCCAGTCATTATAGTCGTATTTGGGGCCATTTTCTGTCCAGATGCAGCGATTATGACTGGGCGTTCTATTTGGGTGAAGACGGTAGTCACCTACCTGCAGGTAGAATCCCACGTATCCGTGTGGCCGGAAGCTCAGTGGGTGGAGCACCAGTTGCAAATGCGCGTTGTGGTATAAGGTTGTGGGTTCAAAACTCAATTGCAGCCTCGCACATGGACACCGGCAGGTGTTGACAACGCACAGCCATTTGCACACTTCATCCCTTTGGGCTGATGCATGGTAAGGATTACAGACACTGCCTGCGCACCAGCCAAGGGGTTTAGTCCATGGTTGTAGTATGCTGGTAGCGGGCCTTGGGGGAGGGCTGTTCGAGTGGTTGGCCTTGGTTGGTCCGACGAGTGTGCGTGCGTGTGTGTGGGCTGTGTGTGGTGTGTGGTTCAATGATCTCTGGGTCATGTCTCATGTACTCACCATGGGCAGGGTAGAGGAGTTAGGCTGGGGTAGAGGTGTTAGGTTTGGATTAGGTTAGGATAGGAATTTGTGTAGAGATTGTGGGCCGGTCTGTGTGCGCCGCCTCGTTGGCATGCACTGCTCTGTGGTTGTGTCATGGGTGTGTCTGGGTACAGTAGTGGTTTCCCGGCCTCATGGTACACTCACGAGAGTCCATACCTACATTGTACGATTCTGGTCCCGGTCTGGCCCCACTCTCTACACCCCCCTTGAGTCGTGGTAAGGGTCGGGTGTTAGGCATATACAATTCCCAAGGGCGGGCCTCATTTCTACCTTACGATGCTTGCGGGCTGGGCTTCATCCAGGCTGGTACCTGTCTATGTTCCCGTTGAGGAGGTCGATTGGGGTGTGAATCTGGGGAAGAGTTTCTGGGTAGGGGTCTCATCTTAGGCAGGGGAGAGTGGGTGGTCGCATAGAAGGGTGGTTAGTCACCCATAGAGTCTGCTAGATGTGATACAGGTGGGGATGAGTCGGATGACCACATATCTGTGACCCCTCCTGTGCCTGGGTCGTCCTCGAGAATTCGGGGTGTCCCTGTGGTAGTGCCCAGGGGAACTCTGAGACCCTCGGCAGACGCGGGTTGGTGCAGGTCTAGGTCTGTAGACAGGTCTAGGTCGCGCCGCTATAGGGCTTGACTTGCGATCTGATTAGGGCAACGAAAAGTTCACGAACGATGCCCCCTGGAGGAGACTGTCCTTGGGGCTGTCACAACCCATCTGATCTCCCCAATGGTTGAGTATGACGACAGGCACCTCCCGAAGCCTGGCATCCAACCTCTACTATGATCTGGACTTTCAAAAACAAAAAAAAAACAAAAACAAATGAAAGATCGCACGTATCCATAAGGGAACAATCATCTTTAACAAGTGGCAGAGAATGACAATGACAGTGTTCAGAGCATAGCACACAGCAGAGAGAACAGAGAGAGTCTATAATCTGGCGAGCATGTGACTGACGCATGCAGCAACTTGCTGTACTCAGGCCCAGCCTCTTTTTCGCAGACCTGCCTTCACTTAGGGTGGGTGGGGGCTTTTCCTGGCTGACCCAGGTGCTGAATCCTCACACAATAGTTCAGTGATCCATTTTGTCTCAAGTGCCTTAATTTGGGGTTCCAGATCTAGGATACCCAATCCACCTTTTAACAACCCCCCCCAACTCCCCCCCTTGCCCCTTATATATACTTAGGATGTGTACGATAAAACTAAGAATCTCCCCAAAACTGATGTATTTACGGCGGGAATTTTACGCCGGTCTAGACGTCCATCTTCTGCTATGTCTCTTTCAAATCTGTATAGTTCAGGCCCTTCAGGGATGCCGGACCCAATTTCCAGCAAGTGCAGCTCCCCACCATTAGATGGAGCCCTCCAACCGGGGACCTCTTTACAGGGGATGCTCCATCTATTAGTGGGGACCACTTTACAGGGGATGCTCTTATCACCCCGGCAAGTGACAACCCCTTCCATTGAGGTTCTGTTAAAAAAAGAAAAAAAAAGAAAAAAATTCAAAAATAGGATTTCAGGTGCCATTGGGTAAGACAAACTCGAGTCGTTGGCCCTTATACCTAGAAGCCTTGAGCCACCACTAGCTCTCCCTGGCTTTTTCTTTGCCTGAGCTGTATGCACACCGCATAGGGGGTTGGGGCTACAGGATCCCATACTGTTTTTTTCTTTATTTGTTTGGTGTGCAGCATGATTCCCCACGGGGAAAAGGAGGCTCGGTGGAAGTGGTGGTTTAAGGGCTCTTTCTTCTCTTGCCAAACCATTCCCTCTAGGGTGGATACTGGTGTTTTCATGCTTGGCTCTTCTTTGTATCGTTCCAATTTTAACGGATGTCCTGAAGGACTGTTAATCGCCACCCTATTGTTTTGTTCCAGTTGATTCTCATTTCAGATGCCAATTCAAACGAATCCATTGCTCACACACACACACACACACACAGAGAGAGAGAGAGAGAGAGA
>BFEA01000003.1:7680142-7691709 GCA_003427395.1 Chara braunii
TTTTACCCTACTTAGCTTGAAATACTCCATCCCTTGTCTTCTCTTATCTCGAATCCTTCCAAACCGACTACAACATTTAAACTTTAAACTCTCCCTGTTTTTCGCCTACCACCACGCTTAAACCCTTAAACCTTTCCTGAACTCAGGCTGTTTTCTGCCGGCTACTACCGCCCTTAAACCTTAAACCCTTCCTGAATCCGGAGTGTTATCTCTCCCTGTTTTTCACCTACTACCACCCTTAAACCCTAAACCCTCCCTGAACTGAGGCTGTTTTCCGCCGGCTACTACCACCCTTAATCCTTATACCTTCCTGAACCCGGACTGTTATCCTCCGGCTACAACCCATAAACCTTAAACCCTTCTCTTTCCCCCAGTGCATCAGTCTGGTTCCTTTTATCCCTTCTGCTTGCTTACAATTACCCGCCCCCCCCTTATAAGCACTTTATCCCTAATCCTCTGTCGTCCCGAATCTTCCCCAATTCACTGCAACCCTTGACCATAAGCCCTCCCTATTTTCCGCCATTTGCTACTCTTGAAATGTACACCCTCTCCGTTCCACACTGTTCTCCATCTACCACACTTCCTCACCCCAATTCTTTCGTAATCGTGCGCAGATACCTCCTATCACGTCATCCCTTTCACCCCCCTCTCCATTCGAACACCAAATGAGCTTCTTGGACGGCTGCTGCTGCTCCGTTACCTAGTACATTTTGCTTGAAACGTTTCATGATTTCTTCCTCTTTCTCTAGCCATTGACGTATTTGGTTCCTCACTAGTTTCCACTGGGCCTTGAGATGTGTTTCAGTGAGGGTTAGGAAAATTTCCTTAGCCTCTTGCCTATGCATTGTTGTAGCCTCAATTGTGACTTGACATCGACGCTTCCAAATAGTCCAAAGGGCATATTGTCTTATCATCTGGAACATATGTTTCTGAAAAGGTTGTCATTGCTTGGGAACCCTTAAACCCAGCAATAAAGAAATCTTTGAGTCCGGGAAAGCAATCTCTGTTACTTGGCCCCAGATACCCCTGGCCACTTCCCAGATCGCAGTTGCCTCCTCACATTCAAGTAGGCAATGCTGCATTGTTTCTGGTATTCCTTCCTGACATACCTTGCATAACTCCTTCTCCCCACTTCTCTGCGTCCGGCTTCTTCGTTGATTAAGCCATACATTCACTGGGAGTGCCACATGGGCTATTAGCCATTGCATACTCCTGACCGGGCCCAGGCGTATTGCCCCTATGTTTGCCCAAGGAATGTATGTCAGTTGTCCTCTGGTTACCCCTACCCTCTTTTCCCATCTCTTGAGCAGCATCTGTGTCATGGAGTATGATCGGCTCCTCAATCTATACCCTATTCTTGTGGTGTAGTGTAAGATATTTACTCTCCTTGATGTTCCTGTCTGGCCACTTCTGATGTTCCACGCCCATTCCACTGGGTCCACTTCCAGTTCTTCAATTGGTACTGCCGGATTATATACCGTAAATATCTCTGTCTCTACCACCCTAACTTTCTGCAAATACTGTTTGAGGATGAATATCGGAGCTTTAGTCGCACTATCCAGTTGGGACGTGGTGATGGACGGCTGAGTATTTGATATTTATCTGCTATTAGCCAGTCTGGTCTAGAGGGCTCTGGCCCCCATATCCTAAAGACTTCCTTGGGTTCCTTATCGTCTTCCCATGTAGCCCAATCCCCCAATCCCCACTGCGTTCCGGCCTGCAACCGAAGCTTCCACTCTTGTGGTTTGGCTCCTAAAACGATTTGCAGATTTTCTTGTAATTTGTGACATCCTTTCAGATGCCTTCTTAGCTCCGTGAACGTTTTCCACCTCTTCTCTCCTTCTTCCCAGAGATGTTTGACCTGCCATACCCCATGCTCTAGCCACCTTCCCCACTTCGTGTCTGTTACCGATAGCGTCAGTGGTTTACCCTGTCCATCCTTAATATTTGCATTGCAAAATAATGACTGCCTAAGAACTTCCTCCCAAACCAATATGCACCGTTCGGTTCCTAGTCCATCACCGTTCGGTTCCTAGTCCATCGGCAAGTCAAAAAGAATACATATGGGGACTCACACACGCCCTTCCCCTTTACGGTAGGAAAGACCAAGGGGCGGCATTGATTACTTCCAGTCAAAAGGATGTACCTCCCCTTACCCCTGCCTAAGTTATCCTGGACTACTCTGCTATTTTTATCGAATTTGATTGTTGGGTTCTGGGGCCCTGGAGTCTCTTCTACTTGCAACTGCACGAGCCGCACATTCGTGCGGAGTTCCGTGCGGAGTACCGGGGGGGTGCCTGTGTGGAATCGTGGAGGTTTTTTATTTTTATTATTATTATTTTAATTTTTTTGGGGAGGGGGGACAAGGGGGTGTATGACAGGAAGATGGGGATATGGCGAGGAGAGGGGGATATGGAGAGGAGGAGGATGTGGACGAAGAGGACAATGAGGATAGTGAGGACGACGAGGAAGAGGAGTCGGGATGGGGAAGGAGAAGAGATGGGTGGAGGGAAAAGAGGAAGGGCAGGAGGAGGAGGAGGACGATTGGGAGGAGGAGGAGACATGGACGGCGAGGAAGGGGAGGAAGGGGAGGACACGAGGAAGGGGAGGACACGAGGAAAGGAAGAAGACGAGGAGGCATGGAAGATGAGGAAGGGCAGGAGGAGGAGGAGACAAGGAGGATGAGGAAGGGCAGGAGGAGGAGGACGAACAGGTGGAGGACGAGTCGGAGGAGACGAATAGGAGGGGGAGGAGGAGACATGGAGGATGAGGAAGGGGAGGAGGAGCAAGGTGAGGCGGCACTCCTGTAAATTGTTTTTTCATCCCGCTTATAATTTTGGCGGGGGGCCTCAAACACACCGTTTCGACCCCGGCCTTCTTTTTTTTCCTGAGGGGGGTAACGGGTCGTTCCCCTCACACGTCGTGTGCCGCACGGGATCGGTTGGGCACGTGCGCCGCACGCCAGGAACCGCCCGCACGACGCGCGCTTGCAAGTACAGTTTTAAGGCTTTTAAGATCTATACGCCCTATGGCCGGGGAAATTTGTGTTGGTTCCTCCTGTCTTGAGGTTCTGTTTCCTCGTGTGTGGGAGGGAACTATTGTGGTTGAGGTGTGTGGGTGGAGGGGAAGTTTGGGGGTAGAAAGCTATGTGAGGGGTGGGCTTTGTGGAGTGGATACGGTGGTTCTTGGGGAGATTGTGAGGGGTCGGTGGTAGGTGTTTGGTCAGGGATAGTTGGAGATGGGGTTAGTTATTATGTTGGAAGAGTGAGGATGCTGTTATTGTATGCAGTGGGAAGGATTAGCCAGTTCTTAAGTGTTAGTGTTATTTTTTATTTGTGTCTAGTTGTCCTGAACCTAGTTTTCGTGATGTGAACTTTTTAATTATTTCAGCTTTTTTGACAGGTGTGTTACACATTTGTTTTTGGGTTTTTTTCGAAGGACATGTAATTCTATTTCTATAATCTGTTTTATAGTGATGACTGGGTTGTCGGTGCTGGTGGGCCGAGCCTCGAAGGTTTTGTTGCATCTTATTTTCCATAATCCCCAAAGGATACCTTTCCTGATTAGGGAGAAGAAGAATGCCTCAAATCCTTTTAGAGGTGGGTTTTGTTCCATTTCAAGGAAAATTGTGCCAGGGCTTATTGTGATTGGGGTGTTGGAGAGGGTACTCCATGTCTTCTCTAATTTGTGCCGGAGTTTTCTGGCCTTCGGACAGTCTAAGAAGCAGTGGTTTAGTGTTTCGGGGTCTGTAGATTGCAAACTTTACACCAAGAGTCTTGTTCTGATCTGTATTCTTTACTACGTCTTTGTGCCAGCCAGTGGTTCACTGGACCTGCTCTAAAGGCGATCAGCCATCTTAGGCTAGCTAGTTTCACTGGTCTGGTGCAGAAGATTGATGTCCATGGTGGGGATATTTGAGATTCGACTAGTGTGTTCTCTTCTTTTGTCCATCTTTTCTGTAGGGTGTTGGTGATCGAGTTGGGTTTTGAAAAGAGTCGGTAGCCTAGTTTTGGCTTGAAGTCCGTTAGTTTGTGTATACTTGATATAGAAGAGGTGTTATTAGGAGTGCCCGAGGATCATTCTGTTGGATCTATTTCTAGTTCCTGAATACTTGACTGTGGCTTGAAGACCTTGATCCCCTTCCATGATCCTTATTCTTCTCAGAGAACTTATTATGAATGATGCTTTTGCTCTGCTTTCTTTGTTGAGGTAGCTTATGGGTTACCTGGCTCGTTGAGGATGAAGATGTTGCAGCATATCCATTTTTTGTTTTGGGACTAATAAGTTTTGAATTTCAGGACTTCCAATATTGTGTCTGTGTCCGTTTTTACAGCCCAATCGCCATACTGCCATTTATGTTCTGATCTTAGTAGCCGCCTCCATTCTATTGGAATGCTCTCGATGATCTGATTTATGGATGTTTGGAGGTGGTGGGTGCCCTTCAGTGCTGGCCTCAGGTCTTTCTTTGCTTTCCAAGTGTTGGAAGTCTCCTCCCATAGGTGTTGGATTTGCCATATTCCTCTTTCTACCCAATGACCCCATTTGGCCTCTGCTGAGGAGAGGGGATAAGGTTCTCCCTTCTCGTTTTTGATCCAAGGGTTTCACAAAAAGGGGTTGTCTGAGGACTCCGTCTCTTCTTTTGGGACCAATTCTATTTTCTGGGAATATGTATCTCCAAATGCGAAGAATATGAGCCCAACGAGATTTAGGAGGTTCATTATCATGTGCTCCGTCTAGGAGAGGATGTGAGTTTTGGTTTCTTTTGCTTTTGGGAAGTGCCCAATGCTTATTGTATATCCTGAAAAGACCTGACATGTTACTCGGGGATTTGAATGGGGCTAGTTCCCTGATGTGGTTAAGGGCGAGGGGAGCCCAGTGTATTTTATCCTGAAGCAAAATTCTCAGGATCCACTTAACATGGAGGGCTTGGATCTGACAAGCTGGGTCTAGAAGGCCCAATCCTCCTTTGGCTTTAGATTGGGTGATTGTTTGCCAAGACACCTTGTGTATGAAGAGATGATTGTCAGGGTTGCCTGACCAGAGGAAGGCCACTGTCCTTTTTCTGATTTGGTTATGGAAGTCGTCTGGTGGGAACCATATGGAGGTGGCGTACCACATCATGGCTAGAATTGAGTTTTTCACGGTAAGGACTGTGGCTAACAACGATGAGTGTACTCCTTTCCACGTGTCCATTCTGTTGATCATGGAGGAAAGTACGGAAGCTGTTGATGTGTTATGGCTCCCTTTTGTCGTTAAATTGATTCCTAGGAAACGGATCGGGGTGGAAAGGTCTGCCCAGCGCAATCCCTCTGGAGATAGTTCTGTGGGAGGGGGGATTTCCGAGAACCACCATCCATTAGTTTTGGGCCAGTTAACCTTTCTTTCATAGGCCAATTGGAAGGCTTGCATTGCTTTTGTTAGTGCTTGGAATGATGAGTTGGATGCTCTGATCAAGACTGTGAGGTCGTCTGCAAATAAGAGAGTGGTAGGGATATGTAAGGGTTGTCCTCTTTCGTCCTTGATGTTCATGAGTCTCTCGATGGATGGGTCCTTTCTTAGGAAGGCTGTTATGGCCTCCATTACAAAAAAGAAGATTGGTGTTGCTAGTGGGTCACCTTGTCTTACCGATCTTGACATTTTGTACGGGTTGGAGAGAAAGCCATTGATCTGTACAATTCCCTGGGCTTCATTGTATAGTATCCTTACCCATTTCCTGAAAATTGGGCCAACACCCATTTTCTCCATGCTGGGTTGGAGAAAATCCCAGTTGACCTGATCGTAGGCTTTCTCAAAATGAAAGAAGAGAATTGTTGATGTGATCTTCTTGTGGTGGACTCGTTGAGGGCCATTACATTGTCTAAGATGAGTCTGTCTGGGATAACCCTGTTTGGTCGAGGTGGAAGCAACCACTTGTGATACGATTGATTTGGGAGGCAAGGAGTTTGGCTAGAATTTTGTAGGATACATTTAGTAGGGAAATGGGTTTATAGTTTGCAATGCCCTCTTTATTACCTTTTTTGTAAAGGAGGGTTACGACTCCTGTGCTTAACGTTGGACCGAGGGATTCTTTTTCCCTGGCTCTATTGAGGAAGTCTAGGTAGAGGGGCCCAAGTTTGTGCCAACTTGCCATCCAAAATTCTTTGGAAAGGCCATCCTTGCCTAGTGCCTTGTTGGGTTTTAGGTCCTCGAGGGCTTAGAGTAGCTCTTCAGTTGTGATGGGAGCTTCCAATATGCTTGCTGTTTTCGTTGATAATGTATCGTTAGAAATTTGGCTCTTGCTCTTAGTGAATCGTTTTGTCTTCCTGCTGGAATCTTACTAGTATAGAAGTCTTTGTAGCTATATTAACTAACTGGGTTGTTTTTGAGGTGGGGTTGCGGTCTTTGGTGATTAGACTTTCTATAGAGTTCGTGGAGTTAGATTTGATTTTTTGGAAGTAGAATTTAGTCATTTTTTCGTTTAGTTCCCAGTCGTTCATTCTGGCCCTAAGTTGTAGTCCCCTGAGTTTTAGTTTTGTCCATTCTGTTAGTTCTTCTTTAGCCTTGGAATATATTTCTACGTAGAACTCTGAGTTGGTGTCCCTTTGGAGGTTTAATTCGGCTATTTCTATTGCGTTTTGTAGTGCTTCTACTCTTTCCTTCCTTTGGGATGCTAGTTTTCTTGATGCTATAGATACGTCGTTGCTGATGTTCTTTAGGATTTCTGGGAATCTGATGTATATATCCTCGTGTGGTTCGATCTTTGTCTGGGTGCATAGTATGTTTTCTAGGTCAATCTGAAAGGTTTGGCTAGTTAGGAGAGCAGTGTTGAAGCGAAAGAAGCTTTTACCTGTGTAGCCCGTTTTTGTGAGCCTGCGGGAGAGTGTGATTGCTTTGTGGTCTAGGCCTTTGTAGTAGGGATTGTCATGTATTTTGCAATCTAGTATGACGCTTGAAAGGGATTGCGAGGTAAGGAAGAAGTCTATTCTTGTGAGAGAGGTTCTACCGTGGGAGGTGTTTTTGACACAGGTAAAGCGTTTTGTGTTTGGTGCTAGGAGGCTGTAAGGGTGTAATACGTTTTTCCTTGTGATGAAGTCTCCAAGGTCTATGCCGTTAGACTGTGGTAAGGGGTCTTGTGAGTTGAAAATTCTATCGAAGGAGGGATCTCGTACCGATTTCCAATCCCCCATTAAGATGGTGTGTGTGTGGGTAGAGATTAGATGTTCCAAGGAGAGGAGGAAGGGTTTTTTTTCTTGTATGGCGTTCGGACCATATATCCCTAGGATGGCTATGTCTTCCTCTTTGAGTTTGATATCTGCCTTGACCCACCTGCCCGTTGCATTGTCCTGGCTTGTGGCTTGATTTGTTATGCTATCACTTGAGGATGAATTCTGATGGAAAAGGATGAGTGTCCCTGCAGAGCCATTCGGGGCCGCACTAGCCCAGACTGTGAATTTAACAAAATGCAATTTCCTCTGGACTGCAAGTTGGATTCTTTTGTGTTCCTCGAACCAACATCCATAACACGAAGATCAGAATCACCATCAAGAAAAAAAGATATCATGATGTAGGATAGGGGTCAGTGCAAAATGCCTGCCCTCAGAACCACACGTTACAGTTTCCCGTCATGCAGCTCGCCCCCTAAAACCTTAGCCTTGTTTGTGGGCTCGGGAAGGGAAGTTGACAAACAGCTTCGCTTCGCACCTTCCGACTCTTAATTGTTCGGAATCAATTTCACATGTAGCTAGAGTATTGATTTCCTGACCTTGCACTGTGCTCAGCAGACGCTTCGCGTCTGATCTGATGCCAGATAAGAGAATCGCAGATATCTGGAAAAAGGCTAGAGGTGTGTCTTGTCTAAGCTGAGCACGCTGAGCACTTCGTGCCTTCTACGACCTTAGTGAGCAATAAAACAAAATCATCTGCTGCCGTAAAATTTTTGTTCTGTCGAAGAACGACCTTGCTTTCGCATTTGTTTGTTTCTTGGAGATCCGCCAGCTCTGCGCCTCTTTCTTATTAGGTGAGTTTGTTGTAGGCATGTTATGTCTGTGGGGTTTTGTCCAAACCAATTGATGGTTTCTGTCAGATGTCTCCATTTGATTGGGTTGTCGGGAACCGAGGCCGGTCCATTGATGTTCCATGACGTGATGGATAGTTCTGGTTGTTTCCTAATTTCCTTTTGGATATCGACTTTTGTGGTGGGTTTGAGTCTCTTCGGACCGCGTCCAGCCCCCTCCATCTGGGAACCATCTGGTGAGACTTCCATTGGTCAGAGGGATGGTTGTCCTCAATTAGGGGCTGGTCATGTGATTAGGAGGTAGCGTAAGTTGTTCTCCTCTCTTCCCTCTTCTCCCTTTTCATCTTTGCCCTCTCCAACGGTTCCGCTTCGCTTCTGCCCAACCATTCTTGTCTGATGAAGGCAGCCATGCTGTATGCAATTATGCCCACCTCGTCCTTGTGTCCCAAAAGATGGTATGGGATTTCGCAGATCAGTTCTCAAGGTTTCCACTGTAGGTCGTCCCTCAGGATAGTCTGCTGATCGTAGACTATCATGATTGGGCTCAAGTCTCTGCAGTGTGATGTTTCATTGTCATCTTCCCATACAACATCCAGGCTCTTGTCTTGCCAGGACTTATGAATGAGCAGAGGATGCTGGTCTGAGATGTTAGCTCTGATGAACTGAGGTATCTTCTCGGTTGTTTGTATTGTGACCATGGTCAAAGAAGTTTGGACTGCAATCTGCCATTCATCTTTTTTTGTGTTGAATCGGAAGGGCATGATTGGAGTGGCGGGGGTGAGAGAGATGGTATCAATCTTGGTTGTTGCAGTCAGATATGATGGGCTTTCATCTGCAATTTTGTTCAAGGAGCGGGAGACTTTTCCTAATTCCTGGTTTTGTTCTTCTAGGTGTCTTGTTTGCCTCTCAAGGATCGCAATCTGTCTCCTCTTCTCCTTTTTCTAATTGTTGGTTTGGCTGATCAGATCTTTGGCCAATGCTTTCATTCTCTCTTCCTCTGTTTCTTGTTCTCCTTGTCCTTTTGTCCCCGTGGTGGTTTCTTTCTCATGTTGTACCTTTTCTTTGTCTTCACATAGGTAAGAGATTGGCCATTCAGCTAACTTTGTATCGTAGATGCTCCCAATGGTTGTCGTCCCTTCTTCATTCTTGTCTACGTATTGTAGCGCAAGGAATTCTGAGAAGGTGTTTTTGCTTTGCAGTGCTTCATAGGGATTTGGAGAGGTTGAAAAACCGGTCAGATTGTCTGAGCTTGCCGACCTTTGGAGGTTGCTGATGTGTTTGGCGTATGCCAGTCGGATTTCCATGTCCAGCTCCCGACACGATTTCAACGAGTTGATGTACTCGTCAAGCCACGCCAAAGAGTTGGAGGAGTCATCTTCCATTGTTGTGTCTCGGCTGTCCTCTACTGTCCTAGTGGGTAGAGAGGTGTGAAGTTGCATACTGCTGGTCTTATCGTCTGATGATCCTTCCCCTTCCCTGAACTTTTTCATGATCGGTGATTTGTCTGATCCTTCGATTTCTTCTTCGTCTGCTCCGAGTTTTCATTTCGATTGGCCTGAGTTACCTTTGTTGGATCTGTCATTGTTCTCTATTTCCAAAGCCCCTGTGTGCTGAATCTCGAGGTATGTTCTTTCTGCCTCTCTTCCGATGTTATGGTCTTCACTGAGAATCTGGTTTTTGTACATTGTCTGTTCGAGGTGAACAGCGTTCCCCAATGTGAAGTTATTGTACCTGTGTGTTGTCTTGCCGTTCCTTTTCCCCCCACCTGCTTGCCATCTGCTTCCATATGGAGGGAACACATCCGGTTTGCATGTTGGTTCGGCTTCTGACAGGGTCCATATCTACGTTGGGGGTTCTTTGAGGTCGTCAAAGATCTAGCCTGCGTATGCTGGATCGTTGATGATCCAGATGCCCTTCAATGCTTTGGCTTCCACGAGCATAGAAGGTTGCAGTCTTTTCCCGTCCCCTTTTCTGTTGTTCAGGGGGTAGAGGGGATCATTCCCCATGTGTCCTTTGATTCTACATCTGAAGCACATGGGATTTGCTTTCGTAGAGATGCACACAATTTGGATTTGGTGGCCCATTTTGAAGAACCATTTGTCTGGGAGCTCAGGTGGGTTTCTTGCTTTGAGCTCGACGCATGCGATCCTCGAATTGATACTTGGAGTTAGAAAACCGGGGGTAGAGGAAACCCCCTCGACCAAAGGGTATTGGGGGTATGTCACTTTCAGTCTTTCCTCTACCATGTCGTGCGCGCCGTCTGACAGATTGTCGAATTGAATCCAAAAGTGTTTGATCATCAGTGATTGCCTGTGCCTTGCTGACCCCTGCAGCGCAGATCTGTTGGGTCTCCATTTAGAGATTGACACCACCGATCCCTGGCAGTAGAGGGCTTGAGTTGACAACAGAAATGCGGCATAGTCTGGGTCTGCACACAAGCGGTTAACGGGTAGCTGAAAATTCAGGAATGAAAATTCTGAAGTGAGAGTTTTGGGCAGTCTGAAAATCCCGAATGGTCCTTAGGCAGGCCGCATACTGAAGTGGTGAAGGGTGTCCTGAAGTGGTGAAGGGTGTCTTGAAGTGGTGATGAAAAATACGATTGTTGTTAACGTTCTCTCGGTCTGCACAGAGCAGAACAACTGCAATCCTTCCTCTCTGTTGGTACGCCACTTTGGGTTCGAAATTTCTCAAGCTTTCAATGTTCTGTAGGGCTTCCCGGACTCTTTTCCTTTTTCCGTGGGCGGGAGATGCTTCAGTTTTGCAGGAAGGAACAAACATAAAATTTGTGGGTTTCATAAAATTCGTCTAGTACTGGGAGATGTTCTTTTGGGTATTCCTTGACTTCGACTTCCGCCTCCTCTTCTTTGCCAATTTTCACGATTTCTCTGGCGAGCACCGGTTTGATTCTTGTCTCTCTGATCATCTTATTGAGAACCTCCTGGCTCGGGTTCTGTTCGCTTTGAAAGCGAGATGTCCTTGAGCCTGCGCTCGAATCAGAGGTTGAGGTTGAGCCTGAGGCTGAGCTTGAGGCGGGGCCAGAGCCTGAGCCAGAAGCTGAGCTTGAGTAGTGCCTGTACCCATGGGGCCGGTTGGCACCGAGGATGGAACATGGGAGATCGGCATGGTGGGGTATGATTGGTTTGCGGGCTGGTGGAGGGACTAGGATTGGAGGAGTGGTTTTGTAAAAGAGATCGAGGTTAACTTAGTGGTTGTGCTTCACCTCCTGGGACACGTGGACAATAGATCAGAAAAAGCGGTGGCGAAATGGCAAAGTTTCTCCACCTCTACTGCAGGGCGTGCAATGTAGTTTGAAACGTGGCATTCAATTTGGGAGAGCTTCGCTTCCCTGTCTGGGGATCGTAAAAAAAATTCCAGTATCGCCAAAAAATGAGCAGAGCTTCACCTCCCCACCTGGGGATCGTGAGATAAGAACCGGTGGGGTATCAAATGTCGAAAAGGACAGAGATTCACTTTTCCTTTAGGAGATCATAAGTCTGGAGTGTAATGAGAACGTGACATTCAATTTGGGAGAGCTTTGCTTTGCAAAACCCGCAGTGCTTTTCCTCTAGGAGAT
>BFEA01000003.1:7692679-7720740 GCA_003427395.1 Chara braunii
GGGGGGGGGGGGGGGGGGGGGGGGGGGGGGGGGGGGGGGGGGGGGGGGGGGGGGGGGGGGGGGAGTGAGTTGACTGCTGAGTTCGATTGGGCTGGGGATCGGATTGGGCGATCGGGTGGGAGCGGGGTTAGACGAGAGTTCCGGATCTAGGGCGGTGTTGGGGGTTGTTTGTGCTAGGAGTGGGGTGGTGAAGACTAGGGAGCCACTGGGCGTGGGGTAGGAGGTTGGAAGTGGATCGGGGATGTGTGGAGATAGGGTAGAAGGGTGGGGGGGTGGATGTCGCCTTGGTGTTTAAACTTAACGCGATTCGTGCTAGGCTTTAGTGGCCAACAAAATTCTAACGTTTATGATAGCTCGATGTCTAGTGTTTCCATCTGCTTGAAAGCTCGCCCTTTTTTCGTCCTTGTTTTGTCCGCTGGTTGTCGTCTGTGTTCGCCGGTTATAGGGTGAAGAGTGGTCTGAGAAGCTTACCTTTATTTTCTGGAGGGGGGTTGATCACACCTTGTAAGTCGATATGAATGCAATCTTGGTTGTATGTTGTTCTTGTATTTCTCGCTTGCGTTGAACTATCCTTGTTGTCCTTGTCTTCGCCTCCCTCTTCCTTTTTGGTAGTTGTGTTTGACTCTCTTCTCCTGATTTGCGCCTTACTCCTGTCTTTTCCCCAACATAGTAATCCTCTTCCTCTTTCCCCTTCTTCCCGAAACGATCTTTACCCCTCTCGTATTTTCTCTTGTATTTCTCTTCTCCCTGTCCGGAACTGGGCCGTCCCGCCCGTGGGCGTGACACCTTGTGACGTTGTTTCTCTCCCCTTAATTCTTTGTCGTTCTCGGCGGCAGTGAGTTCTCTCCAACGCTTACTGTAGCTCGTGTTTGTTGTCTGTCCTTTTCCGACTTTGAGCGATCTTCTGTCTTGTCCGAGTTGAGATGAATGCGGCCTTTCTTCTCGTAGCATGAACTTCTCCTACTTCTCCTCTCCTTTCCGCTTACTGACTCTTCCCCTCTCTCCCTCCCCTCCTCTCATTAGCCACTCGTGCTCTTGCCTTGCTCTTGGAGGCTACGCCCTGAGGCGTGGCGTGGTATGACTATGAAGTTCCCGATACTTTCGACCGCTCGTTCTCTACGACATCGAAGCAATGAATCACGCGCGTGTTCGCGCGCGGCACAGGGGTTCCGCGGCGCGCGAAAAAGTTACCGCGGCGCTGGTCTGTGAATTAGCGCTGGTGCGTTGCGTTAGCGCTAACCGGTTCGGCGCTGGCATCATGTAAAACCTATCATTTGCCTCTAGAGTTCACAACCTTTTGATTTGCTGAGGAAGGACAATCCCATTACGAATCTGGGCATTCTTCCTGTGTCGACACAGAAACTGACGAAGACGGACGTAAAGTGTTCACCTCGTCGTTTACCGAAGGCGAATGAAGCGGCGGAGGATGGAGCAAAAACAGCAATTATGGGGACAGGATCTGCTTGTAATGAACGGCTATTCGGTAGGGGCATACTAAATACTTGGAACCAGTAGCGGTAGGGGCATATCAAACATATTTCAAGCCCAACTGACACCAGGGGTTTCTCAGAAACTTGAGTCGTCTAAGAAAGAGGCGCAGAGCTGACGGATCTCCAAGAAACAAACAAATGCGAAGGCAAGGCCTTCGTTCGGCAGAACAGAAATTTTACGTCAGCAGATGATTTTGTTCTATTGCTCACTAAGGCCGTAGAAGGCACGAAGTGCTCAGCCTAGACAAGACACACCTCTAGCCTTTTTCCAGATATCTGCGATTCTCTTATCTGGCATCAGATCTACAGAAGGGCGCGACAGGGTGAGTCAGCCGTCAGAGGGGCGCAACGCAAATCAATTGAACTTTGAGGGGTATAACACAAATTTGAAATTTCCCTTAAAAAAAAGAAAAAACTTCAACCAAGAAGCTCAGGACAATGAAAAGCATTGTGCCCCTCTTCATTGTTGATGATGATTGGTGGGTATGCACTGTCGCATTCTTTGATTGTTGGGGTCGTGGGGCGGTGGGCGGGTGGGGTTGCTTTTTAATGTGTTGCAGGTTGATCCGGACCCCTACTTACTGGGGACGTTTTACGGCAAGAATGTGCAGGCGAAGTACTTGGAGAAGTAAGTATTTTGTTTCGCCTTTGTTGAAGTTTGTTCTGTTCCCCCCTTCCCTCCCCCTCTGAGAAAATACTACTTTATACTAAGTTATAGAAGTTTATTCAAGGCCTGGTGCCCAAGGCAAATACGACAGTCGCAGCACGAAAACAAGCCGAAAACCCCAGGGGTTGCAAGGCTCACGCCCTCAGTCCCAGGGTTGTTTATTATTTCGCAAATTTGACTCAAACTCTCAGAGTCAGTGCTAGTTCGGTTTTTGGACTTCGTTTTTCCTTTTTTCCTTTTCCCGGACTCTGCAAATTTGAGTCCAAGTAGAGCAATCAGCTCTCGCGGTTTATGTAGCTCTGTCCCCTGCTCTATTGCTGAATTTGGCATCTGTGCCCAGCTAGAAGCTATCGTCTTCGCCCCAACATAATGAACCCTCAGCATGACTGTATCGGGCCAGAAAAATGGTGTATACAGTGATGATGACGCAAGGGACAGAGCTACACACAGGGCCAAACAAAGCTCGGCCTTGGACTCGGGTGAAGTCCTAAAACCGGCCTAATGAACATAAAAAATGACATTCACAGTTACTGTGGTAAAATATAACTGGGTAGAATTTGTTAACTGCTGTGCACACTGTAAGTGCCAATCCACCTTAACCCTGGTTGCGGTCGAGCATCAACAATGGCCCCACAACTGACACCTTCCTGGTGGGTGGGGACCACCAAGCACTCCCTCAAGGGTGCGGTACCCACATAACTGGGAAGAATTGGGTAACTGCTGTGCACACTGCAAGTGCCAATCCACCTTAACCCCGGTCGCGATCGAGCATCAACGATGACCCCACAACTGATGCCTTCCTGGTGGGCGGGGACCGCCAACCACTGCCCTCACGGGTACAGTACCTATGATGAAAATCAAAGCAGTTTATCACTCACCGACACCAGATGGACCTATGATGAAAATCAAAGCAGTCCATCACTCACCGACACCAGATGGAAGACTCTGCAGACCAAAATGAAGGAAGAACGATCAACACAAAAGACCATGCATTCAGTATAGCGCCCATGGCCTCAAAGTGGACGTATAGTGTCCGGGTGTGGAGGGTGCCTGCAGTCAGGAACACAGGGACAGTCCTCTACACACATGGATGCAGAAAACATGTCATGGTAGTGATTGTGACACGGACGATGGTGTCTACAGCGGAGTCTAACAGTGTTTGTAGCTGTGCAAAGGAGAAGGTCGCAGAGTTTAACAGTGTTTGTAGCTGTGCAAAGGAGATGGTCGCATGGTATAACTGTGTTTGTAGCTGTGCAAAGGAGAATGCTGCAGCAGGACAATGTACCAACACTCTGTGACCTTCTCCTTTGCACAACTACAAACACTGTTACACTCAGCTGTAGCCGCCATCGTCTGTGTCACAATCACTACAACGACATGGTTTCTGCATCCATGTGTGTAGAGGACTGTCCCTCCGTTCCTGACTGCAGGCACCCTCCACGTCCGGACACTATATATCTATTTTGAGGCCATAGGTGCTATACTGAATGCATGGTCTTTTGTGGCGAGCGTTCTTCCTTCATTTTGGCCTGCAATCGACATGCCATTCATTTCTAGGGGGTGTATGGTGGGCATGCTCAATGCCAGCTGTCGTGGCAATTGTTGTACTGAGAATGCTGAAAAAAAATGAAAAAAAAAAAAAAAAAAAAAAAGAGCTAGGGCTTCCACATGTCCATCCACTAATCCTCACAATGTATGCCCTCTGTCGTCAAGGACAGACTCATTCTTGAGCCTTTTCTTATCCTCTCCTTTGCCCTCACTCCGTACTTTCCCTTACTTACCCTTTCTCGTTCTTTCTTTCTCTTCTCTCCATCACTCTTCCCATTGTTTATCCCCTCCCCCCTTACTTCGCCTCTTTCTCACAGCCTACAAGTGGGCCGTTATGGCACACAGGGATGGGGGCAGATCGCCTCAACTTCATCAGCGTGGCGAGCCTTGTACGTGAGATGCACGGTGAAGGGGGAGTTGGAAAAAGAATGAGAAAAATGAATGGTTTCAGTTTGCCCTCATGTTGCTCTTTTTTTTTTTTTTTTTTTTTTTTTTTTTTTTTTTTTTTTTTTTTTTTTTTTAACCGTTTGTTTCGCCAAGTGCGCTCTATATGTACATATGGTTCTTCTCACACTGCACCCCTTTTTTTCTCATCTGTGACCTGTCTAACACACACACACACNGTGTACCACTGTAATTATGACCCACAGGCGCTAGCCTATCATCAGTAGATGTACGGCCACCATCCACTCTTCTACCTATAGACATCCCCCTAGACCCTACATGATTTCCATTTCATCATAGCATTGTACAGGGACGCTGGACCCGATTTCCAGCAGGTGCTGCTCCGCACCAATAGATGGAGCCTTCGCTGCAGGGGTCGCTTGATGAGGATGCTCTTATCACCTTGCAAGTGGACTTCCTGCCCTTGAAGTTTGCAAAAAAAAAAAAAAAAAAAAAAAGATCCCTCTCTAGTCACGTTATTGTGGGTGTGCTGTTTTGTACTGGGCATTGTTGGTTGCTATGATTGTGACCAACGGGTTCTAGCTTATTATCAAAAGATGTGCGGACAACCCCTACTGCAAGATCCCCCCTAGAGTCCTCATCCAGAGCAGCAACCGGTCTCAGTCATCGGTATGTACTAGGCCACCATCCGTTCCTCTTACCTCTATCATCGAGCGGGCTTATCCCGGTGTTAGCCCCCAGGGAGGCTGTACTTCAGGGCGTTCTTACCTAATCCCCCCACTAACGGGACACCCCTATCCATCCCACCTGCAGCCCTCCCCGCCCAAAGCAGAGCCGTAAGGTAACCATGTTGCATGATCTACCCCTCCACGATCCCTTTGCCCGCATCCCAGTCACCTCTGTACAAGTGTAATATGCCCGGCCCAATCAGATTCGAACCCTGGCCCTCTTCCATACAGCAAAGAGCCCAACCCCCCTGAGCTACACTAACAACTTGTCTGTTTTGTGCGCTGTATTAGACCAGGGGACAAGTGCACGCTTCGGAACGACCCATAACCAAGAACATCAGGCAAACCTCCCATAGTTCAGATCCCAGCATACAACAACTGTGGACTAACCCCTTGGTGCGCGGCAAGTGTCTGTATTCCTTTCCGTGCATCAGCCGAAGGGGGGGTGTGCCAATGGCTGTGCGTTATGAGAACGCTGCCGGCGTACGTGCACGAGGCCGTGGAGTTTTTGAATCCGCAACCTCAGACCACAATGCGCATTTCCAACCGGTGCTCTGCCCACTGAGCTAGCAGCCATTCACTTGTGTGTTTTTGTCGTCTCGGGAGCGAAAGTGCAAGTATGAGGGCCTCGCTCCGCTATTCAGAGAACAACATGAAGGGAATGTGCCGCGCTGCAAGTCATTTTGCTCTGGTGGTCCTCATACAGGTTCAAACAAAAGAAAGAACCAGTGCGGGCCTCTTTTTGGATGGCGCTGCAAGCCATTTTGCTCCGGTGGCCGGACCCCAAAAGTTGTGGCAGTATGCAAGCCGCAACTTTGAAAACATGGCTGGCTGGGAAACGTACTGGTGGTTTACAGTCGTAACTCAGGCCTTTGTCTTTTACCCACTTGTGGAGAGTCGAGACCGTGATCCCCATTTTGCGCTTAAGTGTTGTAGCGGTCGTAAAGAAAACAGCAAAATTGGTTCTGCTACCCGAGTAGCAGAACTCTGCCTCCTTTTTGAACGAGAAAAGAAACCTCTGTAAGCAGTGATAATGAAGAAAATAACTGCCTCCTTTTTGAACGCACAAAAGGCGAAAGCCAATCGTACAGATACATGCATCACAGACGAAGGTGATGGAAAAAAGACAGAGTCAAGGATGGACAGAAAACCCTGAGCGCAACGGCTCTTGAGATATGAAATTGAAGAGCCAAACAGATGCAAAAGTAGATGACGCCGAAACGTCACCATAGGCGATAGACACGACTGGCGAAACACCCGACACGTGTTTCTGCTGGCTCGCCAGTGCCGGCTTCCTCAGGGGATGTGCAAGGTGACGTTAACAGTGTGGCAGAGGTTTTAAAGAACACAGCAAATTTTGTTGCTCCGTGGATTGAGGAAGAGACTCCAGGTTGACATCAGTCTAATCCAACCCTGGCACGAGGTCAGCACCCCCCCATTATGGCTGTACACAACCGGAAAGATGGCTTGTATACGTCCATTATCAGGGCACGTTATGTTTTGGGGGAAACGGTAGCAGTGGGGTAGGCTTATGGGTGCTTTCCTGCCAGCTTACGCCACGGCACTTGCCATGTGACAGGGCCATTATGCATTCATGGACATAAAAAATTACATGGAAGGGCCCAAAAACGAAAAGGAATAGAGCACTGCTTGCCAGAAACAACAGAGTAGGGCTTCCCAGCCATGAGATGCAAAATATTCTGACGGTGGATGTCGCCAGAATAGTGAAGAAAACAACTGCCTCCCGTTTTGAACGAGAAAAGAAACCTATGTAAGCAGTGATAATGACGTACCATATGGACTTTGTGATTGAAATAGTGCTTCTACCAATGAGATTGTTGTGCACTACGGTCATTATCGCTGTATCTAGACTGAAGTTCGCCCAAATGCAGGCCTGATTACGATACATTCTGTTCAAGCAAAGACGCTACTATGAAAGTACGATAAGTGTTCTAAACCATGGGTGTATGCCCAAACCTGCCTCTCAATGGGGTCAGGCATACACCGATTCGGTGGAGACGGCCCGACTTCTGAGATCACCCATGAGCTGGAGCAGATTTTGGCAGGAAACTAACAGGGCAGTGGTAAAGCTGGCCGCAGGCAACCTGAGAAAGCGAGACAGCCTCTATGCAAAGTTTGGAGGCTCGGGCAGCAGTGCCAAAAGGGCGGGTGATGACAGCCAAATGGGGAAAAGAAGGCTGTGCTAGCAACTAGGCAACCCCTGGCGCGCAGAGGGGAGCCGGTGCCCTCAGATGTACTGGTGGTTTAAGGACAGGTCTTTCTTCAGTTAATATGTGTAAAACACCAACCTTCGGATCACAAGTCGTTGCAGGGCAGATTTGGGTCGTTCTCCTGCCACACAAACTATTGTCTATCCAAGCCTGTTGCTAAGGGGACCTCTGTCCACATGACAAGAGAATCGCATGAGGGAGGGTGTTTAAGAAATCATACAAGTTGACCATTCACTGAGATGATCTCTCTCTCTCTCTCTCTCTCTCTCTCTCTCTCTCTCTCTCTCTCTCTCTCTCTCTCTCTCTCTCTCTCTCTCTCTTTCTGCCTCTCCCCCCCTCCCCCTTTCTTTCTCCCCACCCCCCCCACCCCCCCCCCCCCCCCCCCCCCTCCCCCCGCCACGCCGCTGTTCAATCTAATACTGCCCCCTCTGGACCAACCCGCCCCCCTCAGTTTATGGCATTTATGCTTCTCTTGCCAACACCATCAATAGGTCATTCATCGTTCATCGTCATGCACATCCCCGATTCAAAGTTCATACCTCATTGCATCGCCTCCTCTGAAGATGCTTCTGCTACCTTGTGCTGTAATGTGTCCACCTTCAGTAAGGCCATCCACCGTTGATGTTCATGCCATCCACCGTTGATGTCAATGCAGGTCCCCGATTCAAAATTTGTCACCCATTGCATCACTTCCTCTCTGAAGACGCTTCTGGTAACTTGCCGTGTCATGTCTGCACTGATATGAAGCAGTTGTGGTGTCTTCTGCCATGCCCATTCTTCCTTCCCTGTCAGCCTGCAACTGACATGGCCCCTGTCAGCCTGCAACTGACATGCCCCCTGTCAGCCTGCAACTGACATGCCCCCTGTCAGCCTGCAGCTGACATGCGATTTGTCTGGAGTGTTTGGCGGGCATGCGTAATGCCAGCCGTCGTGGCAGCTGTTGTGCTGAGAATGCTTAACACGGCTAGGTCATCCATGTCAGCACCCACCTCATCCCTACCGTTCACGTCCTCTCTGTCGTCGAGGACAGGCACAGACTGACTCCTGAGTCTCCGCTTATCCTTCCCTATGTTCCCCTTCTTTATTCCCACACTCCCTGTGCTCCCCCTCTTTATTCCCACACTCGTTATTTTCCCTTTGTCTCCCTTCGGTCTTTCCTCCCTCTTTGTCCCCTCTCCCTTTATTCTGCCCTTTTTTGGTAGGGTGCAAGTGGGCCGTTATGATGACACGGGGACGTAGGCAGGTCACGCTCAACTACGCCAACTTGGCGAGCCTTGTACATGAAAGGAGAGGCACAAGGGCGTGTGGGCGGGCAGGAGTTTGGTCCTGTCCGTCGGTTAATTGATTGGATTGGCTGATCAGCATGTGTGATGGCCGCATGAAAATGTGATATCCCATTCCCTGTTTTTCCTTGGTCGTCTTATGGTTTTGTTGGTTGGTTGGTTGGTTGGTTGGTTGTGGCTTGTGATGGGATGCAGGGTGGCACTTCCTATTGGAGTGAACATGATAAAAAAGAGACTGGAGGGAAACTACTATCGCAACGTGAATGCTTACAGACATGATGTCGAGCAAATCGAACGAAACAGCGTCCTGTATTACACGCCGACGAGCGTGGAAGTCCGAAAGGCGAAGGCGCTAGTGAAAAAGCTTTTGGAAAGAGTGGACTCATCGCCTGAAGGCAGGAGTGGAGGAGGCAGTCGAACAAGGCCGAGGACAATAGCCTCTCCTTCTGATGCTCATGGGTAGGTTGGGAGTGTGACGGTGGGAGCGTAACGGCACAAGATGAACGATACAGCACAGATTGATTGGGGAAGGCAGAGCATGTTTACTGTTTGATGGTGGGAAAACTTTGGATTCAATTTGAGATTCGGTTTTCGGACAGCATTTTCCGCATTGGGTGTTAACTGTCCATCATTCACTTGCTCACCGGGAGCAGCAGGCAGACAATGGGAGAAGCAGCTGAAGAATGATGATGATGGCATCAGCCCTCGGGAGCTGGCGAAGGGAATGGAATGGAATATGTCTGTATATGGACATATGGACTATGAGGACGAGGGGCAGACTGGCTCAGCGATGTTTTTGAGAGATGTCAATGGCATTCACGTCGATCGGCTAAGTCCGCTGCCACGAATCTAGTCACATTGGACGCTGCGCGGAACGGAAAGTGTCGTATTCTTTCAGGTGGTTGGAAGCATGCAGCGATCGATTGGGTGAATGGATGACGTTTGGGCTCGCCCTTCCGGGTGAGATTTAGTAATCGTTTGTTGCAGCAAGCCTTTGTTTAGTGAGCACACATCACCTTCATCATTTCCGGTCGACGTAACTGGGGGTGATATCTCTGTGCAGCAATGTGGAGATAGGATGGATGGACTACATTTTGCATTATAATGTCGTATTCTGTTCTGTGGGTGGAATTGGAAATATGCAGTGATCACTCGATTGGGTGAATGGAACGGAGAGTGTTTGGGCCCCCCTTGGGTTTGGTTTGGGGTATAATGAGATTTACTAATCATTTGGCTGGCTGAGCAACTGCTTGCTTGAGTATTTGAGGACATGGCCTTCATTTCACGTACTGATGTAACATCGGGAAAATCTATGTAGGGGCAGTGTGGAGATAGGACTTGCAGGCTGACAGTCAGGCTTGAGCATTTTTATGTCACTGTCATTATGTCACAACAACAACAACAGGAACAGAACATGTCGCCGAGGAGGGGACGTGAGTATATGTGAAATTGACAGAGAAACCTCGTTTGTGTGCTTCTTTCCTCTGCGTCTTTATGGTTTTTCCTCTTCAGTTCTTTTTTTTTTTTTTTTTTTTTTTTTTTTTTTTTGTCTTTTTTAATCTTGTGTTTAATATCTTTGGAGGTGTGGACTTGTTCAGGCCCTTTGTTTTTGATTAGCATGCAGCAAAATGCCTATCACAACAAATTTGGCTCGAGTTTTTCGAAAAGGATATTAGTTGGACAATTTTGCACAGTTCAACCAAAAAACCCAACCCCCCTTCCGGTCTCCGCAACTTGTGCGTTCTTCAACACTAGCAGCTGTAAACAGGACTCCTTTCCTGTGATCTCTTCTGTCCTCCCCATCCTTTCCAGATCTCTCCTCCTTATAGCACTTCTCACCTCCTTTGTGACTGGAAATGAAATGTGAGGGATAGAATATATTATATATGCCAAAAGAGACCGCCAACAATTCAAAGAAAAAAAAAAAAAAACAATTCAACATTGGAGCTCATCAAGTTGGTCAACGACCGGAGCGGAAGTGAAAGGAACATGTTTGTGTGTGTGGGGGCGTATGTGGGCGTGTTTGTGAGCATGTGTGTGCATGTGTCTTCTTCTGTTTTACTTCCATCTGAGTGGCATATTGAGTGGAAGGGTTGAGTGGTTTGGAGGAGAAGTTGCTGTACGCCATGATATTAATGCTCAAGCATGTGGGCGTGCGAACTTGTGTGTGTGTGTGTGTGTGTATGAGCATGTGCGCGTGTCAGAGAGAGATAGAGAGAGGGAGGGGGGGGGGAAGAGGAGAGACAGTCATCCATGTGCGGTAGCAAGTCTGCGATGTCAGTAATTCAACGTGGAGGAGACACCCTACTGTAGATGGGATGACATAATAAGAGAGCAGTACCGCCGAGCGGGCAGTGTACGAAAACGTTGAGGGAGGTGCTGACATAGACTTATATATAGGGCTTTTCGACGCCTTGCCTTTGTAAATGACAACATCGCTGTGAGCTCTTCACCTTTTGTTTTTTTTTGTGGATTTGCTACGCACAGCAGTTTCTCGGCCGGCGGAATTGGAATCAGACGGTAGCTGTGGAGTTTGTTTTCCAGATGGGAGTGTTGGCGCGGACTTGCTACGTACAGCAGTTTCTCAGCCGGCGGAATTGGAATCAGAGGGTTGCTGTGTGGAGTTAATTCACCAGATGGGAGTGTTTGCGTGCAACAATTTCTCCCCGCTTGGGAATCAGAAACAATCTTCTTAGACAGCAGAAATGCACTGGCTGGATTGTATCGGTCATCCATTTCTCATTTCTCGGCGACGTTACAGATTGCCAAATGGACAAAGAAGGGCTGTTATTCAAATGGCCCTGTGACTCTTTTTGGGCGCTGACTCTTTTGGGTGGTGACTTTTTTGGGGGGTGACTCTTTTGGGGGGGTGGAGTAAGAAGCACACAGTATGGATCAGCAACGAAATGTCGCCACCAATGAGATCGGCGGTGACGTGGGAATGCAGCGATGGCAACGTGCGGGATTGCAATAAGGACGAGGATAACGACGAAGATGGCGTGGGTGGCCGGATTATTATATACCGGAAAGCCCGAAACTCAAGTGTGGTTCGCCTATGTAGCAATCAAATTCAGGCGACTCGATTATTATCATATAAGGCGATGTTGAGGACAGCGGCATCCAGTCATGCAACACAGTTGCTTGCAGGAAAAAGTGGAGGTGGTTACGAGGAGGGAAGGAAGAGAGGAGGGGGAGACGGAAGGGGGGAGATGGGATTGCTAGCTGCAATCTTTGGTATATTGTCGTACCGGACATGTATGAAAATTTGTCGAATCAAAAGGTTTGTGATGCGTGTTAAAGTAGTTCTTCATTAGACGGCAATGCCAATGTAAGTCAACTGTATGACACAGAGGTGTTTCTGCCTGAGGAGCGCATAAACATCCGTCGTAACTTAGAATTTTTAGAATTTTTACTTATATTGTAAGTATAATAGACTATTAAAATAGTATTAATAGTATATGAGTTTACCAGCGTTTTTGGAACAAGGGCAGTCCGTGGAAGCCTAGGAAGAGAGAGAGAGAGAGAGAGCATGGTGGAAAGAGGAAATATCGAAGATGGGAGGGAATGGATTGTCATGAGATTTTTGAATGGGATGGGATTTTATTATTTTATTATTTTTTTTATTTTTTTGTAAACAGAACCTTATGGCTCTGGCTCCTTTCCATTCTGGGGAGTGTCAGTCCGGTTCCTACTCCGCCGGGATGTTGTGCAACCTGCAAGGTGAAAATCTTTAGCCAACTCAAAGAAAGATTTTGAAACACAAGTGTCAGCTTAGCCGTCGTTGCTTCTCATTCTATTACAACCCAGTCTTCATGCTTGTTGAGCCCTCTCTCTCTCTCTCTCTCTCTCTCTCTCTCTCTCTCTCTCTCTCTCTCTCTCTCTCTCTCTNATCCAAAACCCAATCCAAACAGACTCCTCTTCAACCGATACCTAAAGTTCAGACCTGCCCCAGCACCCACATCAGGCTATCATATGGCAACGACCACCAGAGACAGGCTATACAGACAAAGAAGTATCAAGCTAGGGTTTAGGGTTTTAGCACCAAATACAGGATAAGACCAGATTACCAACATGGCCTCAGCCGTTTCCCTTATGGGATTCAAGGATTGTATCACAACCCCCTAACCCCCTCAGCGCCCACCATCCCCCCCGGTCTTTCCCACGAGCAGGAGGCCTCCCCAATGGGCAGTGAAGCTAGCCAGGGCGGCCATCGACATTCTCTCGCTCAATGTCAATGGATTGATCCATGCAAAAGCAGAAAAAAAAAAAAAACGCCATATGGAATATGTTAAAGAACCCAGTTAATGGGGGTTGGCCCGACGCAATGTGTGTTCAAGAGACCCACCTGCCCTCCCTCCTCCAAACTCAAATCGTCGACTGTTGACCACGATGTGCAGCAAGGAAGGTGGGTTAGTCTTAAGGTGGCGTATGAAGAGGATAAATTTTACCTGGTCTCCGTATATGCGCCCAATGATTCAACACATAGAATAGACCTTTGGCTCTCCCTTCTCCAATATCTACCGGACGATGCCCCGATAATAATAGCAGGTGACTTCAACACGATTCTTGACCCGTTAATGGATCGCAGATCTGCTGGTCATCAGTCCAACCAGGCGACCCCGTCTCAGCCAAACCTAGGCCCTAATATACTCATTCTCAGACAACTAATGGCGGAGCGGAAACTAGAGGTAGTAGAGGATGTCTATAAACTACTGCATCCGAGCCGAAGAGCCTACACCTGCCTGTCATCTAGGGGAGAACAGGGTCTGACCAATTGAAACTCCGACGAAACAGTTTGTCACAGCCTCTCGTTTCTTGTACTCTTCTCCCTCTCCGCCTATGGTTTACCGGGCAGCTCTATTTGACTATATATACCACGACTTCGCTATCACCCTGCTACGGTATTCTCCGGTTAGGTCGAGCGGCAGTGGTCGGGGCCATCACTACGCGACCATGTTGTGCCTCTAGTGCCAGCAGCGTGTCCGGAGTGTATTTTTTGGCTGTGACAGACCTTTCTTTATTTTGTGGTTGTTTTGCTTGCTGGTGATGGGGTGTGAACCGACAGTCTGTAGAGTTTTCCATCTGGTGTGGGTGAATGATAGTCTGCTTTGACTTTTGCCAAAGGTACCTTGAGGGCAGTGGTTGGTGCCCACCTCAGGGTATCAGTTGTCGGGCAGTCGTTGATGCTTAACTACAGCCGGGGTTAAGGTGGATTATCACTTACAATGTAATAAGTTAGGGGATTATACAAACTGTTGAGGGGTTGGCGGGACCAATGCAGTATTAGTAGTATTCCTCTTTTCTTCCCTTCGTCATGCGGCTTTACCTTTAATATTTGTGGTTATTATTTTTTATCTTTATTAGTATTAGTATTCTTATTATTTTCAAGTGGGGCCCGACACCGGTTTTAGGACCCGTGCGGACCTGCGTGCGTTCGGGATGCCAGCGTAGTTCCTCTATCCTGCCTGATCGAGAGGCTCAACATGCATGCTGGCATGGGAGTCGGTTCCACGAGGAGGAAGAAACCAGGGTGGTTGGGCTCGCTGTGGGTGCAGTCCGTCGCCCACCATCTGCTGAAAGGGTGTGTGTGTATGAGCATGCCCGTTGAGAGGAGGATGAGGCCAACGAGGAGGGGCTGAACCTGGACAACATATCGTGTCGGGTGTATTTGGAGGCGAGCATGGAGGAAAACGAGTCTGGTCGGGGTGGAAGATCATTGATCTCGTTCGTTTCTTGACAGAAACAGACGAGTGAAAACTCGAATCGAGGGTTTTGGATCATGGCGACCCTGAATTTGCAATCAGGTGGGTATGAGAATTAATAGATTATGAGTTAGTAAAGAAAAGCACCGCGCAGAGTAACGACAAGGATGGATATGGCGAGGCGGTAAAACAAAGATTTCACTCGTTTCTTGATGAAATAGAGTGAAAGAAGATGATAGATCGGGGTTTTGAGGCGCTGCCAGCATCATGGCAGTGTCGGATTTGCCTTTAGGTTAGCAGTTTGGCCGGGATCAATACCGGAAATTGTGCCCAGGGGGAAGGCTCGAAAACGGCGATGTATTTTTCCTCGTTCTAGCGGAAATTTCTTTTTTTTTTTTTTTTTTTTTTTTCCTTATGTTTCTGCAAGCGAAGCAAAGCCAATTCCAGCGCATCGTCGTTTAGCATTGCGGCCACAGTCCTGACCCCGATGTTCATTGCCATGGTTGCCTTCGCTTTTACTGCCATGGTCATCTTCGTCATAGCGCCCTCTCGTCGTCGCTCTCTCGTTCGTTCGTACTGATGTTCGCGATCCTTTTGTTCCCGGGCAATCGCCATGCTTTTCGGTTTTATTCAGCACTCCCGATCTGCTCTGAGCAATACCGCTGTTTGAATCCGGACGTTAGTGCAACCAGGTACAGACTGCTGAGGGAAGTATCGCGTGCGTGCATGTATGACAAAGAGAGAGGAAGGGCTTCGTCACTCACCTTAAGTGTTGGCAATGCGGGATGAGTGGAGAGTCGAGCGACGGTGTCAAGCCGCAACGAAACGAGGGGAAGTTTAGCAATGTATATGTCCCTGGTTCAGCAGAAGATTCGCTCCCATTTTGCACACTCGGTCAACATGATAGTCGGATCTACGTTTCGCCCGCAACTGGTTACTGTGGTCGACCACTGGCAGGGCCTTGCTGGTTCTATGGCACGTGATCATCCCCTCAACCAGCAGGGTTGTCATCGACTCTCTGCTGGTGACCATCATGTTTGTGACTCTTGGTCACTGTACTTAGTTGTCTCTGAGGAGATTTCACTTGCTAACCACAGGGAAGTTGATGATGTTGAATTTCATGTGCAAGGGCTAATTATGATCAGCAGGGAGCAAGCCGAACCCTGTGCACATCCTCTTCAGGCCCATTATGAGCAGAAGGCCACTACTGCGAAGAGAGGTGAGAAGAACAAAACAGAGAAAAGAGGATGCGGTTGCACCGTGGCCGCGAGTGTTGTTCATTACGGCGGCTGCGACTTGTTGAGGGAGCCGCTGGAATGGTGTTGTCATTGTCTTCAACTACGTGCGGATGTCCATTGACAGGGGATGTTGTCATGTTATTTGTGGATTTTTGTTGAATCCTTGCTTACCTCTGCTTTATCATTGTTGCGACCGTTATTGAGGACCTACTGCTAGTTCCGGCCTGGGTGGACTAGGGGAGACCATCGCTGCAAAAGACTGTCATTTTGTTCTTTGCGGGCGTTGTTATTTGAGTTCATTAAGCACGTTGTTGCTCGAAGCTGGTGAAATTATTTTACCGCGCTCATGGCTACTATGCTACTGCGGCCATTATTAAGGACCTACTGCTAGTTCCGGCCTTGGTGAACTAAGGGAGACTATTGCTACAAAAGACTATCACTTTGTTCTTTGTGGGCGCTGCTATTTGAGTTCATGAAGCAAGTTATTGTTGGAAGCTGGTGAATTTTTTTTACCGCGCTCGTGGCTACTATGCTACTGCGCCTGGCGTTGTATTGTCATGTGCACTATGGTGGACTGTTGTGATCAGCCTGCGTCCTGAATAGAGCTAGAGGGGGGATGTTAACTATTTGAACACAGACCCTTCTAGGCTGCGGTACCACGGTTTAGTCAAAGGTAGACGTAGTGTGGCCAAAGGAACGGTCGGACTTCGTACGGAGGCTATCATTGCGATTAGGAGACTTGTCACGGTGTTGTTGCACCGCGTTCGCGTCATGGCTTGACTGTCTTGCTGCGAATCTGGCCGCAATTGCGGGGCCCTCAGTCTCATCGAGGAATCAAGGTCCTCTCGCGCGAGTCTGAGTGCACCTCCCTCGTATCTGAGAGACTTAACGCTTCTACCTTCTGTCCTTCTTGCTCCAAGTCTGCTCTGTTGGTTCTGAGAAGAAGTCGGCAGGCGGGATTCAAACCCGTAATCTATGTCAATGCCTCTGTGGCAGGTTCGCCCCACCGATTGCGGGAGCTCTATCGAAACGTAACCGAGGTTCTGGAGGCAGGGAACTGAGTGGTAATCATCATCTCCTTCTATAAACCCAGCTAAAGCCCTTACATCTACATCTTTCTATGGTTTGACTGAGTATATTGTCTGCACCTCTATTGATTTTATGTTTAACTTTCATGACTTAAACCAGACTTAAGTAAAGGAATGCATGTGCAATCTCAGTTTCATTTTTGTTGGTTGTTTTAACTCAGATTGAGAAAGGGTTTTGCATTGGGGGAAGGTGGGAGGAAGATAGTTTTGCTTGCGATTGTCTGCATCAACCAAAGGTTGGGCTTAGTTTCTAAGTTGAATGGTCCAGCGGTATGTTTATTTTTGACTGCCTGAAGAACAAGACTTTGTTCCTAAGTTGGATGGTCTGGTTACTTTGGTTTGCAAGGGTTGCATGTGTTTGTTTTTTTCAGGGACTAAGTTTTGTTTCTAAGTTGAATAGCTTGGTCGCCTTGATTTATTTTGAGATTTTTTGAGTGAGACTGGGCTTTGTTTCTAAGTTGAATGACCCGGTCTTCTTATGTTTCTTTATTGTTTCTGAGAAATGGAGTTTTATTCCTAAGTTGGATGACTCGAACTTATTTTTGTTTATTCTGAGGGAATCAGACGAAGAACCAGACTTAGTTTCTAAGTTGAATGATTTGGTCTGGAGCCACGTACATATAGGAACCAAAGAGTAAATTCTATTATTATCATACAATAACAGGTTAGTCATACTTTGTTTCTAAGTTGAATGGTCTAACTATAGTTTATCACAATGAAGAGAGTGTCAAATAGTAATTGATGGTAAGATGGGGCATGCTGAACTTTGTTTCTAAGTTGAATGGTTCAGTCTTATGCAACTTCAAAAAACTAAGAGCAAAAAGATAGATATAACCTGACTACTTTAAACAGCTCAGGGCGACTAGGCATTGTTTCTAAGTTGAATGGCCTAATTATATGCCCAAAGAAGAGAAAAGCAGTAGTGACTTGTGTTTGTGTATATTCAATTAAAAAACTAAACTTTGTTCTTAAGTTGAATGGTCTAGCTCTATGTCTTATGTAAGTTGGGTAAAAGGGATAAACCATTGAAAGATCTGAACTATTGTTGACAGGTTCAACCTTGGGACTGAGTGAGAGTACTTACCATTTCGGATTGGACTTGCATGGGGCTGAGTGAGAGTTTTGCGTAGTCTGAGTTTCATTTTGATAGGTAGTTGTTTTATTTGCTCGCCACGTGCTAGAGCTATTGGAGTTAGTTCAATTCCTGCACTTTGTCAGCTAACGTTTTTTACTTAGGTCAATTCTTGTATTTTCTAGATCATTTATTTTACTTGGCTTTGTATAAATTTTGAAAAGCTACTTTCTCTACGTAGGAAGCGCTGCAAAAATTTATACAAAACCAAAGAGTTAGTCAAATTTTGGTTTTTCAAAGTTCAACTTTTGTCCAAGTTTTATATCTGTCTCGGTAAAAATCTGAATTTTTTTTTTTTTAAGAGAAACTGCTGCCTAATTTTTTGTTAATTTAAGGATTTAGACAAAATTTGACTTTGAGAAGTCAGAATCATTTCAAATTTTGTATTTAGCTTTGTATGAATTTTGGAATAACACCTCTCTAGGGGAAGTGTTGCTGAAATTTCGACAAATCTCAGGAGTTAGTTACATTTGGTTTCGGCATGAACTCAAGTTTTGCTTTGAGATCTTATCTGGCTTAGTATAAATCTGGAAAGTCTACTTCTCTAAAGGAGATGTTGCCCAAATTTTTACTAATTCAGAAAGCTGGACAAAATTTGACTTTCTAGTATTGGGGATCATTTCAGTTTTCATATTTGAGCAAATATAAATACCGATAAGGTACTTTTTCCACAGGAAGCACTGTCGAAATTTTCTTAGTTTAGAACAGTTAGATTATATTCCGATAGGGAAGATTTTGGCGATCCACCTTGTATAGGGGAGATGCCGCAAAAAATCTTACTTTCCTTGGACACTTGCTTAGAGGTAAACTTAGACGTCCTTATGAGACGATTCGAGTGAGGCATGATATGAAAGTTGTCCTCCTTATACTTCTAAGCTTAGTTGGGAATTGATCTGTCCTTTGTTACAGGTCCTCGTTGAGCATTTTGATTCATGATTGGAACTAGATTCATCTTCATCCCACGAGGATCATCTTCTATTATCACTGATAGCAGGTCAGTTGTCGATTCGTCGATTTACGATTCAACTCCAATTCACTCTCGCTACTCGACCTAAATGTTTTAGCCCTGTGGTTTGAACTGTTTCGGTGGGGTTTTAAACCTCGACTTTATTTAATGACCATTTAACAAAGATACTGAGTATTTTATTATGAAAGCTTGGACACAGGTTGGGGCTTGTGTGGCTAAAGTGAGGGGTATGAGGGCAAAGAGTGGTTGAAGTTGACCCCTTGTAGTGCATGGACTTCTGGTTGAATCTTTGATTGCAGGCATGTGTGTGGTTCAGACTTTGGATTTGACTACCTGCGATCACATACATGTGGTTGAGGGGAGTTTCACTGTGATTCTGATAAGTAATTGTCTCGTATTTTAACCCTTCACACGTATATATCTGTGTATATATTTCACGTGTCAACGCGACCTATCGCGAACGCGCGTGAGGGTTGAGCTGATTTTGCATTTGAGAGAAAGGGAGATTCTCCTTTTACCCCCTTTTTTGCTTTTTAGAATAATCATAGTTGGACGTTGAAGTCTGTGGCAGCTGTCAAAGTTAAACCCTTTGACTCTTCTTCAAACCCTAGATGATGGAGCTCATCTCCAGGGCGATAAAGTTTGACTTCCACAACAGGTAGAAGCTTGTGTACCACCCACTCTCTGTGAGGTGCAAAAGAGAGTGTGGTTTTTAACCGCCTTGGCGATTGTCCGACGCTGAGAGATTAACCCCTCAAGGCGCGTGTCAGTCGACACTTGTGTGTCGAACACGACCCTCGAGATCATCGAGGGCCATGCGATTATGGGTACTACGTAGTACTCCATCGTTGCGACTGATTACATATGTGTGCATGGCTAGTCGATATAAGAAAGTTTTGCGTTAGCATGGTTTTATTAAGAGTTTCGTGTGTGACGCCGAACCGATTTTTGTGTCAAAAGGTTATGGGTTAGATACTAAAGGCACTAGGAGTGTTTTGTTTTGTGTGAGTGATCAGACTGTTTTTTTTTTGCATGGTGTAACGCGTGGTAAGAAGGATGCGTTCTAGTCGATCGACGACAAGTCGCGCTCAGGACTTCAACCCCCTAATGCGTCGGTTCACGTACGGGTCCGATAAAGGCGTGGGACCGCTCGTACCCCCAATGCTACAGCGTATGAGAAACGCCCTCGGCTGGGTCAGCTCTGCGATTGCAACTAATTAGCTTTCGCGGGTGGTTCAGTAGCTCGGCAGGGAAACGCCCACCTAAGGGATGGCGACAGCTCCCGCAAGTGGAGGTAGGTTGTACCTTGCGTGACCCTATTCTATCGTAGGGATTTGCGAGAGTTATGGCTGACGCACTCGGCCGGAGAGGCGACGAAAACTTCATTTGCACCGCGATAAAGGATGAAGTCTTGCCACAAATCCTGTCTGACGCGGCCGGAAGGTTCCCCCTACGAGACTGATACGCTCAACATTGTCCCCTCCAAAAAGAAAAGAAAAGGAAAAAGAAATGGAAAATTACAACCCGTCCAGGTGAAAAGAAAAAAAAAAGACGCAAACTTTTATTTTTTTAGTGCGTAGATTGGGTCGGATACGTAGCTGTAATTATTATTCGAAGAAAGGTATGTGCAACCTTCGTGGTGGGTGATGGTTTAAGCAGGTGTACCATATATCCAAGGTTTATGACGATATATGTTAATATCAGTGTGTAGGAGCGCACTATCGGGTGAGGAGAAGCGGTTGTAGAAGGTTTTAAGACAAATGTCAATGGGCTTATCGGTAGGTTGGGTAGGGAGTGTTTTGATCATAGGTCAGCATGTTACATGGCCCGTAGAAAGCAAAAAAAAAACAGAAATCTGACTAGATGGTCGGCTTTTTCAAGAAGGAAAAAAAAAAAAGGAAGACAGCAGTTCGCGCAGTTGAAAAGAAAAAAAAAAAAAGTAACCCAGACGGCCCGCTAAAGAGGGATCACATTGTAATGATAAAGGTTTTTTATGGGTTGCAGGGAGTTTAATAATTTGATTTAGCATTAAAAAAAAAAATGGGAGTGAAAATGACAAACTTCGACAATGGTAGTTGGTGGGATTTTATTTGTTTCGATATGACTTGATAAGGGAATTGTGGGGCATATGGTGGAGTGGACGGTTGTGTTTTGTTGGAGGGACTATAGACTTGGTCATGGAGGTTGGAAAAAAGTCTCTTTGTATGAATGGATATCAACGTCTGTTGGGATGGGAGATCGAGGGTCTTTCCTCCCCGATTCGTTGCTTGGAGCCCCCACAAGCTCGTGGTGATTACAACCTTTCTTTGCATGTCGTATCATCGTAGTCGTTGGGTTGAAATTTTTAACTCGAGGGTGACAAGAAAGTTCTGTGTATTTTTTGTGAGCGTGAGCTGAGATTTTTTTATGGTTGTAGGTGATGATGTTTGGATCGATTTGGGTATGTGGGAAATTGTTTACCGGATTCATGCACGAATAAAGTGTGTGTGTGTGTGTGTGTGTGTGTGTGTGTGTGTGTGTGTGTGTGTGTGTGAGAGAGAGAGAGAGAGAGAGAGAGAGAGAGAGAGGAGTTAGTTCAATTTTTGCATTTAGAAGTTGAATTTATTCTTTATATTTGGCTTTTATAATTTTGGAAAGGCACCTTCGCTAGGAGGAATCGGTGCCCACATTTCTTCAAATCCAATGAATTAGTCAATTGCATTTTGGAGTTGAGTTTATTCTTTATATTTGGCTTTTATAATTTTGAAAAGGCACCTTCGCTAGGAGGAATCGGTGCCCACATTTCTCCAAATCCAAGGAATTAGTCAATTTCTTTTTTTACAAAATTTCAACTTTTGTCTAAGTTACATATTTGACTTAGTAAGAATATGGGAAACCTACTTTTCTAGAGGAAGTGTTGCCCAAGTTTTTGCTAAATCAAGGAGTTAGACAAAATTTAACTTTATGAAGTCAGAAATATCTCTAGAATTCATATTTAACTTTGTATAAATTTTTTGAAGACACTTTCTCGAGAGAGAGTATTACTGAAATTTCTACAAATCTAAGGAGTTCGTTGAATTTTGTCTTAGCAGAGTTCAAATTTTGTCTGTGAATTCATATCTAACTTAGTATAAATTTGGGAAACTTTTGTTTATGAACGGAATGCTGCCCAAAGTTGTACTAAATCAGAGTTGACTCTGTAAAGTCAAAATTTATTTTTTTAATTCATATTTAGTTTAGTATAAAATTTGAAAAGACACTTTCTCTAGAGGGAGTGTTGCCGAAAAAAATTCTAGTTTCAACAGTGAGTTATATTACACTTTGAAAAGAAAAACGTTGGCGATCCACCCTGTACAGGAGAGATGTTGTCAAAATAATCCCTGATCTTTGGCATCATATAAAGTTAAGTTTAGACTTAGTTTTGTGAGAGGTTGGAGTGAGACGTGATATGGGGGTTTATTCTTCATGCACTTAAAGTTAGTTTTAGAAACTGATCTGTGTTGTGTAACTTGTCTTCTTTGGTAATTTCGATTCACGACCTGACTAGTCCCTACCCGATCCTACGAGGATTGTCTTCAGTTATCTTTCGATAAGAAGGTCGGTTTACGATTCAGCTTCAAACTCATTCTAACGTCTCAAGCTAAGGCCTTAATCCCTATGGGTTAAATTGTTTCTTGGGGTTTTTACTTTGACTTTTATTAAATGACCATTAAAAATGATTAACCAGTTTATTTGGGAGGGTTGGACAACGGTTGGGACTTGTGTGAATAAGGTATGGGGTGTGAGTGTCGAAAGCGGTTGAAGTTGACCCCGTGTTCGTGGTCTGTCGATGTTGAATCTTTGTTGTGATTGCACATATGTTTTGTGAGTTGAAGTCCTGATCTGACATTGTTTGTGATCATTTGTATATTTCAAAGGGGGTCACAATATAATTGTGAGAATGATTGTTTCGTGTCCTATAACCTCGTTATATTTATATTTTGTGTATTCGCGTTGTCTATGTTGATCGTGCATAAGATTTAGCAGATTTGTATCAAGAAAAAAGGGAGATCCCCTTTTGCTTCTGGTTTTTAGAATTTTTATAGTTGTGCATTGAGGTCCGTGGCAGCTGTCAAAGTCAAATCCCTCTACTTGTTTCCAGACCTCCGACGATGAAGCCCCGTTCTCAAAGTCAGCGGCGTTTGGTCGGCACTGAGGGCGGAAACCCGCCTACCACTCCTCTCCGCAGTGTGCAGAAGGGGGTAGGTCTCGTAATCGCACTTGCGATTGTCTAGCGTCGAGGGATTAACCCCTGAGGACACGTGTCAACCGACACTTGAGTGTACAAAGCGACCCTCAAAATCGTTGAGGACCGTATGATTATGGGTAATACATTGTACACCATCCTCGGAATTGCTTGTGTAACCATGCATGGCTAGTCGATATGACAAGACCTATGTTGCCGTGATATTTATTCAGAGTTTTGCATGCGGCACTCTCTTATTTATCTCGTTAAAACGTTATGGGTCGGATGTATAAAAAAAAATAGGTGCGAATTATGTATGGAGTTTGGTTTATTTTTGTGAAATATATCGCGTGGTTAGATGGACCGTTCTAGCCGACTGACGAAGAGTCGCGCTTTGGAGATCGTCCTCGAGAATGTCGGCTCGCATATGGGTCCAATTAAGGCGTTCGACCGCACATACCCCCTATGTTTCAGCGAACGAGAAACGTCATCGCCTGGGGCACCTTTGCGATTGCACTCGAGCAACTTCCGAACGTGGTTCGGTAGCTCGGGGGGGATACACCTGTCCAAAGGGTGGTGTCAGCCCCTTGGGCAAAGGTAAGTTTTTCCTCGCGCGACCTCTATCCTGCCGTATGGTTTCGCGAGAGGTATGGCTGGCGCACTCGGCCGGAGTGGCGAACGGTCCTTCGCGATAAGATCCTGCAAAATCTTACGTGATGCGGCCGGAAGCGTCCCCCTGCAGGACCGATGCGGTCGACAACGGTGATGCACAACCAAAACTCAAGGCTACAAATGCATCAACACCGCATGCACACTCAACACTGCGCAGCAGCAACATGCACAATAATAGCTGCAGTTAGCCTTCCAATCTTTAAGGTCGTCTCATCGGGTGTCAATCTTGCGGCAACCAAAAGTTTGCTACAACCCCCGTAGCTAGTTGCAGTGTGCTGAACAGAAACAACCTACATAGGGTCACCAACAACACAATAACTATGAGCAATGAGTGGTAAGTGTACTTAGTTCTTCTGACCCTCCCTCCTTCTAGTCCCCTCTCGTGCTCGCCCTTTCATGCTCTTTTTTTGTAATTTCACTCCCCAACCAATTGTATCCAACCTCTATTGTGCCCATCTCCGAGCAAACAGCGGGGCGCGAGGGAGACAACGACCGACAAACAATTATGTAGAAGATCATGATTTCAAATGAGGTCCAGTATCGAGTGTTAGGGACAAATACGCGCGATCATAAATCCGGCCAGCGTAGTAAACCATGCCCATGCAAATAACATAAGGACGGAAAAAAAAAAAGCTCGCGAGGACGAGCTAGAGTACGTGGCCTACGTATCACGCTCCACGACTCACAAAAATAAAGGTGTTATACGAGAATGAATCTTTTGCTAGAACATGGGAAGATACACCATCAACCTTATATTTTACTTTACTGTATCTATATAGTCGGGCCTCGCTCCCACATTTGGTCAATTTCCACCTTTGTTCGTCCCTATCCATTGTTCCGCTCTCCTTCATTCCGCTCACTTACCCATATGAGCAGAGGGAAGCAACGAGGAGCAACGCCAAAACTGCATTGGCGGCTACGAAGTTTAAGCCCAAAGGCAAGCTGCATCAAAATTGCAACCACGACCAATAAAAATACGTTGATCTTCAGGGATGAACATGATGACCATGATTAAACACGAGCAATAGGAATTCAGGATGGCGTATGAGTAGATGAGCAGTATCAAGACAAACACGATCACCCCTATCACGATGACGACAGACGAGTAGCAGGAGCACGATCATGATAGCGACCATAAAGAAGAGCACGGGCACGGGGCGAGCAATAGCGGCTTCGCCCCACTACTTGCCAAATATGAAAAATGAGAATGTATCCTCCGCTATAAAATGGAGAGATACATAGCTTCCTTTCATTTGTCGAAAGCGCTTTGCGCGGAGCCCATAGCATCGACAACGGCCAACCCAAAGCCCCATTCGCAAATCTGGCGCGCTCAATCCACTCGCAACGCTTCGAAACCCAAGTTAATATGTTCCCTCACTCAAATCCACTGGGAGATGAGTGAGATCTACCCTTTTTCTGCCCCTCGATGCTCGTTTTCACCATGCCCGCGCGCAGCCTCCGTTGCTCATGCCTCCCAAACGAGCCCTTTAGACGTGATTCCGGGTCCGTCATTCAACTCACATTGCTTAGAAACCCTGGATTCGTATCTTTGCTTGCTCGATTCCATCAAGGAATGAGTGAGACATCCATTTATTGGCCCCGCCATATCCATTTTCCCTCCTCATCGTTGACCCCTCCGCCTCTCTTCGTCTTCCTCCTTGTACTCTCCCCTGTCGGTCCCTCGTCGTAGCGCGCATTCTCACAACTGCGCTATAAATTGTTCAACACTTTCATCTATCTTGAAGAAAATTGTGGAGGGAACCAACTACTAGATGCTTTGACTAGCCTTTCGCATCTATACCCAAGTCCGGCGAACACTTTCTACGTCAGTATCGTCGCCAGCCTCCACTAGAGTTTCCTTTGGCCTTGCCTTGCTCAGGCATAACTCACAACCTTTCAGGCCCCAATGGGCTTGCTCACATTCATACCTCGCACAACAGATTGTGGGGTGGCGGACGATATATCGATAGTGGGCCCCCGCCACTCAAAAGTTTATTTTGCCTCGTGACCGGATCGCCTACCAGCTCGCATGCACTTTGACTCATCAGTTCACATTTCAAGATTGACGAGATAAAGGAACTATGTCAGTGTCCCGAATGCGCAGGAGCCCCAACCGGCCCCCCCCCCCCCCCCCCCACCAAAAAAAAAAAAAAAAAAAAAAAAAAAAAAAAAAAAGACCCTTGTTCAGGGTCCTTGACTGGTGTGACAGCTTCCCACAGGGCTTTTATCTATTGCCCATTGCAAAATCTCGCCAATGCAGCTCATGCCGGCCACCTCACGTCCAACATAGATGGCGACGACCTCGACCTCACGTCCAACATAGATGGCAACGACCTCGAGATATCCTCGACCCTGGGCAATTCAGGATTGTAGCATTTCACTCATATGCTTTCATTGAGCTCAGGTCTGCAACGTATGAGGGGTATACCGACTGCATCGGGCCCATTTGTTTAGCAGCCAATCCCAGTACTGACACCGGTACCATGCCCCAAATGGGATTGGTAATGGGCTAAAAGGAGTGAAAAATAAAAATAAAATAATAAGAAAACGACACTTAGTGGGAGGGGAAAATAGCTGGCACCCCCTTGGTCCTGTCAATCGGATCCGCTGTCGGGACCCGCGACAAAACCAAAAGGGGATAGCCCCGCCAGACCTTCAACTCCTCGGTTTAAGCTTCATCGCTCCATCGTCGTCAACCACTGGCCTCGACCGCCAAACCTGCCTGATGAAAGTCCAACAGCGTAACCAATAGTACTAAGCCCAAGGTTGAGATTCAACCCTCGCTAATTTCTATATGAACGGGTTTCACCCCGTATGCTGCCCCACTAACACACCCCAAGACCAGATCTTGGCGTACCGCCTAGACTTGCGTCTACCTCTTCTTCACACATGTTGAGCGAAAGTCCTGGTCTTACTCACCGCCCGCCGTACGCGCCATCCATCACACCAAGGTCGTGCTTTCACCACTTTAGTTATGAAAGTTCAACCTTTCTTTGGGCAAACCCCATTCGTGCATGCCTTTACCGAGGCTGCGAAAATCCTCTCTCCCACAGGCAACCCCTATGCGGTCCCCAAAGTCCCTTCATTTAAAACAAAGATAAGCACTTGAGAAATATTTGTGGCACCGGCGGTCAAGCCTGATGCCGACCATAGGAATGCCGCCACCGAGCGCGCACACGCGCCACAAAACGACGTATCAATCAAAGGAAAAAAACACTTCGCCTTAATTCAATCAAAAGCAAATAAAGTTTACCGACAAATGTGCCGGTTTTGTAACGTCAACAAGAAAAATCACGCGCGCCTCAAAACTGCGCGCCCACGCATTCTCTATTTTTCCTTTGAACCCACAGTGGGTCACAAATAGAAAACTGGCCGCAACTCACGTGGTGCACCCAATCCCGAATCCAAATTCATTTATGTCACTTATAAAAACCAAGGTGGATACCCATGTAAGGGTATTAGCACAGATAACTCTCTCTCTCTCTCTCTCTCTCTCTCTCTCTCTCTCTCTCTCCATCCATAAATTTTATGGTTCGGATTAATCCGTCATTGAGATTGATCTGTCTGAGTGAAGTTCTTATATATATTTGATAAAAAAAATAAAAAATCATGTTCCTATCCAACGTATATATAGTTTGGTTGACCTACCTCTTTCCCAGGTATCGATTAAGAAGTGTTAGCGGAATTTCCAAGTTTCGAAATCGAATATTATATTATGAAATTTTTAGACGCAAGATATATTATGTGAAGTGGTTACATTGACGTAGATGATACATTCATGATAACTTTCTTTCCATGCCCCGTAGGATGCTGACCGCCAAATCTTAAGAATTTTACCAAGAGATTGAGTCAAAGTAGAACTTAGTCCTTATGATCTTATGAAAGGAAAAATAACATATCGTTGTCGGGACAAATACCTTGCTAGGGTATTTGCTGGGGATTTTCAATGTCAGACGTTGTCCGACTTTTTTCGCGGAATTGAAGGACTTGATGAGACCGACGTTTGCCAAGAGTTCATTTAAAGTAGCCTATGACCGAGAGACTGAATTTTTTCTGAACTTTAGTTCAGACGTTTGCGTCGACCGAAAGTAATGGCGGTAGTCGGCAGTTTCTAGCGAGCCGCAGAGAGGCGCGGATGTGGAAATACTAAAATTAGACCTATTATACCTAAAATAATGACCGACGATTCAAGGCCTAATTAGACATAATAGAGTGGTCACGTGGGGTATGGGCCCCGACGTGGGAGGAATAGGAAACCTAATTTTTTATTATTTTTTTGGGCTGCGGGATTTGATTTTGCACCAAGAGCCGAGAAGCCGGCGGCGCGGCCTGCATGGTTGGGTGGCCGCTCAGGTTGTCTATAGGTAGTTGGCTACGAAAAGGGGGCAGGCAGAAGGGCTGCTCGTGATATACCAAGAGCAGCCGCTAGCCCAGTAGGTATCATACCAGACTTCCACCCTGCAGACACAAGAATCGAATCTGGAGCAGCCCTCTAGGTGAGGGCAGTTGGGTGCGATCGATTTCGGCCTTGCGATCTTCGAGATCGCGCGACTGAAATCAGTCGCGCCACGATTGACATGACCCTGTGCAAGGATGACACGCATAAGTCGTGAATCGGTCCAAAATGTTTTCCATTCTGCAGGGATTGAACTCGGGTCTGCCTTTCAGCAAACTCGTGGTTGGGGGGCCACGTGACGGTTGGGACC
>BFEA01000003.1:7726261-7756265 GCA_003427395.1 Chara braunii
CTGTGGGGCTATCCCCCTCGGTTTTGCTTATGGGTGCGGCGGCGGGCCCAAGCCGCGGGGCTGGCAAGGTGCCTGCAACCCCGCGGTTCCCCGACGTTACTGATATTTTTTTTATTTCCCTTATGTTTGTTGTTCTTGGTCCCTTTGCGGGACGCGAGACTGCGGTAGGAGCGCATGGGGGTGTGTTGTATTCGTGGGGCCGCCTGAAGTGCAATTACGAACGGTTTTCGTGGCTATGTCGGGGCCACGCCCGACGTCGTTTTGATTGGGACGCGGTGCCGTGGGTGTGGCAGGCACCCAAGAGTCCTAGCTCAGTGGGTATACCCACGAATTGTAAGGATACAGACCCAGGGCACGGGCCGAGTGGCTTTTGGCTTTCCGTAGGGGCATTGTCCCGATTAATCCTTCGGGACATCCGTAAAATTTGGAACGGTATAGAGAAGATTCGCATTTGCCCTTCAGGGCGCTGTCCGGCAGGGGCAGGGGGTGATTGCCCCGATCTACTGTAAAGGCTTCGATAGTGTGCGTGCCCGCTGAAAGCCCGAACGGGCGGAGTACTTCATCCGTGTGGAGTAGGTTGGTGGAAGACTATGGTACATACCGCAGTATTTCTACGTACAAGTCGCTCGGCGGGCCTGTGTATAGAGGCGGAAGACTGATCGGGAGGTCCAGTTGCTGGCTCACCCCGAAAGATCTCCTCAGGTTGGTAGGACCGCTGAAGCCGCGGGGGAATCCGAACGTGATATCGACAAGGGGGGGCACTGTGGCGGAGGCCACAACGATACTGCCATGTTAATCGGTCGCCGGGCTGGGGTATAGAGGTGATAGACTCACTGGGCCGTTTAGTAGCTGGTTCCCTCCGAAGTTTCCCTCAAGATAGTTGGAGTTGTTGAACGTCGGACTTGGGTATAGGGGCGAAAGACTAATCGAGTCGTCCGGTAGCCGGTTACTCCAAAGCTATCCCTCTGGATGTTTGAAGCGGTCAGGGGGATCGGACTGCGCTAGGCACCAGCGGGGAACGTGCACAAAGAGAACGAGAGCGTATGGCCGAAGTGGGAAAGGTGAATCCGGCGCAATTTCGCGCCGAGGTGCATCCGGGGCTGAAATGGTGGGAGAGAAGGTCGAGCGCTGCACAGTCGGCCGCCGTTGGACAGCAGCGTTAGTCGTGAGGACGATGAGTAGACGAAGTGCGACTGTGCACAGCAAAGGGGGAGGCCGTCTCTAGGTGCAGACAGGAAAGCGACGAGTAGTAGGGGACCGAATCGGGGAAGGAAGCATGATGGGGGGCATACGAGGGCAAGGGCGAAGGTAGGAAAGGCGAGGACATTGGGATTAGAGAGGAGGAATGTCGGTGGCTGCAGCTGCGAAAAAAACGGGATGAACCTGGTCGCAGGACTGCGCCAGGTGCATTTTAGAAGTGGGAGACAAAGATCGAGACGAGGGCGGATGAATCCAGATGGGTAGCAAGGTGAGCACACCGGAGGCAGCAGGCGGATAGCGCAGCGGGCAGTGAAGGAGGGCATGAATAAACTTGGACGGGATAGGCGCCGGATGCGTGCAGGGTGAGGTTGGAGATGGCAGAGAGTGTCGGGCGCGGTGGAAAACGCGGAGCCCGCTCGTTTTAGAGCGGTTTTGAGCGGAGGAAGAAGCAATCCCGGGGTTTTGGCTCCGGGCGAATCGGTTGGTAGCGTTAGTTTTAGCAATAGGTTAGTAGATTTGGAGTTAGAGAGAAAAGAGAAAGGGCTCCGCCGAGCTATGGCGGGAGGGGAGTGACGGGGAATAGGAGACTTGAGGTAGGGGTTTTAACCTCGGGCGAGCGTAGTCGTAGTGTTAGATTTAGTGAAGGATCAGTAAAATGGGAAGTTAGTAGGAAACGGAGTGTGCGTTGACCATCGAAGAACGGGGGTATGGCGGAGAAGGAAGGAAGGTGGGAAAGCGCATAACTTAAAGGATTCCGGCGGGGAAAGAGTCGAAGTGGGGGTTTGGGAGCAGGGCGAGTACAGCGATGAAGTTAGTTTCAGATGAAAGATAGTAGGATGGGAGGGGAAAAAAAAAAAAAAAAAAAGAGGGAATACGCACCTGGCCGGGTTTTTGCAGGAGGTTCGTTCGAAGTTTCCTCATCTGATCGATGAGGCAGCGCGAGGTAGTGGGGGGGGGGAGTAAGCCAAGGGGCTGGGGACTTGCCAGTTGGCCGCCCACTGTCGAAGTGTCCTCCCTGGCTGATGTAGTCGCCCCATGGATTCGAATGAACCTGGCCGTACGAACGACCAGGTGCAGGCGCTTACCAAGCCGCAGCAGGAGGTGCGTTGGCGAAGAGCTACCCACCGGCTGTATCCGGCCCGGTCCCGACGGAAGACTCATTCAACCTTGCTCGTAACTCTTGTTGGAGGCTTACCTATCGGTCGATGGATGCGGGAAGAAGGGCAATCCTGCATACTTACCTGGTCGGGGCGTATCCGTGATCAGAAAAGACGGGCAGCATAGAGAGACGGGGCGAACGGGGGTACGCACCCGAGTACCTGGCCCCCCTCTCGAGGCGGGCTCTCCTGATTCTGCTCCCCTACCGGACGTAGTAGTAGAGGAGCAAGGCCGCGAACCTGGAGCACCCGCCTTGTGTTGCTTATAGCTGCGAACCAAAGGGAAGGCTGGCGGACTGTGCCTACTCAATCGTGGGAAGTGGCCCATCTCTGTAGCACAGCGTTCCGGTCGTACTCCAGCGGCATGGTCATGTCGACTTTGCTTGACTTGTTGGGTGGAGTAGTGTGAGGCCGACGGCTGGAATGGAGAGTTACCCGGTTGTGTTCAGCCACTGGTGGGGGTGAGGGAAGCATGAGTGAGGGAGAGAGGCTTACCTGCCCGAAGTATAAATCGGAGTGTCCATCTGTGAGGTAACAGCGCGGTCGGAGCCTGAATCGCAGTATCGTGGTCGAACCCACTGCGCTCTTTGCCTGACCATGGTGGTTGTTGTGGCTGGTCACTGACTACTGTCATTTGCCGCAGGCGGCGCTACTCTTGTTTACTGTTGCCCCCAGCGATTGTTGTGTTACCGTTGGTCTGCGGCCGCCGAAAGCTACTATCTACTACAATTGACTGTTGTCGGCTATCCTCAGGCTGCGTCGCTGCGGTAGTCGGCCTAAAGTGAAGGGTGGTGCGGTAAATGCGAGAAGAGTGGTTCGGTTATGGGGAAAGGTTGTTGCCGCAGCCTGGAAAAGTAGTTGTGGAGGAGGGGGGTCATTGCTGTGGACTCGGAGAATTGTCAGAGGAGTTAAGCTCAGTGGTTTGAGTGCGTTTCGACCAAGCGGGTGTTACTTGGCCGCCATTGCGGGGCCCTCAGGCGAATCAAGCTAACAAGGCCCTCTCCTGCGATCTGAGAGCACCTCTCTTGGACCTCGAGTGTTTGAAACTCCTTTCTCTGCCCTTCTTCTTCTAAGTCTCGTCTATTTGGTTCTGAGAGGAAGGCGGCAGGTGGGATGGCAACCCGTAATCCGCGCCGAGACCTCTGTGGGAGGTTCGCCCCACCGATTGCGGGAGCTCTCCCAGAACTCGGGAGGAGTTCTGGAGGCAGGGAACTGACAGGTAAACTATTGCTTTTCCCTCTATAAACCCAGTTATAACCCCTACCTGTATCTCCCATTGCATCTCTGACTGTGTATGTGGCGTGCATCTCTACTTTGACTTTTGTTTGACTTCAGGATACTGAACAAAGGCCCTGAAAATCAAGCACAATCAAACCCCTCCCAGGTTAGAGCAGTCAGGCCACTTGAACTTACAGAACAGTCTGACCCTCCATGCAAGCCACAACACTAGGTCTCCCCAAACTTATGGGGACATCCCAGCTTCCAAAGCAATGAGACCCCTTAAACTTATAGAAGGGTCTGATGCTTGAATCAAAACTAAAAGAAACAAAGCACTGGGTCTCCCCAAACTTATGGGGACTTCCCAGCCTTAACGACCCAGTCAACCATCGGTGCCTTGGGTTGCCTTATTTTCATTGGGATTTTACTTGTTTCTCTGGTTTCTGAACGAGGAGACCGAGCTGTTCTGTAAGTTCAGGTGGCTCGGTCTCTTCCTGCTCTTTATTCTGAAGAAATAATTTTGGCAAAGAGGCAGACCCTTCTGTAAGTTCAGGGGGGGTGACTCAATGCCACATACATAATGGTTCAGAAAGGAAAGAACTTGGCAGAGCGCTAGGCCATTCTGTAATTTAGGGGGGTCTGGCACAAAGCCTCACATATGATGGAACCCAATGGTTATAACTTGGCTATACCTTATTACTATCTTATCTAAGAACGAGCTAATCAGACTGTTCTATAAGTTTAGGTGGTCTGACTATAGCCGTATCACAACTTGAAGAGAGTATAACTAAAAATAAAACTGGTGGTAAGCTGGGGCAGACTGAACTTACGTTAGTTCAGTCATATGCAGCCTTAGAAGATAAAGAGAAGACAAATATATATAACTTGGATATTTTAAACAGTTCAGGGCGACTAGAATGGTCTAGTCATGTGTCCAAAGAAAAGAGAAGTAGTTGTGCCCTCTGTTTGTGTATACTCTTTGGCAAGTTAGGCTCATTCCATAAGTTTGGGTAACCTGACCTTATGCCTTATGTAAGCAGGGTATAAAGGGTTAAGTTATCAAAAGATTATGAACTATTGTTTGTTCAGGTTGACTTGGGGATGGTGAGAGTACTTATCTTTGTGGTTTGGCCTGCATGTGGCTGAGTGAGGTTACTACTGAGTCTGAGTTTCAGTTTGATATGTAGTTGCTTTAGTCGCTCGCCACGTGCTAGAGCTATAGGAGTTAGTTTCAATTCCTGCATTTTCTGAGCTAAGTTTTTTTACTTAGATCAATTATCGCATTTTCTGGGATCATTTTTTTGTACTTGGCTTTGTATAAATCTTGGCAAGCTACTTTCTCTACGGGAAGCGCTGCCGAAATTTCTACAAATCCAAGGAGTTAGTCAATTGTTAACTTGTCAAAGTTCAACTTGTTTTTTCTTCATATCTGACCTAGTAAAAATATGGAAAGTCTCATTTTTTAAAGGGAGTGTTGCCCAAATTTTTGCTAATTTCAGGAAGTTAGACAAAATTGGACTTTGAGAAGTCAAAGTTATTTTCAAATTCTGAACTTAGCCTTGTATAAATTTTGGAATTGCACTTTTCTAGAGGGAGTGCTGCCGAAATTTTTGCAAAACTAAGGAGTTAGTTAAATCTTGTCTGAGTTGAACTCAAGTTGTCTTTTGAGTTCATATCTAACTTAGTATAAATCCGGGAAGTCTCCCTTTCTAAAAGGAGTGCTACCCAAATTTTTACTAATTTAGGGAGTTAGACAAAATTTGACTTTCTAGAGTTAAAGACTATTTCTGGTTTCATATTTGGACTTATATAATTTCAAGAAAGACATTTTTCCTACGGGAAGCGCTGCCGAAATTTTCCTAGTTTAAAGGAGATAGATTATATTTTGACAAGTGATTCTGGCGATCCACTCTGATTAGGGGAGATTCTGCCATTAACCTACCTTTGCTTTGGACACTGGTTTAGAGATAGGTTTAGACTTAGTTAACTAGGAGGATTTGGGTGAGATTGTGATATAGAGGTTATTCTCCATGGACTTATAGGTTTAGCCTGGGGCTTGGACCTGTCATATGTTACATGTCCTCTTGATCGTTGATTCAAGTTCAGCACTAGATTCAGCTTGATCCCGTGAGGATCATCTTCTGTTATCACTGATAACAGGTCGGTTGTCGATTCGTCGATTTACGATTCAACTCCAATCCACTCCTGGCACTCAACCTAAAGGCTTAAGCCTTGAGACTTGAATTGTTTTGTTGAGTTTTTACCCGGACTTTATTGAATGGCCATCCAACAAAAGTACTGAGTATTTATTTAAGAGTTGCACGAGTGAGGCATGTATGCCTAAAGCAAGGGGTATGAGTGCAAGGAATGGTTCAAGTTGACCCCGTGTAGTGCGTTGACTTCTGGATGAATATTTGATGTGATTGCAGGTGCGTTTGTGGTTCGGACTCTTGATGTGATTGCTAGCGATTACATACATATATGGTTGAAAGGAGCCCCACTGTGACTGTGAGAAGTGATCGTCCTATAAAATTAACCCTTATATGTTTATAAGTGTCCTGAGTGTTTGAGAGGTCACCGTGATTGTGCATAAGGGTTAACCAGATTGTGTCCTAAGAGAAAAGGTGGATTCCCTTTTTATCTTTGTTTTTTATAGATTTTTATAGTTGGACATTGTAGTCCGTGGCGGCCGTCAAAGTCAAACCCCTTGACTTCTGCCCGGGCCCGAAGTGGAACTCACCTCCAGGGCAGTAAGAAACGACTGTCACCACAGGCATGGGCCTGTGTACCACCCGCTCTGCATAAGGTGCAGAAGAGGGTGTGTGATCTTCAACCGTGCTTGGGGGTTGTCCAGCGTCGAGAGATTAACCCTCAAGGCGTGTGTCAGCCGACACTTGAGTGTCGAACGCGACCCTCGAGATTAGCGAGGACCGCGCGAGTATGGGTACTACATAGTACGTCATCATTGCGACCGCTTGCGTATGCTTGCATTGCGAGTCGATATGAGTTAGCCCTGCGTCTGTGCGGTTTTATACTAAAACTCGCGTGTGCCGCATATCCGATATCCGCGTCGGAAAGTTATGGGACTACCGAGGGGCTAGGAGCGTTGTCGCGTTGTTTGTGTTGTGCCGTGTCGTTTTGTGTGTATGTGTGTGTGTTGTTGTCTCGTGTTGTTAGAGTGGTGTGAGCGTGGTGTGTGGGATGCGTCCTAGTCGACCGACGACGAGCCGCGCTTGGGACTTCAGCCCCCCAAGATATCGGTTCGCGTGCGGGTCCGATAGAGGTGTACTACCGCGCGTATCCCCTATGCTACAACGAACGAGAAACGCCCTTGGCTGGTCCACCTCTGCGATTGCAACCGAGTAGCTTTCGTACTGTGGACTGGTAACTCAGCGGGGATACGCCCACCGAAGGGAGGTGACAACTCCCGTAAGGTGGAGGTAAGTTGTGCCTCGCGTAGGCCCTATCCTGTCGTAGGGGCTCGCGAGAGGTATGGCTGGCGCACTCGGTCGGAGCGGCCTAAGGAAGCTCCACATGTACATTTGCGACGAAGGATTAATATCCAACTCCTGCGTGACGCGGCCGAGAGGGTCCCGCGCTGCCGCGTGCGGTGCCGGACCGATGCGCTCGACAACGTGAGGCTATTTTGCGTCGTTCTCAAGTTTTCTTGCTATTTTCTTTTTTTTTACTCCTGCGTGACATGGCCAGGAGAGTTCCCACACTTTGCAAAAAGGCGGGAGCCGATGCGCTCGACATCATTTACGTTCCAAAAATACAACACATATAAAATTAAACAAACTAAAAATAAAAAGATATTGAAGTATATTGATTTTTTATTTATTTACTTATTCGTTAATATTTATTCATAAAAAATATAATTTAATTACAAAATAAAAGTCATTGTGTAGCTACATGAATTTTTCTTTTTGCTAATTATCATTCAACAAAGAAAACTATTGATATTGAATTTTGATATTGAATTTCCACAAGCGATATTTCCAAAAACTGTTTTTGAAGCAGTTCATAATTTTTTTTACGATATGCAATTAAAATCACTTTTAGTTCATGGGCGGAAACTTTCTTTTAATGCAACAACAATTTCAATATATCTCTAAAGGATTTGAATTATCACCTCCTGATCATATTTCTCTCGATATAAAATATAAGATAATTTTTTTTTTTTTCGAGTCTTATAGTCCTGGTAAAAAAAACATCTTAGTTACACGTCTGATTTAAAAAAAAATATAGTGAAATAACTTAAAGATTTTTTTATTTTTTTTATTTTCCATGTATAATTTGACATAATGAAGAAAAAGGTGCACATAATTAAAAGGCATTACTACCCAGGCAACTACTTGATGTAAGCTATTGGAGAACATACTCGAGAAACTATCGAAAAAAAAGTAAACCTACTATCATTCGCTATAAACAAAAATTCAGTGTTACTGTTTATCATTATTTACACTTTACAAATATTTTACCAATGCAATACTTTTTAATTTCAATGTCGCTTATTCCTTTATTAATCATATTATGTAAAATATAATTCTATATTGTAATGATACTAATGATAATCTATTTATTGAACATAAAATAATAAAATTTATCATCATTCATAATATTTATATTTTTTATTTTGTACTGATAGATATCGAAAAAAAAATGATAAATTATCTTTATTATCAATTTATAACTATATATATATATACGGGGTTGTCGGCGTCAAGGACGGGCTGAACGCCCGAACCCGAACGCCCGAACGTTCGGCACCCCCTCTCGACGCGTTCGGGCGTTCGGCCGAACGCGAACCTAAAAAAAAAAAAAAAAAAAAAAAAAAAAGAATTCCAAAACATCTGAAGAAAATATAAGTTATGCAGAAGAATAAACTAAACAACATTTGCCTCAACGTTACATCCAAATTCTTTACCAAACTTGAAAATAAAAATAAAATACAATAAATAAATAATAATAATGACAATTAGAAAAAATAAAACGAGAATGAAATTATTGAGTGGGSGAGCACGTTTTKGACACCGCCATCCTTGGCGATTTTTCATTTTGTTTTGGCTGTGAATAATGCCATGAAAATTTATATATGTGTATATTACATAATAGAGAATCTAAAAATTAAGTTTGAAAAAATAATAAATTTGTTCATGCCCCGAAATAAAGGAAAAACAAAAAGTGAAAAGAGAGAAAAAACAAATTAGTGAGTGGGCAAGCAAGTTTTGACACCACCATCTTTGCCGATTTTTCATTTTTTTTTTTGGCAAAGCAGAATGGCTTCAAAATTTAGAGGGAGGTACCTTACATCCCAAAGAACTCGCAAAAAACAATTCAGAAAAAAGTAACAATATTTAGGTGCCAAAATATTTTTTTGCGGGGTCTGAACCCCTTCTGGTTCGGGCCCCGTACGGGGACCCGAACACCCGAACGTTCGGGGGTCAGCTTAGGGGCCTCCGTACGTTCGTTCTGGCAACCCTGCATATATATCCTCACAAACAGAACTGCCCGGTAAACCGTAGGCAGAGAGAGAGAAGAGGACAACAAACGAGGGGCTGTGACAAACTGTTTCGAAACGAGGGGCTGATGACAGCCCCAAGTCCTTGAACTGTCTGCAGCCCCAAGTCCTTGAACTGTCTGCAAAGATCCTCACCAGACTGATGACATACACAGAAAAACCCTGTCTAAACATAGTCGTAAACAGTGGCAAAACAAAGTACATGGTTGTAACCCTGTCCCAATATTTGCAGTAAGCAGGCACACGACAAAGCTGTCAACCTCACGGGATGCTCTACTAATGTCTTCCTAAACACCAAAAAACTATATCCACTTCTCTATTAACAACAAATTCTTATCTAATTATAACCGAAAATCAAGAAAACAAATTCTTATCTACTTATAACCGAAATTCGAGAAAACAAAAAGGCACATTACTACCATACTCACTCAGCAACATCTTACCAAAAAACCCGAATTGGACTCACTCCACGATGTCTGCACTGGGTGAGGACTCAGAGCTTCTACCATCCTTAGTTGGGTAGATCTTGCTCAGTCGATTATCCCCCCTCGCCGGTGGATGCCTACATCGCTAGGTTGGGCAGAACGTACCTAGCATATCGACTATGCTATCCCACATCTCGTCTTTGTTCTTAGCGAATTTTCTGAGTGTCCCCATAAAGAACTCGCTAGTGAACTCCTTCAATCTCAGTTCCCGCTTAAGGCTCAGTACCCTCATGGGGATCTCCGTACGGACCGATGTATTTTTGTTGATACGATGGAGATAACTAGCAATGGTAGCGCTTTTCTGCCTCTTACATCCCCACGATTGGAAAAACTACCCTTTCTGATATTCCAATCGCTCTTCCTCCCGATTGGGGCAGATCGGGCGGAATCTTTGCAAGGACTCTTCAAGACGTGCAAAGATTCCGCCCGATTGGGGCAGATCGGGCGGAATCTTTGCACGTCCTTATGTTTCGACAACACGTAGGCATTTCCTACACTTCCCTTCTTGTCCCATCTCACCAGCTTCGACAGCCCTGCATCCTTCATTTCCAGTCTCATCTCTTCCAACTTCTTCTCCTCCGATTCCCCAATGATACTATACCCCTCATTCAAGACAAAAGTTGACATCATAGCATTATGGTAGATCTTAGGACAGGTTTCCCCCGGGTTGCGATCCAAAGGAGTGCAGACCAAGCCGTCGATCTCCTTTTTGACTTCGGACACTTGTGCCATTGTCAGGAGCTTAGATAGTTGTTCAGGCCGATTGAAAAAACACTTCTCCAAATCAGCTGCCGCAACACTCACCTTCCTATTGCGGTAGTTCGACCATTGACCGAAACTCTCCTCAATCTCTCCTTTCGAAGTCATTATCCTGCCACTGGTTTCTTAGACCGGTATATTGTTCGCGTTCAGGATCAGAGGTTGGTTCTTGCAGATGTCTCCCAATCTCGCGCACACGTGTCCTTCCACACGAGGAAAGGATAGGCCTGCACAACTGCAGACTAGCACATCACACGCAGCAAACTGCCGCTGATTTTGCAATATGTCCCCTACTAACTTATTCTTGGTCCAGACTAGGCAGACTTTCTTGCGTGCACGGGTTTTAAAACCATCTGGCAAATCACTCCCCATGATCAGGTCATTAATGACCTTCCAGAGTTTGCACAAACGAATCCTATCGTCAAACTTCACTCTAACAATCAGATCAGCCCCCAGATTCAAATCAAAACGACTTTTGAAGACTCTCTGAACTAAACGTCTCAGGTACTTCCGAGTAGACTTTCGGCTAAGATCCTTAATTACCGCATATAACCGCAAAACAGATCTCAAACTCCATCCATACAACTTATCTAACTTCCTAGGATTCTTCAAGATCCCAATCAAAACCTTCTTCAACACCTTCCCCCTGGTCTTCCATATTCGTAGGTGTACAAAGTCAATGATTGCACCCTATTCAAAAATTGCCTTAGCCTGTTTCAACGCTTTCTCGACACCGTCGATACTAATCTTACTATCACTAAAAGCTCTCTTCACCTTCTTCCAAGGTGTATACCACGTGTTACCCCCCGTAGTACGTACATCCGGAGTCAAGCATCCCCTATCCACGCAGTTCTTCAAAAATCCGAACAGATCGACAAAAGGCCCGGTCTGTTCTTTGCTCGTAAATTTGATAGGTTTGACCTCTCGATTGGGCCTCGCAGGCCTTGGGTTAGCTACCCTTCGTTCTCAAGCCCCTTTTCTCGACTTCTTCTTCTTCCCTTCCTTCTTAACCGTACCGGATGTATTCAAAACAGTGGACCATTGTGCAATATACAAAGCTTCCAACTTCTTAAGATCGTCGCCTTCTAAAGGTGTCTACGGGGATCAGTATGTAATTGTGAGCGCCAAACTTAGCTAACCATCGATACAAGTGAGTGTGCCGCTTATTCCTGCATGCATACAAGTGCTCTTTCCATCTAATGTCAATATCTCGACAAGTCTTTCCCACATACTGCGCTCGGCAGAAAGGTGAGACAACAATGTAGGTTACATTCGTCAAATTCAAGAAATGGACGCCGAAGTCTTCGTACAAATTCAACCAAGCCGCTACATACTTCTTATTCCAATGGATACATACTGCGATGGATAATCGCACAATAATGTTGTCGAGCGCATCGGTCTGGCACTACTCAAGGGTAGCGCGGGACCCTCCTGGCCGCGTCACGCAGGAGTTGGAATTTTAATCCTCGTCACGATACATACATGGAGCTTCCGCAAGCCGCTCCGGCCAAGTGCGCCAGCCATACCTCTCGGGAGCCCCTACGACAGGATAGGGCCTACGCGAGTCACGACTTACCTCCACCTTACGGGAGCTGTCACCTCCCTTCGGAGGGCGTATCCCCGTCGCGCTACCAGTCCACAGTACGAAAGCTGATCAGTTGCAATCGCGGAGATGGACCAGCCGAGGGCGTTTCTTGTTCGCTGTAGCATAGGGGGCATGCGTGGTAGTACGCCTCTATCAGACCCGCACGCGAACCGACATCTTGGGGGGCTGAAGTCCCAAGCGCGACTCGACGTCGGTCAACTAGGACGTATCCCATACGCCACGCGCACACCACTATAAGGAACATAAAAATAACACACCCACAGAACATACACACGAAACGACACAACATAACCAACGCGACAACGCTCCTAGTCCCTCGGTAGCCTTCCCATAACTTTCCGATGCGGAAATCGGATTGGCGTCGCGCGCGAGACTTATTATAAAACCGCGCGGGCGCAGGGTTAACTCGTATCGACTCGCAATGCAAACGTACGCAAGCGGTCGCAATGATGGCGTACTATGTAGTACCCATACTCATGCGATCCTCGTTAATCTCGAGGGTCGTGTTTGACACTCAAGTGTCGGCTGACACACGCCTTGAGGGTTAATCTCTCGACGCTGAACAACCGTCATGCGTGGTTGAAGACCACACACCCTCTTCTGCACCCTGTGCAGAGTGGGTGGTACACAGGTCCCTACCTGTGGTGGCGGTCGTTTCTTACGACCCTGGAGGTGAGCCCCACTCCAGGCCTGGACAGAAGTCAAGGGGTTTGACTTTAACGGCTGTCACAGACTATAACGTCCAACCATAGTAAGTCTTAAAAAACAAAGTATAGGCCGAGGCCTTCCTGCCCCGAAATCACGACTCGGGTACCCCCGTTATTCTTTTGGTCGGCAACACGGCTTACACCACTACCGAACACTTAGGCATACGTATGAATCCAGTGATCCCATAACTGTAGTCACTACGGACGGTGGAACGTCGCGCGCAAGACTTTGATATAAAGTTGTGCGGTTGCAGGTCTGTCCTATACCAACCAGCGATGCTAGTCATACTCGGTGATCGCAGTCTCGGCCTCGCGATATTGAATGACTGAAGGAATATATCGTGAGGGGTTACCCCTCACGATATTGAACGGCTGAAGGACATATCGTTCAGCCCCCGCAGCATCTCTGCCCTCTGGGTTGGGTGTCTCGGCGGGCAGGGCAGATAGGCTCTCCGTGAGGGAAGGCTCCTTCTCTGCAGAGCCTACTAGGGCTTGGGGTGTCCTAGACAAGGACCTTGAATCCCGGCCCAGGACCAACGTCTGACAAAAAATCAGAAAAAGTATACGATCGAGAGTAGGGGTTTTCTGCCTACCTCACCCCTCTTTAACCCTTAATGCGCTGGCCCCTTGGGCCATGCGAACTCCCAACATAGACACACATATATATATTCATTTTTTTTGTTTTTCTCGTATGAGTAATATTGGCACTTCTCGAGAAATCCTTAAGTTCTTACAGGTGACTGTAGTGAATATGGTGAAGGCATAGTCTTACCCCATCAGTAATGGTGGAAGGTCGAGGTTCCAAGGGTTCGGTTGTTCGCCGATGAAAGTGGTAAACTCATTGCCGTGTCAGACGAGTAATATATATATATATATATATATATATATATATATATATATATATATATATATATATATATATATATATATATATATAYAGGGGGGTAAATATGTGACGATCACTTCTCACWATCACAGTGGGGCTCCTCACAACCATATGTATAYGTKTGATCGCAGRCAGTCAAATCCAAAATCCGAACCACAGAACATACCTGCAATCACATCAAAGGTCCAACAAAATTCACGCACTACACGGAGCCAACTTCAATCAACCTCTATACTCATACCCTTCGCCTTAGCCATGCAAGCCCCAACCTCCAGCCAACCAACTATAATTAAATACTCAGTACCTTGGTTAAATGACCATTCAAGAAAAGTCCGGGTGAAACCTTAACAAAACAATAAAGATCACCAGGGCTAAAGCCTTTTTAGGTTGAGTAGGGAGGACGAGTTGGAATTGAGTCGTAAACCGACGAGTCGGCAACCGACCTGTTATCAGTGATAATAGAAGGTGATCCTTGTAGGATCAAGCTGAATCTAGCCCAAGTCCTGAATCAATCGATTAAGGAGACCCGTAACACAAGACAGACCAATCTCAAGCTAAGTCTATAAACTCATGGAGAACCACCTCCATATCACAAGCTTACTCAAGTCATCCTTACTTAACTAAGCCTAAGTCTGTCTCTATACAGTACCTAAGCAAAAGTAGACCTTGGCATAGTCTCCCCTATATACGTCACCACCTGTCGAAACATAATCTAACTCCTCTAAATTAGGAAAATTTCGGCAACGCTTCTCGGAGGAAAAGTGTCATCGCAGAATTTATAATAGTCCAAAAGTCAAATCTTTTGATTCTAGTAAGTCAAAATCTGTCCAACTTTCTGAATTAGTAAAAATATGGGCAGCACTCCCTTTAACAAGGAAGACTATCCAGATTCATACCAAGTCAGATATGAACTCAAACATAGAGTCTGAGTTCTGTTAAGAGATTTGTAGCAATTTCGACAGCGCTTTCCGTAGAGGAAGTGCTATTCCAAGATTTATACAAAGCTAAGTTAAAACCCTGACATGACTTTGACCCTTCAGGGCCCAATTTTGGCTAACTCCTTGAATTAATAAAAATTTGGGCAGCACTTCCCTTAGAAAAGGAGGCTTCCCAAATTCTTACTAAGTCAAAGAGCCAAAAAGACTGGATCCTGAAGAAAGACAAAGTTTTAACTAACTCCTTGATTTTGTAGAAATTTCGGCAACGCTTCCCGTAGCGAAAGTGGCTTACCGAGATTTATACAAGACCAAGTATGAATAAAAGATCCGAGAAAATGCAAAACTTGACCTAAGTAAAAAAATGATCTAGCTTAGAAAATGCAGAAATTGACACTAACTCCCATGGTTCTAATACGTGGCGAGTAACTAAAGCAACTACCTATCAACTGAAATTCAGACTAAGTAGTGGCATCACTCAGTCACATGCAGACCAAACCACAAAGGTAAGCGCTCTCACCATCCCCAAGTCAATTTAGCAAACACTAGTTCATAGTCCTTCAGTGATTTATCCCGTTATACCCAACTTACATAGGGTATAAGGCTAGACCACCCAAACTTATTGAACATGCCTAGCCCAGCCATGAAGTATACACAGATAAAGGGTACAACACTTTTTCTCTTCTTTGGGCATGTAACTAGGCCATCCTAGTCGCCTTGAACTGTTTAAATGTCCAAGATTTATATAATTGTCTGCACTTAGTCTTTTGAGGTAGCATATAGCTGAGCCGATCATCTTCAGCTCAAGACTCAGCCTGCCTCTTCGTACCACAAGCTTATTCTTAGTTAATACTTTCTTCAGTTGGTGATAAGCTATAGTCAGACCACCCAAACTTATGGAAACCTGTCTGACTAGCCTGTTTGTAGATAATATAATAGTAAAGTATAACAAAGTTATAGCCTTCTGGTTCCAGCATGTGCGAGGCGTCGGGCCAAGACCACCCAAACTTATGGAACATGTCTTGGTCCTCAGCCTGGTTCATTTCTCCCGAAAGCCAAAGCAGGAGGAGGCTGAGCCACCCAAACTTATGGATCATGCTCAAACCCCCTCGATCAGGAACTAAAGAAACTGCCAAAAACCCAGAGTAAACAAGGCGACCAAGCCACCCAAACTTATGGAACATGCTTTGCCCCTGAAAAAACAATCACGCTCAGCCCTCACAAGTCAGAGCAACCAGACCACCCAAACTTATGGAATATGTCTGGTCCTCCAGGCAATACAAAATAAAACACAACACTGGACCTTCCCAAACTTATGGAACTGGCCCAGCCTTTGGTTGACCCAGTCAAACACATGCAATACAACCTTTCTCCCACCCTTCCCCCAGAAGCAATCCCACAATCTGCTTTCAGTCATACAATAAATGCTGCACTGATATTGTACATGCATTATTTTACTTCGTCTGGTTATGTCCTGACGAGAAAACAAAATCATAGGGACAAACATGCATACGTCAATCAAACTACAGGGGGATATGCCAACATGGGTGTAGTGGGTTATACAGATAAAGATGGATTACCTGATGGTTCACTGCCTCCAGAACCTCGCCTAGGTTCCGGCAGAGCTCCCGCAATCGGTGGGCTGATTCCCCGCAGAGTCTTGCTGCGGTTCGACGGGTTGCAATCCCGCCTGCCGCCTTCCTCTCGTAACCAATAGACTAGACTTAGAGTGAGAAGGGCAGATGGAGAAAGGTTTGAGACTCTCAGATCCAAAGGGGGTGCACTCAAACTCGCGAGAGAGGGCCTTGTTATCTTGAATCGCCTGAGTGCCCCGCAGTGACAGCCAACGTGGCAGTTTGATCAAACTGGAGTCAACCGCTGAACTAGATTGTCAAACTCAACCCCCTGATGATCTCCTAACTCACAGCATTAAGCCCCTCGCCACCACTCTACCACGCTGCAATCAACAACAGCTCTTGCAGTCCAGCCACAGGTGCACGGCGGCCAGCAGTAACAACAATAGCTCCCAGCAGCAGCGGCAGTTACCAGCAGTAGCCCACAGTCACCTGCACCAGTACCCGGCGGCCACAGTCTGCACACACTCAATCAACAGCAGCAGCCGTGTATAGTCAAAAACAGCAGCAACCGTGTATAGTCAAAAACAGCAGCAGCCGTGTATAGTCACAAACAGCCGCAGCCGTTCATGCACAGCCCACAGGAATAGTAGCCAATCGCAGCAGTCAGCCGCAATAAGCAGCAGCTGCTTTGTTCTCTCTCCAGCTGCTCACCCACACGTACCGACTAAACAGTCCTCAGCCGCCACAGGCCCGCGGCCTAGAAGGCACAGTCGACAGATGCTGCAGCAGTTCGCGGCAGCCGGCCCCAGCAGCCGCAAGCAGTAGTCAGCAGCAGCAGCCAACCGTAGTACGCAGCCGCCAGCCGCAGCCCCCTTAGTCAATAATCCGTCCCCACAATCCCTTCCGCCCTGCAACTTCCAACTTTCTGGCAGACTTTGGACTGCACACCCCCAATGAGGCCTGATACTTAAGTATTACCTTGGATACCGAAATATTCCAACACATCTGCTCAGAAAGCAGGAGCTCAGAGACACAGTACTAACGACGACCCAAGTCCGAACTCGAGTGTCGATGAACACATGCATTGGCTACCACCGCAAATATGAACGGAACCCTCTTCTCTTCCCGGCACGCAGTGCCCAAATTGAGATTCCACAGCTACTCTACCAGGCAAAACCTCCCACTACGACCTCGATCATCATCCGCCTGAGTGTATGCAAGCGTCGTTGATACAGCCTATCACGGTAACCAGACATATACCCTCACCCTCCAAATCACTCCTCCTATCTACACTGCTTTGTCCCTCCCTCGTGTATGTGGGTCGCTGCGCACACCTACTCCTCCTCCACTTCTTGCAATCTACCGTGTACCCGGTCACAAAAGAAGGCTAGATTCAGTCGTGACGAAAGGGGGGAGATCCGGTAGAAACCCGGCTGCGAGGGTCGAGGCAACGGCCCCTAAGTGCACGACTATGACCACGACGATGGGCTGAGACGCCCAGCTACTTCGCAAAAAAAGGTGCGAATTGAGAATGACCCTTCCACTAGAATATGAGCCAGATGCACCCTTGGCCCAGACTGCGCAGATAAGCTTCCTACTCCTTAGCCCGCTCCCTGCTACTTCCGACAATAGGATGAGCAACACCAAATGAACTCTCGGGCCAAACCTGGCCAGGTGTCGTGTTCGTAAGCGCATAGCCGCGCGTGACTTCGGCCGGCAAGGTAGGTCCTTCGCTTTCAGTCGATGGAAGATACACCGGCACCCTCGCTCATAGCGAGAACTGCCTCGCGAGGGCAGCAGAAACGACCGCCGTGAGAAACAAGGAGATTGTCCTCAAAGACAACGGTGGGTGGCCTACCAAAGCGTAAAAAATAAGAAGGAATTCCCCACGAGAGCATAGGGCGCACACTGCTTCTCCAACCCCGCGCGCAAAGAGAGAACTAGCCGTTGTTTCCCTCGTCAACGCGAGCCAGACCGGAATGAATCTTTCGCAGGAACCCCGGTAAGTTCACTCCTTTTCCACAGTCTCTTCTTCCTCCACAAGCTTTAATCTATATGGCGCCAAACCCACTGTGTCCTTGCCAAATCTACCCGCACAATCTAACTCGCCTTGCTCCAAGGCCTCAAAAGGGCTTTCGAACGATCAGAATCGGTCTAGAAACGACCGAATCATTCCACTCCCCTACCCCTGGCTTTCCTCCTCACTGCCATAGCTCATCACAGCCCACTTCCTTCCTTACTCCTATTCTACTTACTTCCCTCCAAAACTAACATCGGATTCCAACTCGCCCGACCTAGGAACCTCAGATTTGACCCTTCCCTTGCTCGTTTCCAGTCAGTATCGGAGGAGAAACCTTTTTCTCTGCTCTGCCATATCCATCCCTTCGTGCTATCTCTGCGCACTAACTTCTTTATCTAACTCTAATTCTAACCAACTAACCCCAAAACTAACTACACCATCACAATCGCCCGGGGTCAAAACCCCAAAATCGATCTTTACTTCGCCCGATTCTGTTAAGGAACGGGCGAGTTGTGCTCCTTTCACTCCGCCATAGCCACTCTTCCGCTTTTCACCCTCGAGTGTACCCGGTGTGATCTCCGTCCAGGTTCATCCGTTGCCTTGGTTGCCTCCGCTTTCCACTACTCTAACGCCCATCTCCTTCAGTGCCGTCACTTCGCCCGCTATCGCTCGGCGCTGCCCGGCCAGCCCTCGCTAGTATGCTGCACGCACCCCACACAACCTCTCGTACATATTCCCCTCCATCGGACACATCCTCCCGTGCTACTTCGCCGCTCATCCGTGGCCAGTGGCCGCGAGATCATCGGTCAACCACTCCCTCCGAACCACAACGAGCACGGATGAATCTTCTACCGTCTTAACCCACGGTCGGACGCTCCCGCATGGCTCACGCAGGCATGAACGAGTGGCTACTTGCTGCTCCTAGATTTATGCTTCTTCAGTTCAATGGTCTGCCTCCCTTCTTGCCCCAGCGTACCCCGTTCCCTATGGTACTTGCCAGCTAGACCTGAGGGGACTGGGACTGGATACTGTTGTCTTCTGCACAGGCGGATTCCAACGGCCAGCCCTCAGGTCTTAACCCCGCCGTGGATTCTAGACCGTTTCCATCAGCCCATTTTCGTGACTGCCTTCAGCCTTTCGTTGTCATAGCACCTAGCGGCCTTGACCCTTGACCCTTGAGAGCTGTCGCAGCTACGACCTTGACTTTTGAAAGATCTGTAGCAACCGCGGCCTACGACACAGGCCCCAGGTCCAGCGCCCGATACATCAAAAATAAGAAAGGTAAATAATAAAAAAATTGAAATTAAGAAAAACTCCTAACTAGTGAAGGGGCATAAACGAAAAAAGAAGGCGGGTCTACCGACACTTTCCTGGTCCTACACAAACGGGCCCACGGTCGGGCTACCCCAACAAAACTGAGAAAGATAGTCCCGTGGGACCCTCAACCCCTCAGCCCCTTTGATGCTCCAACGCTCATGTACCGTCGCTCGTTGGCCTCGACCCCTGCACCTCTGCCGTGTAAGTCAAGTACCGTAACCTATAGGGCTAAGCCCAAACCTAATACCAACCCACGCGGAATCCTATATAAAGTAGTGCAACGCCTGTGCTAAAAAATCCTCAGCCACATTTTTATCCGCAATCAGCCCACCACCCCTAGGCGTACCCGCCGGCAAGCACCCATTATGCCGTGGCCACAACATACGTTGGACCTACTGCCAGCCAAGCGCGGCAAAGGCCAAACCTCCTTCTTCTTTAATTCACTCAGCAATCAACCCCCAAACCGGACATCTATGCCTGCGTCATGATCAAGAACGGGGAAAATCACCCACGCGCCTTAACGCCGCGCGCCCACTCACGCGCTACCCTAGTCACTCATCCTATTAGTGTGACTTAACAGACTCAGCCGCGACTCGCACGACATACTTAGATTTTCAAACTTACTTCCTGTCACTTGCAAAAACTAGGGTGGATACCCTTGTCAGGGTATTCGCACCGACAACGCATCGTAGAAGATGCTCCACTTTGCGGTCATACTTAGTGGACTTACAGCGTACCTGAATCAAAAACTTGCACAGCCTCCAATACTCGGTAATATCAAGGGCATATCACTGGTCATCTTCAACTTCTTCGTCGATGACTTCTCCAACACCCTCCTCTTCCGGCTCCTTTGCTTCCTCATCACGAGCCTCATCTTCCTCGTCGGTGCCGTACTCCTTGTAGGTACGGTGCTCTGCAAGATCGAACATAGCATCGATCTTCCCACCATACGGAATCCCCTCCTCGTTGCATATATTCTGCAACGTAATCGCGTCTAAGTCCTTCAGCTGCTTCATGCAATGTTCCTGGAACATGTAGCGTTTCAGGATGCCAATCTTAGCTGGAGTATTCCTCTTGATGGCCGCCACGAAGCGTTCCTTTGTATTCGGTGAGATAGCTACCTTCTTCTTCGTCTTCGTCTTGGACCTGGTCACTCTTGGTGTAAACGTTGGCGGTTTCGCGGTCACTCGCCGTGGAGTTCTTCTCTTAGTACGCTTCGGCTGGAGTTCCATACGGGGACTATCTTCAAAGACGGGCTCAACTCCCCTCTTCCTCTTCTCGTTGATGCAGAGGTTCCAAGTTCCTACACGGATGTCCTCGGTATCGCTACTCACGACCTCGTAATCCGAAAACTCGCCTTCATCGGACTGGTAGGTAACCTTTTTCTTTCCTTTCCAACTCGGCTCCCCCTTAGTGGATAGCAGTACGTCGCGGATTTCTGAGCAAGATTCCTTCATCACTGCTTTCACCGTGATTCGCACGTGCATATCCATGTCCTTCTTCATTGCTGTCAATCTCTCTTCCTCGCTTCTGGCCTTCTCAGCTTTCTTCCTTGCCTTGCGGGCCTTCGCTTCTCTCTCTTCGGCCTCGCGTATTTCTGCCTCGTTCTTCTCAGCTTTCTTGCGTGTTTTTTCCTCTTTCTTCGCCAGGTCCCTCTCGATGTACTCTTTCATGGTCGCCATGCTCTTTCCGAGTTCTCTCACTTGGGACTGCATTCCCGGTCTTCGTACGACGCTGGGTTGTATCTCTTCGGAGAGTATGACCTTCCCCTCCTGGAATCTGTCGATGAGGATGGTCGTGCTCGTTGTGTATCTCGCCATCCTGGTCGCGGGTTCCGGCACTGGTTCGAGTAGTGTCCCTCCTCCCCGCATGCATAACACGTGACTGGCGGCCTCCGGGGTCCGCGATCGAAGTTCTGACCTGGATTGCTTCTGCTTCTCTGTGGCTCGTTCGCCATCGCTTCAAACTCCTCGTCTTCACGTTCGCCAAACTTCACGTACAACTCATCACCCAGCTTCCCTTCCTTAATAGTACCAGTCGTTCAACGAAAACGTGTTCACGCCCTCCGGCAAGCGACTCCAGAGGTGTTCACACGTGCAATCAGTAGTTGATATGATGCAAGTAAAAGACAGTCGAAAACTGATTGTACTTGCTGACAAAACACAAAACGCAAAAAACGATAGTCCTGATGACTGCTGCGACGGGTCCACATCGCTCGGTACACCCGTGCCATTGGTCCTTGTCCCAAAAACAGGACCCGGGTCCGCAGTTGACGGTCGGCTCACATCAGACAGTTCAAGGACTCGGTGCTGGTTCACCTATAAACCAAGACCTATATTGGGCTGTTCATGGATTCGGTCTCGGTCCGCCAAAAAAAGTACCAGACTGATGACATACACAAAAAAACCCTGTCTAAACATAGCCGTAAACAGTGGCAAAACAAAGTACACGGCTGGAAACCCTGTCCCAATATTTGCAGTAAGCAGGCACACGACAAAGCTGTCAACCTCACGGGATGCTCTACTAATGTCTTCCTAAACACCAAAAAACTATATCCACTTCTCTACTAACAACAAATTCTTATCTAATTATAACMRAAAATCAAGAAAACAAATTCTTATCTACTTATAACCGAAATTCGAGAAAACAAAAAGGCACATTACTACCATACTCACTCAACAACATCTTACCAAAAAACCCAAATTGGACTCACTCCACGATGTCTGCATTGGGTCCGGACTAAGAGCTTCTACCATCCTTAGTTGGGTAATCTTGCTCAGTCGATTATCCCCCCTCGTCGGTGGATACCTACATCGCTAGGTTGGGCAGAACGTACCTAGCATATCGACTACGCTATCCCACATCTCGTCTTTGTTCTTAGCGAATCTTCTAAGTGTCCTCATAAAGAAAACCAGACCTTTGATCCTGTTAATTGTTTATATTCATTTTCTATGTAATTAAAAAAAAAAAATCAATAACTCTATTTTAATTAATATTTGCCAAATGCTAATAAGAAAACCAAACCAGCATTTTGCCCCTTTGAAGTTTTCATTGGACATATTTTCCCATAATGACTTCTAAAACATTAATTTTTTGTAGTTAATACATAAAAAACTTTAGAACACATCTAATGAGTGATTATGATTGAATTTTGGTTTGTATATTCCAAACAAAATGATGTTAATCGGCTCAAAGTCAATCAGTAAAAAACCCAAAAAAACAAATAAGCAGAAGAAAAAAAAAAATGAGCATATTATAGATTTATGTATTTTTTTTCCCATCTATTCTCAACATGTGCTATTTTTTTTATTTAATAAAATTAACATAATAAGCAATGGTAATCATGCTAAACAAAATGAAGATTAAAAATAATAATAAATAGAATCAACAAATTGTATTTCCCTTTGAAACAATACGCCTTTGTTTATATGTAGTGTCTTATTGTTATAGTGAACCTGAGCAAGAGCCGTGGCCTTTGGTTTTATAGAGCGGCATATGAAACAAACTCAAGCATTCAAAGTTTCTTGTTTAAAATACTCGAAAGACATCAAAATGGTGTTGGCGATACCAAACAGTATAAAAATTTTACAAAAGTACGTCAAATTATCTATGAACGGTAAGAATTATGAATTCAATGAAAAAAAACCATATAGGTAGGACACTTACTACACATTAGGATGAAGCGTAGGAAAATGTATAAATAAAGCACGACCGCCAAATAGAGAATGAATACATATCTTTATTATTTGTAAGTTGTAACGATTATATGGCCTTAGTAAATGAATCAAATACATTTTGTCCCACATATATCGTACCGATGAAACATACATCGATCGCACTACGGTGGCTTACTATCTTATAGACAGATGCCAATTAAAACATGAATTGCACTTGTTGTATTTATATATCTAGACTTGAATACAATGTCATGCATCTCACTTCACTCACAGCTTATCCTCCTCCTTGAAATGTCATATACGTATGTAGTCCATAATATGACGGAATTAATTATAAAAATAAATTATTTGTATACGTGATCCTATGGGCGCTCTAGTATTTTTATTTATTTTTTTCGGCCTCTCACTCAACTCATTATAAGCTTTTGTGTCGGTTTCATTATCCTCACCGTGGCTGCAAAACTTTATTTTGAAAAATATGGTGAACTTCTTTGTTCGAAATGAAATAAGATATAAATATAAAATATTCATCTAAATGTATATTGCTATTTTACATCAGATTGACTTAATTCGCAAACCTGATTTTTATATTTATAATATTCGATTTATTTTATTTAATTTTAATTCTTGGAATGATATGTGAGATAACATTGGTGAAATCAAGTGTCAAATAAATAAAATACTCCAAGAAATAAAGCTAGGCTACTTGATTGAGGTCAGTAGTCAGTAAACAGGTCTTCAAGCATGATTTGAGCTGGGAAATTAGTTAGATTCGAATGTCGAGATGCTATAGGCACTTTGTGAGGTATCAAACAGGGTCTGAGGCGGATCTGTTTCGTCTGTTTCACTGATTTTTTCTGATTTTTCGGTTGTATGTGTTTCTTGTGAAGGAAGTGGTCTGACTACTGGGGTTATCAAACAGGGTCTGAGGCGGGACTGTTCTGTCTGGTTCTGCGTTTTTCGTGATTTTTTGGGTTTATGTTTTCCTTGCGTAGGATGTGGTCGTATGAGTGGAGGTACTCACAAGGTCCGAAGTGGGTCTGTTCCATCGGTTTTTGTGGATTTTCTGATTTTTCGGTTTTATGGTTTTCTTGCACTAGGAAGTGGTCTGACTAGGTCTGCAGGACCTTGTCACCCGACCGATTAGAAAGTTGGACCCTCGTTTTGTAATCTTTTGCGGGTCGTAGGGTCCGGGCGTTTTTTTCCCCGGGAAGCAGCCGACTTACCTTTTGGCTTCGGTGGGTTGGACACTAGGCTACTCGGCTATGTTTAGCCGAGAAGCCTAGTGCTATTTTGGAACGGCGCGAACTATAAGAAGATACTAGTCGTAGTTAGTTGTCCTTTTGGGTTGGCGGAACGAACGGGGGTTCTTGGGTGTTGTGGTTTGAAGAAGGGAAGGGTTTCTACTACGACTTGTCTTTGTGTGGTTTGGGCGCATTGTGTGCCACTGTGTGTATTGCTCTACAGTATCCATTTCACATAATCATGTGTTGCTAACGTGAACTCTACTGGAGATATCGAGCCGGTGACGAGTGAGTGTTCATTACCTTTGGTACGGATACTTGTTACTTGATAACCTGTTTTGTACTTCAACACTTGCTAGCGGCTTAGGTTGAAGCTGTGTGTTGCAAGGTACAGGTGTGCACTGATGCGTACTCGCAAACTGGAGGTACCGCCACACTAATACATCAGGTGGGCATCGAGAGTAGGTCACGATGTCTTATCCTAACCGCCATGGGGAGGGAGGTGAGCCAAGAGGTGGCGATGACCGTGCGCGGGAGGAACGAGATCGTGGAGCGAGGGGTGATGACCGGGATCGTGGCGACAGAAGGCGAGGACCGGTCTGTTTTAAATGTAATGAGGTCGGCCACTATGCTAACCAGTGCATGAGACCTAGGAAGTACACTGGGGCTGCCCGACCGTCTACGTCCTCGGACTCCAGGCGAACAAGGTCTCTTAGGCGAGGGGATTGGAGATGCGAGCCGACGGCGCAGCTGGATCCAAGTGTGAAGCACCAAATCAGTGATTTGGGGAGGAGTGTTGCAGTGATGCAACAACATTTCGAAGAGGAACGCATTCGGAAGGAAAATCGCTTGCGTCGCAAGCACGAAAAGGAGGAGGAAATACAGCGAGAGGCACAAGCGAGAGCCCTTGCGGAAGAGGAACGAGCTATCCGAGACGCTAAGGCTAAGAAAAAAAAGGATCGATTGAGGCGTGAAGCGTAAAGTCGGGCGGAACTGAAGAAGGCCTTAGGCATGCAATTGGTGATGCAGGTTAGCGAGATGGAGGACAAATTCGTGCAACGCATGAAAAGGGCGGTCGCTGAGCTACAAAAGTTGCCGAGTGGAAAGGGTAAGGAAGTCAAGCAGTTTTCGGACACCGATGTTAGTGGTAGCGAGAGTGAAGCCAGCGTTACGCAAGAATTGAGCGAGAGGACGACATGTTAGGTCATATCGGAGAAGCGGAAGAGGGGACCAGACAAGGTGGTGGGGAACAGCCCACCGATGGAGTCACCTGCTAAGCGTACGCCGAAACAGCGTCGTAAGCAAGCGACCTTTGCCGGAAGGATGACTCGGGCGCGAGCGAAGGTGGTTAAGTCACCCAGATCAGTCAAACGAACCACACCGGTTCGGACTCTATTATCTGCTGCTAAGAGACAAGTACTGGCGTTGACACCAGGATTGGCTACTCCGGACGCAAAAGGCTCCTTGGCGAGATACAAGTATCGCAACTTGGCGATGATGGGTCTGAAACAGCTGGATGCCAACGAGCTGCAACAGATCTGCCGGGATGAGGGGCTACCTTGCGATGGTAAGATTGACGCAATCTTCAATATCGCCAACCATCGCACTTACCTGCACTTCGGCGAGGAGCAGGCACCACTCAAACCGATCGAAACCATCCGTATCGAGGACTCGAAGACAACTAAGTCCCCCGAGGACCAAGAAGATGATGCCGCACGTTGATGTGACTTGCGAGTGCCTCAGCTATGGGCGATTTGCCGTTTCCTATCGAGGTGACGTTGTGAGACGACCGTGATTGATGCTAAGGTTGAGGCTTTGTTTAAAACGGTGGTACTATTGTTAGCCGTCGATAACGCGATACGTTGGCTCAGTAAGTTTGCTAAGACTGGATCGACTTGTATGAGAAGCATGGTATAGAATTTGTGGATTTGGCGGACTGTGTGTACGTGGCTATCTCGCCGTACTGTAAGCACGTCTACGTTGGAAAAACTACACGTAGCGTGTCGATCAGGTGGAAAGAACATCTATACGTTTGTCGTAAGCGCACACAGTCCCATTTCCACAGGTGGCTTGGTGGGTTTGGTCACGCTAACTACTGCCTGATACCAGTTGACGTACTTGGGGGTGCTGACCGTACTAAGCTAGAGCTAGGGTATATCCGGAGATGGAGCCCGTTCCTGAATACTTCGAGAACAAAGAAGACCAGGGGTAAAAAGCACCGCCCTAATAAACCGGGAAGGAAGAAAAGAGCAAGAGGGAAGGGCGTCGCTAAGCAGAAGGGAGAGCACCGGAAGGTAGCACCAATTAAGTTCCGGACCAAAGGTAGTTCGGAATGGGGGGTTGACTTTTACCGCTTGTTTGACGATGGGAAGACTGAGGGCAAGCTACCGATCCATGTTAGTATAGGAGGAGGCAACGTGTGGTTCCCTAGATGGCAGAGGTTGGTAAAGACCTTCGGAGAATCAAAACTTAGTGTTAGGTCGGATCAGTTGCGCTTGAAGAATTGCAGGAAGCAATTGAAGAAGGGCGGGGATTTTTCTATTACGTACATTTGCAAGTGGCAACCGCGTTGTGGCTTTTCGAAAGGGCTGTTGATTCAGATTCTGAAAAATCCGAGGAAAATGAGTTTGTTGAAGGGATGGAGTATGAAATCCTGCCTGCGTATCTATAGCGTGATCAAAATTTTTTCTCGTAAATCGACTAGGAAGTACCTTCGTCGGCTGGTTTCTCGTCTAGTTCGTGAAAGCTTTGGACTAATTCTTGCTGCTGATCTTACCTTTAAGATTAAGTACGATGATCGTATTCGCGTCTGTGAAGTCCGTAAGGTAGTGAATAATGCCTTGATGAAGAGCGACTTGCCGGTGTGTTTTCTGCACAGAGCACGGAAGAAGGTACGCATCGTAGGGACGAAAAATCCCATGGTTGCGGAGATCTTGCACAATCAGCATTCATATTCGAAACGCAACGTGCTGACCTGTACATGTACAGGAATGCCTTTCCCGAAGGAGGAAGGCCACGTGACCTTTCGTCTGTGTGATTTACCGGAAGTATCACCGCTCTTGGCCAATGCTAATAGTATAACTCATGTTAGGACGGAGAAGAGGATTGAGAGTCTGTGCCAGGAACTATTCCAAGGTTTTCAAGGGTGGAGTAATCTCAGAGGCGATCCACCTCGTTTTGATCGAGAAAGCGTGAAGCAATGTGTGATGGACGATGGTACCAGGGGCACGGTTCATGGAGTGACACTGGAGGAGGTAGAGGCCTTGACGAGACACCTGAAGGGCCTGGTGGTAACATCAGTTGATAGGAACTCTGGGGAAACGGTAGTGATGTGTCATAGCGTGTACTATAATGCTATGTTGAGCTTGTTTGTGTTGAATCAGGGGTATAGGATTGGGGAGGATACGCAAGCGTGCGTCATTCGTGGGATGGTGGAAGATGCGGCCGCAGTTGAGCTTGGTAAGTTTGCTCAGGTGGACAAGAAGGGTAGCTTCGGGGACACGTACGTGATACCCAAGCACAAAGACTTGGGTAAATTTCATCCCATTTGCCCATCCTTTGCTGATCCTTTGGGAAAGATTGGGAAACTGGTGTCTAAAGGGCTGAATCATCTGCTGTATACAATCCCAAGCTATTGGCACTTTAACTTGCGTTCGGTCTCCGGTGACTGAGATGGATAAGGGCAATCGTAAGTTAGGACGCTTGGGAGGCGGTAATACTACGGCGGCATATTCGTTTGATATTAAGGAAATGTTCACGAAGTTGCCGCACGGCGATATTATCGACGCTGTTGATTGGCTGATTGACTGGCACAAGTCTAAGGATCGTGATATGGTAAGGGTGAATACCAAGGGGAAGGGGCCTAGTTTTGGAATGACTGCGGGAGCTGATCACTGGGCTTGCCTGGATCTGGAAGATATTCGATCGTTCGTACGGGTGGATATGCGCAATACATATTTTTTTTGCCACTGGGGTATTGCTGAAACAGGAGGTGGGCATCCCTATGGGGAAAAGCACAAGCCCACCTCTCGCGTGTATTCTGTAGACATATTCCGAGTACAGATTGATCAGTGGTTTGGGGCGCCAGGCCAGGTGTCTGTCTGCAACTCGCCTGATGATGACGTCTTGCTCACTTTGGCTTGGAGAGATGAAACCAGCAAGGATACCCTGCTACGAGCATTTTGCAGCTGTTACCCGGAGGGATTGGTGTTAGAACGCACTGACACAGGCAATGGAATTTTGGACTTTCTGGGCTGCAAGATCGTAGCGAGGCCTGAGTATCCGATGCTGAGTTGCGTGCAAGTATCAAAGAATAATAGTTGCACTTGGACAGAGCAGCCGCTCGTGTACAAAAACGGTAAGTCTTACCTTTCCTGGGGTGACAAAAGGCAGAAGAGTGCGGTGATCACCGGTTATCTGCACCGGATTGATAAGAATACCTCAATCAGGTCGGAAATCCCCATGCGAGTGCTGACTCTACAAAGAGAGTTTGGTAAGAAAGACTTCCCAGACAATTTTTTTGAAAGGGTACTGCGCCGTTTCACAATTGGAAGGGATAAGATATGGGCTGCCACATTGCGGTTCATCTGTGATTAGGCTAAGGAACTGACTGTGCAAGTTGTGTTCGTTCTTTCAGATTGGGTTGGTTGTTCTTGTATAGTAGTTGACCGTGGTGTGATGTGTAGGACAGTAGTCAGTAAACAGGTCTTCAAGCATGATTTGAGCTGGGAAATTTGTTAGATTGGAATGTCGAGATGCTATAGGCGCTGTGTGAGGTATCGAACAGGGTCTGAGGCGGGTCTGTTCCGTCTGTTTCAGTGATTTTTTCTGATTTTCCGGTTGTATGTGTTTCCTGTGAAGGAAGTGGTCTGACGACTGGGGTTATCAAACAGGGTCTGAGGCGGGACCGTTCTGTCTGGTTCTGCGTTTTTCGTGATTTTCTGGGTTTATGTTTTCCTTGCGTAGGATGTGGTCGTATGACTGGAGGTACCGAACAAGGTCCGAAGTGGGTCTGTTCCATCGGTTTTTGTGGAATTTCTGATTTTCCGGTTTTATGGTTTTCTTGCACTAGGAAGTGGTCTGACCACAGGTCTGCACGACCTTGTCACCCGGCCGATCAGGAAGTTGGACCCTGGTTTTGTAGTCTTTTGCGGGCCGTAGGGTCCGGGCGTTTTTTTCCCCGGGAAGCAGCCGACTTACCTTTTGGCTTCGGTGGTTTGGACACTAGGCTACCCGACTATGTTTACCCGAGAAGCCTAGTGCTATTTTGGAACGGCGCGAACTATAAGAAGATACTAGTCGTAGTTAGTTGTCCTTTTGGGTTGGCGGAACGAATGGGGGCTCTTGGGTGTTGTGGTTTGAAGAAGGGAAGGGTTTCTACTACGACTTGTCTTCGTGTGGTTTGGGCGCATTGTGCGCCACTGTGTGTACTGCTCTACAGTATCCATCTCACGTACTCACGTACTTGAGTGGCCAGGTCCACTTGCCCCTGAGGGCCAAAATATATAAAAAATATAAAAATAAAATTATTTCTAGGTTGTTTTTCCGGGCGTCCGGGCACCCAACTTATGCCCGGAAACATGCCCGGGTGCCCGGCCGGGCATGAACCCCGGGCAGGGTTCCGAGCAGCACCAGCGCATAAAAAAAAAAAAAAAAAAAAAAAAAAAAAAAAAAAAAAAAAAAAAAACAACAACAA
>BFEA01000003.1:7760515-7776881 GCA_003427395.1 Chara braunii
AGAGAGAGAGAGAGAGAGAGAGAGAGAGAGAGAGAGAGAGAGAGAGAGAGAGAGAGATGGGCATGGGATATGGTGGTGCTCTGGGTGTCCATATCTCGCACACGCGCACATACAAGACGGAAAAAAAAAGCAAAGAGAAAAGAGGTTCATGTGAGTTTTTTGTTTTTTTTTCATATCCATTTATATCTGTGTATGTGAGAGAGCGAAAGGCAACATTCTCCTCACCAAGATCTCTCTCTCTCTCCATTGATATAGATGTCTCTCTTTGTCGCTTTTCTATCGTTCCCTGGCTCCCTCAATTGCATGTGGATGAGATACATCGGTCTGATTGATCATATCTAACGAGACATCTCATATGTATAGGTTGAGCGAGAGAGGGAGGGAATAATAGAGGTTTCCCGACGTTGCAAGCCCCACAATCATCGCCCCTTCAGAGAGTTGTGACGCTTACCGGTTCGATCACAAGGGCATACATCAAGCCATAGACATTACCGGGCCTTTCCCCGAGTATAAGTCGGGCTTCGATGGCATCGTCACAATGGTTGACCGCCTCACCAAGTTCGTCATGTCCTTGCCTTGGCGCTATCACACCAAGGCACTGAGCCGGGGTTTTCTTCACTGGTTGGATATCCAAAAGTTTCCCCAAGGAAATCACATGCAACCATGACACTCGGTTCATGTCCGATTTTTGGACTGGTCCCGTTGGACGAATGGGAGCATTCCTCAAGCAGAGCTCTGCCCGTCACCCACAAACCGATGGTCAAATGGAGAGAGCGCACCAAACCGCACAGGTTGTTCTTTGCACACTCATCCGTCCGGACCAAAAGGACTGGATATCGAGCTGGCCTACAACTTTTCCATCGACCTGTCATTCTCCCATGTACGGCTGAAGCGACGACCACGATGCCTTCATTTGCCAGATGCAAGAGCTTCTTGTCAAGGCATGCGATAAGACACACGAGAGGCAGCAGCACATGAGCCGACAAGCTAACCGACAAAATCTCCCTCGCCCGTTTAGTGAGGGCGACTTGGTTTGGGTGTCCGCTGGCGAGCAAGACCTCTCTCACAAGCGCCTATCTAAATGGATGGGGCCTTGGCGTATCATCTCGGCTGCCGGTGATGAGCTGCACGAGCCCTCATTTGTTGTTGACGTTCCCGCCTAATTGCTCGTCCACCCTGTTTTCCACGTTCAAAGGTTGCTCCTTTCGCCTCAGCAGAGCGGGACTTCCTCGGGTGACGTTCGCAAGAACCTCCTTGGATGATTTTCAGGAGGTTATAGACATCATACGCCACCGGAAGTGTGGGAACAAGCCGGCGAGTACGTAGTACGACCTTATGATTTTATGTTATACTCAAGAAGATGTACATCACTTATAATTTCCATTTGCTTATTCTTGACAGTAATGGCTATTTAGTATTTACTTAGCAACTTGGGTCGTACACTTTTTCTATTGCAACCGTAAGGCCAACTGTTGGGTGACCCGTGAGGAGCTCCAAGCCACAGCACCAGATGTCCTTGCACAATACGAGAAGAAACAACAGACGCTCAACCATGCTCACCTGTTGGAACCGGATCCTGGTTCCTCCGTCGGATCGACAGATTTGACTTCACCATAGCTCGGCTTCTCAAGGAGGGGGGGTGAGTAGCATCCTTGGGGCTCCCGAAAGGCCCGAACACTTTCCTCTTCACCCCCCAGATGCGCAAGCCCTCTGGCCAACCGACTTGGTGGGCCACGACCACCCTCTAGGACCACCCTCACATTTTTGTCCCATTCATTTTTTTAAAATTCAACATTTAGTTTTGCATTTGTGAGTTTTATCTGTTCTATTTTTGTCTGTCTCAGATGTGTTGTTTCTGACTTTTCGATTTGTCGACCAGTGCATTTTGATTCAGGCCGAGGTAGGCCAGGTCCAGTTTCGTCCGTAGAAGGACTGGACCAGGCCGTTGTCAGTTTGCGCCTGGTCCAGTCAGGTTCCTGCAGCAGTAGCAGGAGGGCCTGGACGTCCGGTAGGAACCAGGCAGGCCATTTTAGGCCAGATTGTAGGTTCAGGACTTGGGCCTGCGATCAGGACAGGCGATCGGACACTAGGCCAGACGGCCCTGGTTGCAGGCTGATGGGCACCCAGCCAGGCCCACTGGTATATAGCTGCGCCAGTCCTCAGTTGAGGACATTCAGTCTGCTGGTGCACACTTGGGTGACACACTGCTGGAGAGCAGAGCCAGTTTGGTTCGAGCTGCGCTAGAGGAGTAGGAGGCAGTGGGAGTGCGCAGACTGATAATCCATAGCTGCAACGAGAGGTGAGACTTACCTGGGCGCCATATCTCGGACTTCGCTTTAGCGATCTGCATCTTAGGTCCACCATCTTCGCTGGTCAGTACTTGTGAGCTCCATCAGCATCAGGTGAGAAGGAGAGAGTGGAGAGTCTTCTTCTTTTTCCTCTTCTTCTCCCCGCTTCTTCTCCGATGCTCCATAGCCACCATCTTCTTCCCCCTCTTCTTCTTCTTCTTCTCCTTCTTCTCCTTATTGCTATATGTGTGTGTTGTTTTAAAAGACCACAGATTCTCTCTCTCATTCCCTTCACAAATCATCACAAGCCATCCATAACGAAAAAGTATAGATCGGCAATATAATAGAAAATGCAAGGTTGGCCACGTTTGTGTGGTTCAGCACCAAGTGCCCACACACCCGTCTGCCGCCAAAGCGGCACACTTGCACATATACATATGTATACATATATATTTAAAACCATAAGGGGATGGAGGGAAGAAGGCAACTTACCTAAGACAGAAGACTACTCCAGCAAGAAGGCACCGAGCCGGCCCCCTCAAAGGTCCGAAAAAACTTGGAGAGCCATCCGCATTGGCCCACAAAACCAAAAACTCATTGACCAAAAACAATCAAATATAACAGTATTGGCATTCCCGACATTCATCTCAAACTACACACTCGCGTCACTGCCAAAGAGGAGGAAGAAGATAAGAGATAGCTTACCTAAGACAGAAGACTCCTCCAGCAAGAACGCACCGACCCCCCCTGCTAAGGGTCCGGAAAAACTGGGAAAGCCTTCCACGCTGGCCCACAAAACATACATTCCCCCCAAAGAGAACTAGTGGCCACCCATAAACATTCAAACAGCCCATGCTCTAAAGCAGGGCAAAAAATTAGGCCGTGTATTATCAGTATGGGCCCGATCCTAGCCGCTCAAATCTGCCAAGACAGAGCTAGCAAGACCGGAATGTGTGTTGTTTTATTAAAAGACCCCACATTTTCTCTCTCATTCTCTTCACAAATCATCACAAGCCATCCATAACAAAAAAGTATAGATAGGCAATATAATAGAAAATGCAAGGTTGGTCACATTTGTGTGGTTCAGCGCTAAGTGCCCGCACAACCATCTGTCGCCAAAGCGGCACACTTGTTTGTGTGTGTGTGTGTGTGTGTGTGTGTGTGTGTGCATGTGTGTGTTATTAAATTTTCACCACAACATCCCCTGTTCCACTGTTGCATACTGTAACGTGCAGACCAGAACAAGAACCGACCTCTTCAATACAAAGTACAAGATAACACAGCGGAAGACTTAGATACGAACGATCCGACCAATCAATATTGCAATGCAGCTCTGAACACACATCATCATCATCGTTATCTGGTGTGAAGGGGGTCTGGCGCTTCACACAAGAAGACTGCGCCAGCCCCAACCATACACAGACGAAGAAGGAGGGGTTAGACGAAAGAGGAGGGGAAGATGGGAATGTCAACACCAAGTCTCGGTACAGGCCCAAATAGTCCCTCGTCGAAATGTCTGAATCCCAATGTCCAGTCTGGATCCAATGTCGTCAAGTCTCAAGTCACAACTCTTTCTCTCTCTGTCGTAGTCTGAGAAGTCAGGTGGCGAGAGGGTGAGAAGAGATGGTGGACTTAGAAGAGGAAGAAGAAGAACTCTCTCTCTCTCTCGGTGTCCAGTACTAACCTGTGAAGTTGGCACCTTGATGCAGGTACCACGAAGATGGAGCTGGAGCGATGGCGCCACAGGTAAGTACCACTGGCCTCCGCCAGTATCTCTCCCACTCTACGTGCACTGACCACTACCTACCCGTGAAGTGCCTAGGACAGTCCTATGTACTACCGGGGTGCCTCCTGACTGCTGGCGAGCAGTCCAGGGGGCTGCTCTTGCCAATGCCGATCGGAGGCAGGGGCTGCAGCTGCAGCTCTTGCTCGAGTTTGTGAGGAACAGGCTATTTCTGGCCTGTTCCGCATCCCTGTTTCTGTGCCTGAGTCTTAGGGGCAGGTCGAAACAACGAGGGCCTGAAAATGGCCCTCCGTTTCAGGCTGAAACTTTGGGTCTGAAAAGACCCAGAAATAGGCTGAAACGGGGTAGGGCCTGCAGGCCCTCGTTTTTTCAGCTTTCAGGCTGAAACGACCGGGGCCTGTAAGCCCTAAGTTTTAGGCTTTTAGGCTGAATGTCCGGGACGGGCCCTGCAGGGCCCGTGTGGCTACGCAGTATGCCACATCCACCCAGATGACTAGATCGAAAAATGACAGCAACTTTACCTCTATTGCCGACAACGAAGCATGCTTAAGATGAGCCAATCCACCAATGAAACAGTTTTGCCTCCATGGTCAGCAACATGAAGCACAATATCCATCCAAAATCATAGGAATGTTACCTTTCTACAAGCAACACGACACACTCGAGATGGGCCAACCTATTAATGAAACAGTTGGCAATATGAAACATAATAGATCCGTTGTATTGTTTTCTTGATTATGTTTATCTGAGCTATCTTTGGGAGGCCTTCCACTTTATTTGTTCTTGCAGCTCCCCACTTGCTGTGCCTCTCACAAATAAGGATGCCCACGTTGATGATGGTTGAGCGCCAGCTGCCCACACCCCCATGTGGCTTAACGGCATACTTGCCCATTATGAAAGGAGGCAGAGTAAAGGGGGAGGTATATTCCTGTTCATTATTCTTTAGGTCTTCAGCTTATATTTTCTGTTCCCTTAATGATGCCCATTCATATGTACTCACTAGTAATACACAAGGGGAGGGAGGAATGAAGGGGAAGAATTGAAAGGGAAGGAGGTGTTTTATAGGAGGTCACAGGTGGGGGAGGAACAAAGGGCAGAGGAGGGAAGCGGGGTGGCAAAGAACAGAACCGAGGAGTAACGAACTTCACAGGGTTCTTAATACTCACTGCTGGAGCAGAATACTGCAGAATGGCTCAAGAGGCTAGTCATTGTATAAGTTGCAGCAGATTTAGCGTTGAGGAGCAAACGTTGCCTAGCGTAAGTGGCCACCCCTACAGACCGGACAGGACCGGTTCAGGTGTGGACAGTGGAAGCACCGCATACAATTCTCACATTTAGAGTCGCTGCATCGAATGGCATGGTGCAGAAAAATATCACAGGCTACGTGACTCCTAAATGCTAGGAACACAGAGGCACACCGAGCGCAATTGTATAGGCATTGCTGTTCCAGCCCCTGTCGACAAATTGGACATGACATGTTTCCACCAGAACAGGATAAGTCCTTGCATTAATCCGGGCCAATTACATTAGATGAGTCAGAAAAGTATGCCATAATCAGAAGGATTTACGGAGCACATCCACCATACCATGAGTGTGACCTGCTAGTACAGGTCCAATCCTAGCCGCTCAATCTACAAGAGCAGTGAGCTAGCAAGACCAGAATGTGTGTTATGAATTTTCACCACAACGTCCCCTGTTCCACCCAAATGAGTAGATTCAAAATCACACCAACTTTACCTCTATTGCAGATGATGAAGCACATGCTTGAGATGAGGCAATTCATCAATGAAACAGTTTTGCCTCTTTAGTCAGCATCATGAAGCACAATATCTATTAAAAATCATAGGAATCTTACTTTCATACAAGCAATGCGACACACTTGAGATGAGCCAACCCAACAATGAAACAGTTAGCAATATTGCAATACCCCGCTCAATATGCCCTGAGGTGGCCTCACGGCCACTCACAGGCCGCAAAGGCCAAGGGGAGGAAAACCCCAAATTGGCGCAGGGCCTGTGCGCCTGACAGTTGACTACGGTCAACTGCCCAGCGGCCCAAGAGTCAAAGTCTGCATGCACCCAGCCCAGGCTGCCAGTCAGACACACACACACTTGTTTGTATGCAGGTACCAAGACAGCATTCGGACCAAGTGGAAGTCTGCAACTGTACACGATCCAGGCCTTCGGCTGTTAGTCAATCTGAGCCACTGTGGGTGGGAGACCTGAGGCCGGACAGCCTCGTCAAACATTACATAAGGCCCGGTCTCCAGGGAGTCAACATTCAGTCTTGCTATGCTGCCTTGACGCTGGCTTGACGCTGGCTTGACGCTGGCTTGATGCTGGCTGTACGCTGGCACTGTGGACGACGACGCAAGACTGCTGCTGCACGCTGGCGCCTTTCTGCTTTGGCGCCAGCCTATGTTGACGCGGTGCAGCGCCATGCTGTCTTCAACATTGCTGAATTGGCGCACGCCACTCTGTCTTCATTGCTGACGTGGCATTTGCCACATTGTCTACATAGCTGAGTTGGACATGACAAGGAGGGAGATCGGGATCTGTGGATGATTGAGAGGGAACGGGATACTTACCTGTGGTTGATGTCGATACCGTGCGCTGCTGATTGTCTCCAACGTCTTCACGAGAGAACTGTGCCCGTGGCATTTCGATGTGATCAGGAGCTGTCAGGCTCGTCACTGGATACTGTTTTGCTGACGTGGAGGAGAGGGGAAGTCCGGAGAAGGACTGGGAACTGTTGGGCTACTCTCTTTGTGGTCATTGATGGTTACTATCTCTTCCACCTTCTAATCTGTCTATTGACTCTATTCCCCCTCCACTCTCTTCGTCTACTGGAAACGAGACATTGTATCAGATATGACATTCATGATTATTGGAGACATTGTTCAGAGTTGAGTTACTTTGTATTTCGACATCTGGCGAGTATCTTACAGACTGGGTTCATTACAACCATAAAACACAATAGATCAATTATATCGTTTTCTTGATTATGTCTGCCTCTGTGTTCCTAGCATGTAGGAGCCACATATCCTGTGATATCTGTCTACGCCGTGCCATTCAATGCAGCAACTGTAACTGCGAGAATTGGATGCAGTGCTTCCACAATCCACACCCAAAACCAGTCCTGTCCGGTCTGTGATGGTGGCCACTTACGATAGGCAACGTTTGCTCCTCAACTCTAAATCTCCTGCAACCCATACACTGACAAGTGCAATGACTTGCTGTTTTCTGGTCGCCTGTATCCTCTCTCTGTCGAGGCTGTACTGTAGGTAGGACAGATTCGTAATTTTGTTTGGCTGAGGGCTAACCGAGAGACCTACCTGTGAGGGAAATTCTTGAGGGACATATCTGCAAATCCGGGAAAATACAGGCCCGGTACTAACTTGATTCCCTACAGCTACCCTAACTGCGGATAGCAGGCCCGGGCTATGGGCCTATTCTGAATAGACGGTCCTATAGCCTATAGTCGGGTCCGGTAGAGGCCGAGAGGCCGAAACAGATACGGTACCGGTCGGTCAGTCAGTCCGGTCTAGGTCGGTGTAGGCTAGAAGTAGGATGGGCACATCGGTTCAGGGCTTTTGGCAGTTGGTACCGTGTACATCGCTGCTGCGCTACGTGTGAACCGGAAGTGGTGACGGCTCAGCGTGGAAGGAGACRGGCATAGCCAGACCTTCGGAKYGCAGGCCATAGCTGGGACCTGCGYTGTACTCTGMCAGCACGYAGGGGCTGACAGAGGTCTGGGTTATCGAGGTCTGCTGGARGCGAGAGAGATTGGTGCCCTGCTGGACCCTCCTCCGGAGTGGGGTCCCAGAGGGTTGCGCTGCAGCCATAGCTGCAGCATCTTCATCTCAGAGGTCATCTAGTCAGGGTCTGGTGGCGCTGCTGCAGGCTTCCACCCGGGAAGCCTCCCGACACTCCGTCATCATCAGATACTGTGGCGCTGGTCTTCTTCTTCATCCTCTGAGTGGCGCTTGGCCTTAGAGGCCTGTTTCAGGGTGGCGCTGCCCCCAGGAGGCTGTATTTGGGTGGCGCTTGATGTTTCAGGGCTCAGGGGGTGTTACGGGTGTCTATCAGGGTTGGAGAGTGAAGCGCTGCTCAATTCTGAGCAGCGCACTGTAGTTCTGAAGTGACCCTGACATTTCGAGACTCCGAGTTTAATAAACAGTGTATAACTGTGTTTGGGCTATCATCGTTTCATTGTTTCCTGGATGTGATCTGCTCGGCTTTTCTCTATGACTGGTTGTGAGGATTGAATGGAGTGAATTGCACTTTCAGTGTACCCTGTCATATCGCATGGACAAATCTTCCGCTGTGTTTATCTCTCCCTGTGCGGTGTGATACTCCTATCCTCTCCCCTTTACTTCTGTGTGTGTATGGGCATGTGCAGAAGTTTATGTGAGTGAGTGTTGGCCTTCAGGCAACGTACAACCAGAATCATAACAGTTGGTATCGGAGCAATTGGATCCAGACTCTGGAGCGGTTGATGAGTTGGAGCACCCATCATCATCTGGCGAGATACTGGAGTTGAGCTTCATGGCGATTCATCATCTTCAAGGTTGTTGTCAGTAGGGTGGTGGTTGTGAGTGTGTGGCGAGAAGCAACAGACAGAGGGTGACACACTCATGGCTAGGGTTATGCAGGAGTGAGAGGCGTTTGATAATCCAGAGGCCCAGAAGGCTCTGGGAGGCTAATTATAGCCTGGCGATTCACCTGGAGGTTGGCGATTGTCAGGGAAGTGATCCCAGGAGGTTGCGATTTTGGAATTGGGTTAGAGTCCCCAATTTCCAATCAGCGTTGTACAAGGTGATATGGTGCTGTACTGTCTGGAGCAGTTATCAGCACCTGGGAGTCCAAATTCGTTGAATCTGTCAGTTGGGGGTGAAGCGCCTCAGGGAACTCTACTGGATCACCAAGTTTGGAAGGATTCTGTACGTGGGAGCACAGTATACTGTCAGGAGGTGAAACTGGCGGGACAGGCTTGACTATTCAGCCATAGCCAAGATTCCATGCATCTTCTTCAGAGCTGATCCTGAAGTGAGTGTGTTCCTTACTCTATCATGTGTGGCGATTCAGGGGCTATTTTTAGAATAGTGAAATTGGGTCTGTCCGTCAGGTGACAGTTGAAAATTGAAATTCAGACTGTGGGACAGCCATATCCAACCTCTCCTACCTATCTTCTTTGACCTCTACTAACCCTGTTTGACCTCCCCTCTGGCTCAAATTTCATCTGGGACTGCTTTACAGTATTGCGATTTACACTGTGCAGTGAATTGATGGTTTCAGGGTTCAATTGTCAGTGATAAGGCAAAATTGAATTTTGCGCTGACATAGCCAAAGCTATGGTAGACTAGGGTCAGTCATAACTTTGATTCTGCCCGTCAGAATTCAGTTCTGTCAGTTCCTGGTAAATCGCAATTCAATATTCTAGCAGTGTCTGAAATCGCACAGTCAGATTTGATGTTTTGAGTCAGTTACAGTGTTTGCTGTAAATCGCCATACCCCCAGTATGGCATCCAGGGTCATACAATGTTGATGTCAACAGGGTAGGTCTAAAAATAGGTTTTCCTGCACATCGCTGCATTTTGGTCATCAGTAGATACCCATCTAACCCTAATTGGTCACTCTGTCTGATTACTAATCAACACTAATTAGTCCAAGACTGCATCCTGTCAGTTGTTGATTCAGGATTTGCAATTATTGCATGCAATTGTTGTGTCAGGGCAGGGATGGAAAAATCGTGAAATTGTTTTTTGCCTGAGTGGACTCTGAACTGACCCTGACCCTCATTGGATTAGTACTGCAGGGAACATCCAACTCCTGTTACCTCCTGCCTGTTCTTTGTTTGTTACTTGTTGTTTATTTGTTTGTCTGTATTGTGGGGAGCAATATGGCGGAATCAGGGAAGGCTGAGGTAGTTGAGAGTTCTGGGGAGAGACCCCAGGTTAAGCTTGAGATGAAAGTGCAGCCTGTAACACCTGTACCGCCTGACCCTTTAGAGGCTGAACTGCGGGCCCAAGAGGAGAAACTCCACTTGCAGGCCCAGGCAGTTGAGAACCTAAAGGCAGAGCTCAAGAGGAAGGAAGAGTACGCCCAGAAAGAGGCCAGGAGAAAAGTGTTGATTGGAGACATGCAAAGAATCATGAGCCTCGGTATGACCAGTCAGGCCAGTAAGGACATGGCAGAATTCATCCTGCTGCAGGATGAGATTCACCGGTCCTACTTTACTAACTGGGATGACCGAATCTCAGGTCTAGAGACCAGCCATTCAGCTTTGTCAAAGAAGCTGGATGACATCTCTGCGCAGCTGAGCAACATTGCCAAACAGCTGCAGATCACCCCTGTTCAGACTGTTCCTCCTTCTTCTGGCCCTTCTGCAGCACCTGTCCCAAACCCCCCACACTCCAGACCTGCATCCCCACCTCTTACACCCAAGTCACCAGCACCCTCTCAGTCCTCAGCCCCATTTGAGCCGCAGCGGCCCAAGCTGACCCCTCCACCAATGTTCTCAGAAGAAGATCCTAAGGTGGACGTGGCAGATTGGGTGACTGCGCAGCGAACCTACCTGAGTGGGTTCAAATGCGACGAGGATGTGAAGGTGTCAGCCATCCTGGCACGGCTGGAGAGGACTGCACTGAAATGGTGCACCTCTACTTCCAGCAAGCAGGGGATGGAGATGGCTGATTGGGCGCAGAGGTTGGGGGTGGCTGGATTTCTGCAGGCCCTGCAAGATCGGTTCGCAGACAAGGAGCAGGCAAGAAAGGCTGCAAACAAAATTCTGCGCCTGGACCAGAAAAAGTTTGAGGGCTCCTTGTCCAAACTGTTTTCCACCTTTGAGAGTTTGACATCGACTCCAGGGTTGGAAATGAGTGAGCAGGATCTGCTCATTCATTTCCTAAGGGCAACACCTGAGCAATTCCAGCATGCTCTCTTCTCTCAGGGCCACAAGGACTGGAGGTCCTTTGGCAGAGCAGCCCTGGACTTGGAATCCAAGCTCCATGTCCAGGAAGCACCTTCTGAAGGAAGGAAGGGGCCCTCCTCCAAAGGGCGAAGGAGGAGGAAGGTCGCCCTGTTTGCTGCTGCAGCGTCTAGTTCTGATAGTGACGCAGCATCCCAGGGTGGGAGCCCTCCGCCTGGGACTGCTTCATCATCAGCTGCAGATCCCGTTCTTGCCCTGGCTGATGCTTTGATGGGCTTGGCAAAGGGAAAGGCCCCAGCCCAGAAAGCACCAACCAGTCGCCAGGGGAAAGGGAAGGGACGTGCCTCTTCCCCTGGGGCCCAGAGAGTACCTCTACCACGAGACGTCCGCTGGCCAGCTGACCCACTTGATCCTTCCACCTTCCCCTGGCATGCACTCAGGATCCAGGAGGGAGTTTGGAGGAAGAGGAAGGATAAGGGGGTCTGCCTGAGATGCGAGGGGGACCACTTTCTCAAGGACTGTCCCAGTATGCCTCGTAGGTCTGCAAGCAGCTCTAGTTCAAAAAACTAGAGCAGAGAGAGGTGGAAGTAGCAGCTCCTTCCACCAGTGCTGATTCCCTTTCTGATGGAGGCGAATCTTCACATTCTCTCGCTAGTACTTTTATTTCTAGAGTTGCATTGGCAAGGTCTTTCACTTTTGAAGACTCTGAGCTGGATTGAGACATGGGAGGAGGGCGATGCTCAGACTATTGCTGATCTTTTCCTGTCCCTGCAGGAGAAGAAAAAGCACAAGTCTGAACTCATCCTGCTTCAATCCTACATCCTGGGAGCCAAGATCAAAGGGCCCTTGGACTGTGGGGCTACTCGCAACTTCATCTCCCCCAAGGCAGTCAGTAAACTGCACTTGGATCAGAGGTTGGTGAAGCTGCGACAGCCACTGGAAGTCCGCATTGGGGACTCTTCCACAGTCAGGATTACCACTGCTGTCAAGGGCATACCTGTGTCCTTTGACAAGCAGGGGGAAGTCAGGCATCGCCTGAACTTCTATGTGTTCCCTAACGTTCCCTTTGACCTTGTCTTCTCTATGCAGTGGCTTGGTGCCACCAATCCTAGGATTGACTGGCAGATTCCTAGGGTTGAGCTGCCAGACCGGCATGGGGTTTATCGCCCTTGCATGCTCGCTGATGAGTACCATCCGGCCAGCAACTGTTATTGCATGAGTGCTCGCAAGTTTTTGCGATTCTCACGCCAGACTGACCACGCTCGTCTATTTGTGGCTTATGTCAAACAGACTGACGTGGAGACTGCTCCCTGTCCCTCTCAGATTCAGCAGGTTGTAGACCGGTTCTCATATCTTAAGGAGGAGCCTACTGGACTTGTCCATAGGCAGACCAAACATAAGATTGAGATCCTGCCTGGCTCGGTCCCTCCCAAGGGCCGGGTCTACAGGATGTCTCCTGCTGAACTTGAAGAGCTCAGGAAACAGTTAGAGACCCTGACCAGCAAGGGCTGGATCARGCCCARCACATCTGAGTTTGGGGCACCAGTCCTCTTTGTTCCAAAGGGGAATGGTGAGTTCAGGATGTGCGTGGACTATCGTGGTCTCAACAAAATCACGAGGAAGTCTACAGAGCCCCTTCCTCGCATCGATGACCTGTTGGACATGGTGCAGGGCTGCACTATTTTCAGCAAGATCGATCTCAAATCTGGCTACCACCAGATTGAGATGGTTGAAGGCGATGTCCACAAGACAGCCTTCCAAACCAGGTATGGGACTTACGAGTACCTGGTTATGCCATTCGGTCTTTGCAATGCGCCAGGCACTTTCCAAACAGAGATGCACCGCATACTGAGGCCTTACCTGGACAAGTTCGTAGTTGTCTACCTGGACAACATCTTGGTATTCATTCGTTCTGTCCAGGAGCATGCGCAGCATCTGGCTCTGGTCCTCCAGGCCTTACGTGCTAACCAGTATAAGATCAACAGGGAGAAGCCCTCTTTTGGAGTTCCCTCTGTAATCTATCTGGGACACGTGATTTCTGGAGAGGGGTTGGCTCCTGAGGCAACGAAAGTTGCTGCAGTTCAGGACTCGCCGCGACCTGCTAACATTCGTGATGTCCGGTCTTTCTTGGGGCTTGCATCCTACTACAGGAAGTTCATTAAGAACTTCTCAGCGATTGCAGCTCCCCTGACTGATCTTACAAAGAAAGACACTTCCTTTCTTTGGACGTCAGAATGTCAGGAGGCCTTCACACGTCTCAAGGAGGCCTTGATTCGTGCCCCTGTCCTGAAGCTACCTGACCCTACCTTGCCTTTTGTACCGACTACTGATGCTAGCCAGTATGGTGTAGGGGCGGTACTTCAGCAGGATGATGGGAATGGTCTGCAGCCTATTGAGTATATGAGCAAGAAGATCAAAACCAAGAAGCTACAGGACTCTACCTATGAGAAGGAGCTCTATGCTCTTGTGTCAGCGCTCAAGCATTGGAAGCACTTTCTCCTGGGCAGGCACTTCAAAACCTTTCCAGATCACTCCACCCTTCAGTGGATGAAGTCCCAGGGAGAGCTGAATGACAAGCTTGCTCGCTATATCAAGTTCATTGACATGTTTGACTTTGAACTGAGACACAAGAAGGGCTGCTACAATAGAGTCGCAGATGCCCTTTCTCGTAGGCCTGACGCTCTCTTTCTGATCTCCTTTACAACTCGTTTGGAGAGAGGACCCGTCAGACCATTGCCTAGTTGCTGCCCCAAGATGAGATCTTTGGGCCTATTGTGAGGAATCTCCAGGAAGATCCTGCCTCTGAACCAGGATACTCTCTGGTCTCAGGCCTGCTGTACACGTGCAGCAGAGGCGAGGAGCGCCTGTGCATTCCCCAGGACCGCAAGTTGAGGACACTTCTGATGTCAGAGTGTCATGACGCTCGTGGTCACTTTGGTGCCCTCAAATCTTATGCAGCCCTGTCGCAACGCTTCTTCTAGAAGGAGATGAGGAGTGACATGTTGCACTATGTGGAAACCTGTGAGTTATGCCAGAGGAACAAGGTGGTACGACGACCTCCTCTTGGCTTACTCAAACCCCTACCTATCCCTGATGCTCCTGCACAGTTAGTTTCTATTGATTTCACTGACTTGGGTAGGACTACACCACGAGGTATGCGTCAGGTCATGGTATGTGTGGATCGGTTCTACAAATATGCAGAGTTCATCCCCTTACCAGCTGAGGCTCGTGTGCCGGCCGTCCAGGCGGCGTTCGCTGACAGGTGGGTTACACATCATGGACCACCCACCTCTATTGTCAGTGACAAAGATCCCCGTTTTTGCAGCAATGAATGGCAATCCTACTGCAGGGATTACCTTCATTCAAGATTGGATATGACATTTGGTCGTCATCCTGAAGCCAATGGTCAGGCTAAAGTGATGAACCAGATTCTGTTCCAATTGCTGCGTCCTATGATCAGTCCAGATCAGCAGGACTGGGATCTCCATCTGAGTCGTGCACAGCTTGTGTATAACACGTCTGTACACTCCTCGACTGGTTTCACACCCTACTGGTTACACTGGGGTCGTGAACCACGGCAGCCTCTCGATGATATCATCGACAAGGCTACCCCTACGCTGACACCTGGAACTGCAGAGTTCACCAGGCGTTACCGTGTGGACATAGAGCGTGCCCGTGCTAACCTGTTGAAGGCCCAAAAGGCTATGATTCAACAGGCCAACAAGCACAGGCGTCCTTCTACGATTCGCACAGGTGACTGGGTGTGGGTACTCAGTTCTGAGCTGTCACGAGAGGAGGACATCTCGCCTAAGCTGTTGCCATGATACATCGGTCCATGGCAGGTCTTAGATACAGTGGGAGCTGATCCGTTTGGACCGTCCTATAATGTGGACGTCCCTCTGCATCTACAAACCTACCCTGTCTTTCATGCATCTAAGCTGTTGCCATTTACGCCAGCTGATGCATTTCCAGACAGGCCTCCTCAGTTTGGCCCCCCTATCCCTGGCAAAGGGTATGAGGTCGAATCTGTGGAGGATGAGTCAGGGACAGGTCCAAATAAGGAGTATCTTGTGAAGTTCTTATACCAGCCACACACTGAAGATCGCTGGTTTACTCGCAAGGAACTCCTAAAGACAGCCAAGTCTGTCATCCTCAGATATGAGGCAGCACAGAAGGGGGTACCCCTTCGGCGCTCTGCACGCCTACGCCCCTAGCTYGGAGGTCCTCGCTCCGGGGGAGGGTAGGTCTGCAATGACTTGCTGTTTTCTGGTCGCCTGTAGCCTCTCTCTGTCGAGGCTGTACTATAGGTAGGACAGATTCGTAATTTTGTTTGGCTGAGGGCTAACCGAGAGACCTACCTGTGAGGGAAATTCTTGAGGGACTTATCTGCAAATCCGGGAAAATACAGGCCCGGTACTAACTTGATTCCCTACAGCTACCCTAACTGCGGATAGCAGGCCCGGGCTACCCCTAGACGGACAGGCCCTATGGGCCTATTCTGAATAGACGGTCCTATAGCCTATAGCCGGGTCCGGTAGAGGCCGGGAGGCCAAAACAGATACGGTACCGGTCGGTCAGTCAGTCCGGTCTAGATCGGTGTAGGCTAGAAGTAGGATGGGCACATCGGTTCAGGGCTTTTGGCAGTTGGTACCGTGTACATCGCTGCTGCACTACGTGTGAACCAGAAGTGGTGACGGCTCAGCGTGGAAGGAGACGGGCATAGCCCGACCTTCGGAGCGCAGGCGGACCCTCCTCCGGAGTGGGGTCCCAGAGGGTTGCGCTGCAGCCATAGCTGCAGCATCTTCATCTCAGAGGTCATCTAGTCAGGGTCTGGTGGCGNTCCGGAGTGGGGTCCCAGAGGGTTGCGCTGCAGCCATAGCTGCAGCATCTTCATCTCAGAGGTCATCTAGTCAGGGTCTGGTGGCGCTGCTGCAGCTTCCACCCGGGAAGCCTCCCGACACTTCGTCATCATCAGATACTGTGGCGCTGGTCTTCTTCTTCATCCTCTGAGTGGCGCTTGGCCTCAGAGGCCCGTTTCAGGGTGGCGCTGCCCCCAGGAGGCTGTATTTGGGTGGCGCTTGATGTTTCAGGGCTCAGGGGGTGTTACGGGTGTCTATCAGGATTGGAGAGTGAAGCGCTGCTCAATTCTGAGCAGCGCACTGTAGTTCTGAAGTGACCCTGACATTTCGAGACTCTGAGTTTAATAAACAGTGTATAACTGTGTTTGGGGTATCATCGTTTCATTGTTTCCTGGATGTGATCTGCTCGGCTTTTCTCTATGACTGGTTGTGAGGATTGAATGGAGAGAATTGCACTTTCAGTGTACCCTGTCATATCGCATGGACAAGTCTTCCGCTGTGTTTATCTCTCCCTGTGCGGTGTGATACTCCTATCCTCTCCCCTT
>BFEA01000003.1:7782286-7796719 GCA_003427395.1 Chara braunii
GTTGCCCAGCTGCTGCCCAGCTATATGTAGTGCTGGGCCGCTGGGCCTACCTGGTACTGTGTGGCCTAAAACGGCCCAGGTGGTCTGGGTCCCTACCGGACGTCCAGACCCTGCTGCTGCTGCAGCGTGGCGCAGAAATGCACCTGGCCTAAAAACGGCCGTCTACCGGTGCACCTGGCCCAAGGTGCTATCTTGGGTCCTGCAGGACCGAAACGATGCCGGTTTGGCGCCAAAATGCGCCTGGCCTCGTTTCGGGCCTGCCTCCGGTGTACCTGGTCCCAAGGTCCGGCCTTGGGGCTGCAAGTCCGAAACGGCACCTGAACAGACAAAAATAAGACAGCACACACACACAGCAAAAAAGACACACACAGCAAAAAAGGGTAAGTAATCGAAAACCTACCTACCTACGTGCTGCCTAAGGCCTGGAGGGCCGCCGTGGGCCTTCAGGGCGCGTGCTGGACAGTACGCGGCCTGGGGGGCCCTCAGCAACCGTCGGGCCCCTCAAATGGGGCCCGTGTGCAGGCTCAGCATGCAACATCCGGGCACCTGCAGACCTCCACACACAAGTTACCAAGGCAGCACTTCCGCATGGCTCACAGGCGAATGCATGAATGGCTGGACGCTGCCTCTTTATTTATACTGCTTCGGAGGTGGCCAGGCCCTGTCCCAAAACGCATGGCCTTGGGCCAAAACGCGCGGGGCCTGGGCCTAGAATCTTCCAGGCCGTGTGGGCCTGATAGACCCAAAACGTGTGGGGCCCTCTGAGCCAAAACGTGTGGCCCCCAAGATGCGTTTCTGGAGGCTTCTGTATACTGCGTGGCCAGATCCTTCCCCCACATGCAGCCCTGGTACTTGCTGACTCAGACCGACTCTTCCGGACAGACTCTTCTGGAACCTAGAGCCTACGGACTGTTACCTACAGACTGACTCTTAGGCCTAAGAAGGGGTAAGGAGAGACTTCTAGAACCGACCTTCCTGAACTAATGGTAACAGACTTGAGTACTAACCTACAGACCTAGGGATCAAGCCCAACTTCCCTTCCTACATCCTAACCTGTGACACAGGACTGTTCGAGGGTTCGAATCTCACACAGTCACCGGGTGATTGTACAGGGCTCAGGCATAGGTCTAGCGATCGAATCTCAGTGTCTGCAAATGTCGTGTCAACTGGGTGAAAACCGTTTCACTCCAGCCGTCCTAAATTCGAGGTCCTCCGAGAACACTCTAACTCAAGCTAGGACCTTTCCCCTTTCTTTCTCTTTCATAGGCGTGTACTATGTCGGGAACGGTTTCTAACAGCTCTGTTCTAGTAAACCATCTGTTGTCCTCTGGTTCTTGATATGTGAACCTGACTTTGTATTGCTTGTGGGGACGACCTCGCCCTCCGGTTCTGAACACGTCCTCGTCCACTATGCAATCTATATCGTAGGCACCATCCATATCTGGCGGAATCATTGACCTTCGCGAAGGAAATCTGTCACTGGTGGTGCACGACAGTAGCTTTGACGCATGGAAGATGTGCTGGAATGGATGGTCCGTCCTCTCCTCCTTCGACTTCTAGGACAGGCCATGGTCCTCTGTATGCAGGTAAGAGCTTTTGCGAGATGTTCTCCTCGAGTGCGAACTCTTTAGATTTGACCCACACTAGGTCGCCTGCCTGAAACTGTGAAGGTCGGTGGTGCTTGTTAGCTCGCTCAATCATACGATGCTGGGCCTTCCTCAGGTTCTCAATCACCTTAGCGACTTCTTGCTCATGCTGCAATGCAAATTCTCGGGTGCCGGGCGGTAATCTCTGTTCTGATCCCGGTTTAGTCCTTCAAACGGTCTCCTTTGTCTATAGGACTTATGCAGCTTGTTAGGGGTCCTACAGGTAGCTAGATGAACACTGTTATTAAAGGCGCTTGCTACCTTGGGGAGCATCTCATCCCAGTTCACCTGATCCGGTCTAATATACATTCTGAGTAGCTGCTGCAAGATCTTATTCCTTTGTTCTGTCTGGCCATTCGTCTCTGGGTGTCGTTCTGATGACATCAACAACTTAGACCCATAGACTTTCATAAGATCCTGCCAATTTTGGCTGGTGAACCGTGTGTCTCTATCACTAACTATGGACAACGGTAGACCGTGCTCGCTTACCCAGAAATTCAAAAACTTTTCTATAACTAAATCGGCACGTGCCTTTGAAGGTAAAGGTACGAAAACCGCATACTTACTAAATCGATCTACTATGACCATAACTTGACTTTTGCCATGCCTACATCTGACCCCAGTATCCATGACGTCGATGGAAACTGACTCTCCGGGTCCTGATGGAATAGGCAGGGGTCTGAGAAGACCTCATGGTGCTCTAGTCGTCATCTTATTGCATTGGCAAACTTTACAGCTGCGCACATATTCTATGCAGTCCGTTTTCATGCCTGGCCACGTGTAAGGCATCATCAAATTAGCTAAAGTCTTTTGCCACCCGAAGTGCCCCTCCGTATCGTGGCATTCCCCCGGGATCAAACGACGGATGTCTTCACTGTTGGGGATGCATAGTTTGTCAGCGACATACTCAAACAATAGCCCGTTCGTGGTTCAATAGTGTGGCTCGCTATCAGGGGCTTCCCTTACTCTCTTCAACAACTCACTATAGATCGGGTCTTGTGCATATGCATCTCTGATCTTCTGCTCCAGATGGGCCCCTATGTCTAGATAGTGTACTATCGCGTCGAAGTAATCAGCTCTCCTACTCAGGACATCGACTACCATGTTATACTTCCCTTTAACGACCTTCAACACGAAGTCAAACTGGTCTATCTCAGCAGCCCATTAAGTCAACTTGGGCGTCATCTTGGCTTGGGTCTTTAACCATCTAAGAGTCTCATGATCCGAATATACCTTGAAGTGCCTCCCAAGCAGGTAGTGCTTCCAGTGGTCTAGGGCCTGCCTGAGAGCGTAGAGTTCTCTCTCGTATGTCGATGCTGCAACTTTCTTTGAGGGCAGCCTCGCTGACATGAACTCTACGGGTCTATAACCATTGCCGTCATCTTGCTGCAAAACGACGCCTATGCCATGCTGACTCGCATCTGTAGTGACGACAAATGGCAGCAACATATCAGCAACTTTGCCGACAAGGTACTCTATTAACGCCTTCTTTAATTTCTTGAAGGCCGACGTGCAATTCTGGTCTCACTTCCAAATTGCTTCTTTCTTCAGTAGTTTGCGAAAGGGTGCAGCGATCGTAGAGAAGTTCCTCACGAACTTTCGGTAGTAGTTAACCAATCCTAGGAATTATCGTAACTCAGTCAGCGTTTGAGGAGTTGGCCAGTCTCTAATCCATGCAATCTTGTTGTCCTCTGGTCGAATGCCGTCTCCGTCTAATATGTGGCCTAAGGAAAGGATCTCGGTCTTGGCCCACTCACGCTTCTTTGCGTTGACTTTAAAGTTAGACTCTCTTAATTTTTCTAAAGTCTGCCTCAGATGGCCCTCATGCTCCTCGAGGGTCTTGCTGAACACTAAGATGTCGACTAAATATACTAGCCACGACCTAAATAAGTCGTTCATGCAGCGCTGAAAGGTGGCTGGTGCGTTAGCTAGTCCAAACGGCATCACTATGAACTCGTCATGCCCATATCTTGTCCTGATCGCCAGGATGAACCCCTATCTGATGGTACCCTGACTTTAAGTCTATCTTCAAGAAGTACTTGTAGCCCTGCACTCGATCTAACAAGTCATCTATATGGGGTAGCGACTCTGCATTCTTAATCGTGATGGCGTTCAGTCCCCTGTAGTCTATACACATATGCAACTCTCCCTCTTTCTTGGGACGAATAGAACAGGTGCGCCGAAAGGTGATAAACTAGGCCTTATCCATCCTTTCTCCATAAATTCATCTAACTGTCTGCGAAGCTCCTCTAGTTCTTTGGGAGACATCCTGTAGACTGCCCCTTTGGGCGTCCTACTGCCAAGTTCTATTTCGATGCGGTGCTGGATCGGTCTTGGCACTACACCTAGAGGTGCTTCCGACAAATCTTTGTACTCTTCCAGCACACTCACAATAGTAGGATGGATCTTCTCTTCTTCTTTTGGCTTGTCAGAAATCGGCCTAACGTAGGCTACAAACACCTGCTCTTCGAGTTGCTCCTTCCTTACAAGTCTAGCAAAGGAAGAAGCGTTGAGGCAGCAATGTGCGAGGGGGTTATCTACCTTGGACTCATGGTACAAGCGGACTTGCTTGACTTCGCCTGATGGACTAGGGAGCCTGCACTCATGCTCTCTACGGTGCAAAGTGGCTCCTTCTGCCTCTCCCCAATCTGTCCCTAAGAGTCAAGGAATGAAGGACCCTTTCTACCTTTCCCTCTTTTTCTAGGCGGAAGTATGCCTTCAACGAGAAGAGTCAAGGAATGAAGGACCCTTTCTACCTTTCCCTCTTTTTCTAGGCGGAAGTATGCCTGAACTCCCTCAACGTACTCCTCGACTCACATCCTATTGTTGTCTGCAAGGATTCTGACTACAGGCTCTTTCAATCGTTGGACCTTCAAGTTGAGCTTTAACTTTTTCAGCGCTTTGCGACTAACATAGCTCCTGGTGGCCCCACTATCTATAAGGGACCCTACTCTAGCTCTAAAGATCTCTACATCTGCGAGGATTAGTTGTCCTTTCCCATCTCTCTTCATCTTGGCCCAGGCTTGCCTTCTTTCCTTCAACTCTTCAGCTAAGCCTGTGAGGGAAGCGTTTAAAAAGACTCTGACACAAGCAATCGTGGAGAACTTACTAGACGCTGGTCAGCAACCTTTGCCATGGAGATATGTGGAGTGGGAGAGACTATCTTGCACGCACGCTCAGATCCCAACGACCACCATTAGCGTGTCCCACCCACCTCCTCCCTCCTCCACCCCTCTCATTGCCCAATTGCCGCACCATCCCCTCGGCACCCAATCCGTATCCACACCTTCCCTCTCCCAACCCATCTCTACCTCATCCATTGTCACCTCCCGCTGGATGCCCACCTACTCCCAGGTCACCGCCATGTCACACCCCGCCCTCCCCCAACATCCCCCAAATGCCCTCCTCCCAACAAACCCCCAACATGACTTCACCCACCTCGTTGACGCCTCACTCACCCTCGACTTCAACGCACTCGCTACCCACGTCCCTAGTTATGGCAAAATCCCCCGCACATTTCGGGCCCACGACATTCCAACCTTTTCCGGTAACCCCAAAGAGGATGTATCTCTCTTTCTTAGCCAACTCCAACAAGCTTTCTATCTCCACACCGTCCCCGTCATCCACTGGCTACCCATAGCCGGTACACGACTCCTCGCCAACGCCGCTCGCTGGTGGCTCACCGAAGTCGCTAACTGCCAACTCAACGGCCAGCCCTCGCACTCCTGCCTCGATTCGGCTACGCTGATCACAGCCACCTTCCGCCCACAAAAGACCGTCGATGATTACATCGACCAATTATGCCGCCTTCGCCAAAATGGCCCCACTGACCGCTACATCAATATGTCCGCTCACTACCCGTCCACCTGATTGGCGACAACACTTTCATCTCCCGGCTCAAGCGGGTCTCCAACCATGAAATCACCGCCATCCTCATCCATGAGGCCACCACAACCTTATCCAATCTTCTCTCCCGCATCCTCCAAATGGACAGTCTCCTTTAAACTCACAAGGCCGCCATCCCCTCCGTCCCTTCCCGAACACGTTTCTTCCACAACATTGCTTCCGACAACACCCTCACCACCACGATGTTGGATGAGTTCTCCACACCCGACCCCGACACGGAGTCCACTTTTACCGACCCCCCATCTTTCACCCAGGAAGAAGTCAACACCATCCATCTCCTCAGGATGGAGCGCAGGAACCGCCAGGCTCGCGCATATTCTTCCACTTCGCCCCCTCGCTTAACGAAGCTCACCCCAGAGGAACGTGCCTACCTCCAAACCAACAATGGTTGTTTCCGGTGTCGTCGGTTGGGCCACCAGCAAACCAGCTGCCCCAACGCTAGCCAGTTCACTCGACAAGCTCCCCGCTCCACGAGACCTCGTCCTGTCGTATCCGCCACCCCACCATCTGCGACATCGGGACCCTCCCACACATGAACACCGTCCACTTGCATCTCGCGTCCGCGCCCCGATATCGACAACTAGTCAACCGGCCCCTCTATTGGCATCCACGATTTGTCTGCCACCCCCACCTCCGATGACACATACCCCACCGAATGACACTCAGGCGTCGCAGTTCACTCCACCTGCCCCCTCCCAACAATTTCTCTCACCCCATCGGTCCAGCTCATCAGTGGCACGTGTTCCTCTACCCTTCTCCCTAATCCCTCTCACATCACTTTCTCCAATGTTGTTGAGGAACAAGCGCGAGACGACCGGCTTGTCAGACTAGGCACCAAACAACGCTGCCTCAACAACATGATCTCCGCCGCTTGTGCCGGAACTGCCTAGTTCCAGGTCAAGTTCATATCCATCTCCCTCGGCGCATCGACAGTGAAGTTCTAGGCCCTACTCGATGGCGGGGCTAACGGCAACTTCATTACCGACGCCTGTGTCCGCAAAGCCGGTCTCCCCTCAACCGGCTACAACTCCCCGATCACCATTCGCTTAGGGGATAAGGACTCAACCGTCATCGTCGATCGCACAGTTCCCGAGGTCGCCATGACTGTTAGCTCCCTCCGCATCAGATCTCCTTCGACGTCATGCACCTCATGTGCGACGTCGTCCTGGGAACTATCTGGATTGATCGCTACATGCCCTACTCTTTCTACCCCTCTTTCGTCCGCCTCTTTTCTACTCCAAAATCTACTCTTGACACCGCGTACATTATTGCCCCTACCACCCCACCCCCCGTCTCCCCCCACCAATTCCTCCACATGTCTCGCCAACACCCTAACTCCAACTACTATGCCTCGTCATCGACCGCGAGCATCCTGAGGACTTGATTCCAACGGACAAACCCAACCAAGCCCCCCCATCCGACCCTCGCATCACCTCTCTCCTCTCAGAATTCAAGAACGTCTTCCCCAAGTCCTTGCCTGCGGCTTGCCACCCGATCGGGGTGTATCTCACACCATCGATCTCGAACCCGACCATTCCCCTCCTTGCCACCCTCCGTACCAACTCTCCGTCCCCGAGGTCGAAGAGATGAAGCGCCAACTCAATGAACTCCTTGAAAAAGGATTCATTAAGCCTAGCTCATCCTTTCGGAAGCAGCTGCCTCTTCGTCAAAAAGGCCGGCACCTCAGAGCTCCGCATGTGCACAGACTGCTGCACCTTGAACCAGATCATGATCAAGAATAAGTATCCACTCCCCCGAATATCTGAACTTCTTGATCGCCTCCGCGGAGCCAAATACTTCACCAAGATTGACCTCCGCAATGGCTTCACCAGATCCGTATTCGCGAGGAAGATACCCATAAGACCGCCTTCCGCTCTCGCTTTGGGCATTAAGAGTTCCTAGTGATGCCTTTCGGCCTCACAAATGCCCCAACGACCTTCCAGACCACCATGAACCACATCTTCCACGATCTCCTCAAAGTCTGTGTTGTGATCTACCTGGACGACATCCTTGTCTTCAGTCCCACCTTCGAGTCCCACCTTCAGCACATCGAGAAGGTACTTTCCATCCTCCGCGAGCAAAAGTTCTACATTAAGCTTAGCAAATGCACTTTTGCCGCCTCGAGCGTGGACTACCTTGGCTACATTGTCTCTGCTGACGGTATCTGCATGGACCCCTCGAAGGTCCCCGCTCTCATCGAGTTCCCACCTCCCACCACCTTGCTCCAACTTCGGTCATTCATTGGACTCGCTAACTACCACCGCCCCTTCATCTAAAACTTCTCCGACACCGCCTATCCACTCCATGAGCTCACCCGCGTCACTGAGTCCTTCACATGGACCGAACGCCGGCAAGTCACCTTCGACAAACTCAAATGCCTCATCACTACGGCCCCCGTTCTCAAGATCGCCGACCCTTCTTGCCACTTCTACGTCACCACCGACGCTTCGGACTTTGCCCTTGGCGCTGTTCTATCCCAACATTTCCCTCGCGACCCCCCCACTCTCAAAGATTCCCCCACGCGATCTGAAGCACCTCTTGGCGAGTACCCTATAACATTATCGAGTAAGAAGATCATCGCTGTTGAGATGAACTATCCCTCCAATGAGAAGGAACTCCTTGCCGTCATCTATGCCCTTAAAGTCTCGCGCCCTTACCTCGACAGCCAGTAGTTTACCATTTACATCAACAACACCGTCGTCTCCTGTATCCTCACCAAAAAGGATATCACCCCTCGTCAGACCCACTAGCTGGACTTTCTCGCCCTGTTTACCTTCACCATTTGCCATACTCTCGGCAAGAGCAATCTTGTTGCCGATGCCCTCTCTCGCCGACCCGATCATAAGCCCCCTGAGAAAGTCTTTGCTGCCATGACGCATGTCAACCTCCCCCAATCTCTCCAACATCGCTTCATCCATGGCTACACCTCCTGCCCCGACTTCGCCCCTACCTACACCAAACTCGGCGACCTTGACACTGTCCCTGACTACTTCCTCATCGACCATCTCCTCTACATCGACACCAAAGGAACTCGCCGCCTTCGCATTTCTTCCGTCCGTGGTCTCCGTACCCAGTTCTTGGCTTAACACCACGGCGCCAAGACTGCCGGACACCTTGGTTTCCAAAACCCTTTGACAATATTTCCCATTACCTCTATTGGCCCTCGCTCCTTGCCGACGTCAAAGCCTACATCCGTTCTTGCCCGACTTGCCAAACCGTCAATCCCTCCAACCAAGTTAAGGCTAGCAAACTCCAATCTCTCCCCATACCCACCCACCGCTGGCAATCTGTCCCCATGGACTTCATCTCTCGTCTCCCCACGACCGACCATGGTCACAATTGCATCTATGTCATTGTCTGCCGCCATTACCAAGCCCGCCCATTTCATCCCTTGTACCACCACTTGCCAAGCCAACGACTTCGCCAAACTCTTCTTCGGCCACGTCACCCGTCATCATGGTGTCCCAGAAAACATCATCAGCGATTGTGACTCCAGATTCCTCTCGCAGTTTTGGAGAAATCTCTTCAAGGAATACGGGACCACCTTCAAGTACAACACCGCCTTTCACCCCCAGACTGATGGCCAGACAGAGAAGATGAACGATACTCTCCAACGCATCCTCCGGAAGTATTGTCTTTCCCATCAACACGACTGGGACCAGATCCTCTCCGCTGCCGATATCGTCTTCAACAACGTTGTCTGCCCCTCCACTGGCATGTCTCCTTTCTACCTCGACCATGGCTACCCTCCTCGCTTGCCCGCTGACTTCTTGCTCCCCTCGCAGCTCAACCCATTTACTCCCTGTCCCTCTCTCAATGAATGGGTTGCCACAATGAACCGCCTCCTAAGAGAAGCCACTGAATCTATTCAACGAACTCAGGAACAACAAGCCAAGCAAACGAACAAACATCGTCGTGACGTCTATTTCCATGTTGGGGACAAAGTCTGGCTCTCCGCCAAACGTTTTGATCCCAAACAAGGCTTGTCCAAGAAACTCTCGAACAAGTGGCTCGGTCCATTCCCATCATTGAAAAAACATCCGCTGTAAATTACAAGCTCCAACTCCCTCCTGATATGAACCGCGTCCATCCTGTTTTCCATGTAGAATACTTGAAAGAATTTCACGAATCACCTCCTCAATTCTCTAATCGTCCTCATCCTCGTCCAACACCTATCATGCTCCCCACTGGTCCTGAATTCTCTGTGGAGTCGATCATCGGCTGTAGGACAACTCAAGTATCCAACCACCCCGAGCCCATCACAAAATACAAAGTAAAATGGATAGGATACTCAGACCAAGAATCAACATGGGAACCCCTTGCAAATCTTAAAAACACCATGAAACTCGTCCGTGCCTATGATCGTACCCACCCTGTCTCATAGCTATCTACTTGCCTATGCCTCGACCTGTACATACCTACTCTACACACACCACCCCTGAACCCAGCCTAACCCCTACCCTTGATCTTGATCTCTCGCTGTCTGATCCGCCCTTGCCTCAGCCTAAGTCCTTCCCATCTGTCCTCTACCACACTCTCTGTCTCTCTTGACAAATGGTTGTGGACCTGGGCGACGCCGGCGATAAAGGATCTAATAGCAAGTGCACGAGGACAATGGCCTGCTGCCTCTTGATCATGAAGATAATGCAGCTCGTTTAGCCACCATGCTGTTTCCTTGGCCGGCATCTGGACTCGCGGACTTACTGGAGCAGCGATATGTGATCTGGACCTTTGCATCAGTCTGCGATTCCCTTGCTACCGGATCTGACCTCCTTGCACTTCATGAACAGGACACACTCCAGCACTTGGGCTTTGGACACTTGTACGCCTACTTCGCTTTCCCGCAGCTTGGACATTCGACAACTACCTGTTGCAGCCGCTGAAGACCGGTTCTCTCACCTATCCTGGATCTGACCAAGATCTCTGAAGACCTCCCTCAAGACAATTTTCGCATTTTGACACTTTGTTACAGACCGGAGACTTTGTTCTTCCCAGATTCCTCAGACACACCAGCCCTTGAGCATTGAACAAACTATTATTGTTTTTCTTTTTCTCAAACCTGACAACCTATAACCTTGTAGAACATGAATAGGACTGCCCTGTTACTTGTAGAACCTCAATAGGATCACCCTGTTACTTGAACATTGCTACCCTCAACCTTGTAGAACCTCAATAGGATTACCCTGTTACTCGAGCATTGATTCCCTCATCCCCGTAGAGCATCAATAGTATTGCCCTGTTGCCTGTTACTTCAACCTTGTAGCACCTCAATAGTAAGATTACCCTGTTACTTGCATTACTCCCCCTTTCCTTTTCTGACCAGTGATCGGCCCCGTCCCGTCCTTCACGGTTGTTCAGCAGGTCTTTGGCAGCCGGGACGTTGCCTTCCAGAGGGAGGGGATAGTGTTACGGACTCAGCCAGGGCTCGATCCCTGGTCTGCGGGTTATCACCCACCAGGCTGGTATTTCATTTTTGGGTCTCTGTTCTCAGGCCCCTGACTGTTGGCGCCCTCTGCAGTTGGCGCCCGTTCTCAAATTCCTCTTTTGGGACTTTCGGATTTCAATACTTGAGCCCATCCGGCACTCTGGCGCCCAGACTCAGACCTTCGATTTTCAGTTCAGCCCTGAGGCAATTTGCACTTCTGCCCTCGGGACTGAACTTGAGTCCAGTACTTAAGACTGGACTCAAGCCCAGTACGGGGAACCAGTTTTCAGCCTCGTTGCTTGTATTCAGTGTGACTATGCTTCGACATTGTGTTCAGGCATCCAAGACTGCGACTTTGCCACTTTGTGTCTGCGTCTGCCGAGTCGTGTCGAGTCTGCGTCGAGTTGAGTGAGTGTGTGTGTGTGCTCTCACTCTCCCTCCCTCTCCCTCCCTCTCCCAGCCTCGCTGTCCTGTCTCCGCCTTGTTACACTACCATTGCTGGTGAGCCCTCCAAGGGCCTAATCACAGATAAGCAACCGATGAGAGAACAACATGCACACCAAAAAACAATGCAACAGCTCCTTCGTTTTGATTACTTGCAAACAATTGCCAACAGCCTGAAGTGTCTGCTCCCGGCGGAAGGACGAATCCGGGAGTTATAGGTAGAGCATTGGGACACCTTACGGGGTAGCTTATCAGTGTACATACATGCCGTCCATGTGGAAGGGACCTTTGGGGGGCTGGTCAGTCACGGTGTCACCACTCTGCCATACAAAAAAGGGGACAAGGCAGATATCCGCAATTATAGACCCATCAAACTCTTTCCTCTCCCCTATAAGATTGGCTCCAAAGCCCTCACCAGTACACTACTCCCGCTCATGAACCATCTCATCTACCAGGATCAGACCGGGTTCATACCACCCAGGACAAAGTGCTCCTAGTCAATAAAACCATCAAATATGCAAGACAACACAAGAGGGAGGCTGCAGTTCTGTCATTGACTTTGAAAACGTGTACGACCACATAGACTGGAACTTTCTCGACTGGTGTCTTCAAAAAATGAACTTCGGGGAATCTTTCCGGTTGTGAGTGTCCATAATGCACAGGTCAGCGGCCACCAACATTATGGTCAATGGTAACCTATCACCGCCCTTCAAGCTACAGTGATCTACCAGACAAGGGGAATCACTTGATGCCATGATCCGGGTTAATCCTGGAATATAGGGCATTGACATCCCGGAACTGGCACCCAGCCTCGCACCCGTCGCCTCTTTATTTGCCGATGATCTCACGGTCTTGATCAAAGCCACTGAGTCTTCCCTAAGGGCACTAACAAACACCATACAGACCTTCACAGAGGCCGCAAACATCAAGGTCAATCGGGGAACTAAGGCAGAGGGATCGTGGTTGAGTCCAATGGGCTCTCAACCCCCTCAAATACCCCAGGTGAACTGGTGCCCCCAGGAGGATGCAATCACAATCTTGGGGATCAGGCTTACAGCGCTCGGTTCCCCTAACGACCCTGGGCAGGATTAGTAGCAACCGCACTCAAAAGACTGGCCAGATGGGATGGCCTTCACACATTATTGATAGGCTGGGGACTCACAATCAATAATGCTGTACTCGCTACAATATGGTATAAAACTGCATTTTGAGAAATCTCGAACAAACCCCTGGCAGAGCTCAGGGCAGCCATATCTGCCTACCTATGGAAAAACGACCATGAGCACGTGAAGTGCATTAGAAGGGCGGCATGGAAGTATATCACCCAGCCCAAAAAGATGGGAGGACTGGGCATTCTTGACCCGGGGGATGACATCAAAGCGCTGATATTTACGGTAACGATCAGGCTGCTGCTGGCCACGAACGTCCCGTGCTTGCCACTGGCATACATTCAGCTGGCTCACTTGGCCCCCTCTTCTCCCCCACACCGGCCAGTCCACCCAATGAGCTGGCTAACAAACACAACCTGGTCCATTACGCTCCTCCCAAGACACAAAAGGGATGTGACCACCGTTAACAGCATCAAGTGGGACCTCAAACGTGATCCCCTCTAGACAAAGATATTACACCTCTGGCGGGAAATGAGGCTGACAAAGAAACCCCCTCCCCCCAGATGGCATGAAATATGGTGGCAACCATTGTTTGGGAACCTGCATATCTGTGATGATACCGGGCAGCCTCTCTCGTTGGCTGAGATGGGTGAGTAAAGGTCTGTTTGTGTTGGGGGACTTATGGGATATCCAGAGGGGCACATGCAAGACGGCCGAGCAGCTCCAACCAGCATTAAAACACATAAGAAACAATCAAGCAAAGCTGGACCAAATTCAAGTGGAGGTCCCACTCCAATGGGTGGCTGCCCTCAAGAGCGGCTCCATTTTACAAACAAACAACTGGGTCACAAAGGATGACAGTAATCCCATGCCTATGGGCATATTTAGAGTGCTCAGTGTGGCCGGCTAATGAAGCGGAACTAGAGGCATATGAACAGGAGGTGCCAGGAGCCAGGTGACCCCGCTTGAAGAGAAACCAGGATCTGAAATGTGGGTGCCCCAAGGACAGCCTAACCAGAATCAGAGTGGTAGCGAACGAGGACACAGGCCCACTCCGATCTGTATGCAGCCCAAAGAATGGGATCAGCCAGGCAAGTACCCACCCCTATTTAGAAATACACAGCAACAGAGGGTTACAAGCACTCGCAACGTTCCCACACATCGACCCAACTGTCCAAAATAGATGGAAGCGTGACTCTCCGCTGTCCAGAGAGACATCCCATAGACTACTTACGTGCATATCATGCCGACCTCCTCAGTGGCAGATCATACATTGTTGCATACCGTATAGGTGCAGACCAGAACAAGAACCGACCTTTCAATACAAAGTATAAGATAGCACAGCGGAAGACTTAGATACCAGTGATCCGAACAATCAATGTTGTAATGYAGCCCTGAACATACATCATCATCATCGTTTCATAGTGTGAATGGGTCTGGCGCTTCACACAGGAAGACAGCGCCAGCCCAGAACATGCACGGACGAGGAGGAAGGGGATAGACGAAGAGGAGGGGGAAGATGGGAATGTCGTCAACACCAAGTCTTCGGCACAAGCCCAAATAGTCCCTCGTCGAACTGTCTGAATCCCAAATGTCAAGTCTGGATCCAATGTCGTCAAGTCTCAAGTCACAACTCTGTCTCTCTCTGTCGTAGTCTGAGAAGTCAGGTGGCGAGAGGGTGAGAAGAGAAGGTGCACTTAGAAGAGGAAGAAGAAGAACTCTCTCTCTCTCTGTGTCCAGTACTAACCTGTGAAGTTGGCGCCTTGATGCAGGTACCACGAAGATGGAGCTGGAGCGATGGCGCCACAGGTAAGTAACACTGGCCTCCGCCAGTCTCTCTCCCACTCTGCGATCTACTACCTACCAGCGCCCAGCGCTGAAGACTACAGCTACAGCTATGGCG
>BFEA01000003.1:7811612-7834674 GCA_003427395.1 Chara braunii
TGTTCGGATCATTGGTATATTAGCCTTCCTCTGCGCTATCTTGTACTATGTGAGAGAGGTCGGTTCTTGTTCTGGTCTGCACCGTTACGGTATGCAACAATAGCCATCTCCTGTCTTTTGTGCATAGTGTCCAAGGTGAGCCACTCTGGTCTACGATCCAGGGATTGTAGAAAAGGGGTTGTCTCAGGACCTCTTCTCTGTTTCCTGGTGCACCGTGTTTGGTCGGTATCATTCTTCGCCAAGCTTTAAGGGTTGGCTACTAGTACGAATTTGTTGCTGGTGTGGGGATTGTAACAGGATCTGCTAGGTTTCTTTTGCGAGGTCTGTGTGATTTGATTGCCTAGTCTTTCGCCATTATCCAGAAAAGACCTCTCATGTTCTGCGGGGAGTTGATAGGTGCTAGATTTCTGATGCTCTCTAGAGCCATCTGGGTTCATGGAATGAATTGTCTTACCAAGATCTTGATAATCCATTTCATTTGCAGTGCTATGGATTCCTAGTTGGGATCAATTAGCCGAAGACCACCCTCCTGCGGTTTCCTGATGATGTGATTCCAGGCTACCTTGTTGATAAACGTGGTCTTGTTTGGGTCTCCGGTCCATAGGTAGCATCTTGCCTTGTTCTTTAACGTTTTGAGGTCGTTGTCGGGGGGGGGGACCAAATGGATGCCATGTACCACAGTGTGGAGAAGATTGTCGTGTTAATTAGTAACACTCTTCCGATTAACGAGGCTTGAGTGTTTTTGCACCGGGCCATGCGAGTGATTGCCCTTGCAATTAGGTTCTGGCCCATGGCCACACCCCATCCTTGTTTACCATGATACCAAGGAATCTTAGTGCCTGATCTCTTGTAGACCATGACATGGGTGTGGTTGTATCGGCCGGTTGGGGTGGGGTCCCATGTGCTTAGCCACCATCCTTCGGTTTTGCCCCAATTGACCTTCATTTCCGATGCCAATCTGAAGGATTCCATTGCTCTTACGAGGGCTTGGAATGAGCAGTTGTTGGCACGAATGAGGACAGTGAGGTCGTCAACGAACATTAACGCAGTAGGTAGGGCGAAGTCGTGTAATGGATTGAAGTTGCATTGAGTAAGCGGTCGACGGAGGGGTCTTTCCGAAGGAAGGAGGCAATGGCTTCCATAATGAAGAGGAAGATGGGAGGAGCCATTGGGTCGCCTTGTCTAACTGATCTTGAGACCGGGCAGGTCTTTGACAGAATCCTGTTGACCTGAACTCTGCCTGTTGCGTTTGCATAGAGGACTCTAATCCATTCTTTGAACTTGGGGCCTACCCCTATTTTCTCCATGCAGGCATGCGGAAAGTCTCAGTTGACCTAATCGTAGGCCTTTTCGAAGTAAAAAAACAGGATTGCTGCCCTCATTCGTTTTTCCGTGATCTTTTTTGCTGCCTCATTCAGTGTCATCAACAGCCTTAGCGAGGATTTTGTAGGGAGTGGTGAGCAGTGATATGGGTCTATAGTTCTTCAAGTCTTCTTTGTCTCCCTTCTTGTGCAACAAAGATACCACGCTGGTACTTAGTTCACTGCCTAGGCCCCCTTTAGCCTGCTGTCGTTGAAGAACTCAAGCAAGTCCTCTCCTAAAGTCGGCCAAAAGTAGCTCCAAAACTATTTCAAGAGACTGTCAATGCCCGAAACTTTGTCATTTCCAATCTATGTTAGGGCTACCTGTAGCTCAGCCAGGGTTCAGGGTTTGTCCAGGCATTCTGCTTGAGATGTCGAGATCATCTTGTCTAGGTACGGCAATATGTGTTGACGGCCTGTTAGGTTCGTTGTGATCGGGGTTGAAGGCGTCGACTTGTATAAATCTGCGTAGAATGTCCTAGCTATTCTGACCATCTCGGTACCTGCTTGGACTTCCTTGGTATGAATCTTGCAGTTCCTTTCTTACTCAGCCCCTCTTTGTTGAACCACCGGGCAAAGGCGCATCCACCTACTGTCTTCTCAACTGTTTTCACTATTCTGGTGGTTGTTAAGATTAGATAGGTGGGTCTCGTGAAGTAATATCACATCGGGTTTGGGCTGGTCTTTTCCTATCAGACAGCGGCGAATGTCCCTGATTTTGTCTTCCTCGGCTAAGACGTTCCCTAGACCGTTGACGTTCCAACATAGTATTTGGAGGCCCTTGGCATACCAGTTGGTCTTTGGTGGGTTGCCTTGCCCATATCTAGAGTTTGTGAGCCTCAACATTGTTTGACTCGTCGCCCCCTCTCTATTCCCTTTTTTTTTTTATCCTGCTGTTTGTTTTCCTTGGTTGTCTTCTTGACTTAGGTGCTACAGTGTGTGTTTCCCTTGCGTGGATGTCCGATTCCCTGCTCTCGTCCCTCGCTGATGAGGATCTGATGTCGTGCTCTCCTGCGCTGCTCTCCGTCGATGTGTGTGGTTCTTCGTCGTCTCCTCCTGGGAGATCTTGTCGCCCAGTCCCAGCTCCTCCTCTTCTTCCTCCTCCATGTTGTCTTCTTCCTCCCCCATGTCTACCTCTATGGGAATAACCTCGTCTTGCAGTGAGCTTTTTCAGATCAAGAGGTGGGTCCTGATGGTTCTGCGAGTGAATCTGCAATGATGTCAATCGCCCTGGATCTGTCGTTCAACACATTGTAAGGAAGTGATGTGATAGTGTTTCATGCCCTCCAAGTCTGGCCTTCGCCGAGTTTGCCTTTTCATCAAGCTTGACCAGGATGGGGTCGAACGGGGCGAGGATCGGCGGGTCTGAGATCTTTCCGTTGCCTGTTAGCTCTCATGGAGGAAACCCATATATGCCCAGCGGGATCTCTGTGGAAATGTTCTCCCTTATGTTCCTTGCCAGGGCACTGTCATCATCGGATTGTGAAAGAGGCATCGGTGGCCACTTGCCACTCGTTGAATTTGCTCTTGAAACACACTGGGATCAGCGGTCGAACCGCCCTGATGATCTTTCGGTCAGCATTTGCTTGTCTAGTGATGTGAAGGGCCTTGCCTTCCGTGACCATCTGGACCGTGGCGGATTTTTCTTTTCGTTCTTTTCTGTAGTCCGGGTTCTGATCGAACAGTCGTTTTGTTTGTGTTGCCACTGTTACAATCTCTTGGGTGAGTCGACGCTGTTCATTTTTTTTGCCTGCTTCGTCTCTGGGGAGGGCCCTTATCCTCTTGTCCCTGCCTCTTGACAGTTTCCAGTTCTTTGAAACCATGCTGCAGATGGAATCTGCTAACGTCTGGGGGCCAAGCCATGTCTCAGCGTCCGCTCCTGCAGATTCTCTCTCTCTTTTCTTATCGTGGTATCAACGCACTGAACTCTGAGAGTTCGGATTTTTGGCGTAACAGGTCATAGTAACTTTTGCAAGAGGGGATCCCTGCCAGTGTCTTAACATTCGCTGGCTTGCCTGTCTTCTCCCAATGTTTCATGCAGGCTAACCTGACGTCAAATTCCTTTTCCTTCTTATACTTTGCTCTTTGCAGGTACTCCTTGAGCTATAGGATGGGGCTCGCTATGTTTGGCGAGATCTCCATTCCCATGTGGGAGTCAGGGTCTGATCCGGGGAGGGTGTTGCCTGTGGGGGGTTGTTCATAACTGGTGATTTTCCCTGTTCCTTTCTCGGTCGCTCTTTTTTTTTTTTCCTACTCTGTCCTCTTGGTTCTCTTTGAGGGGAAGGGAGGCATTCCGTTTGAGAACGCAAACGGTCTCTGGCTTGGAATGGCATTGTTCCCGGATCTGTTTCGCTTCATGGTGAGAGATCGGCCGATCCGGCACCACACCGGTAGGTGACTCGAAGATGTCGGGGAACTCGTCAAGCAACCGCACCCGCATCGCAGTACTCCTGAGTGTATGGTATGGTGCCGTCCTTGACTGCATTTTACAATGGTGTGATGAATTCTGACTGTTGGAGGTATGATCTCTTTCTCCACTGATCGCCCTTCTGATGAGAGCAGTGAAGTGGACTCTACGACACTACTCTACTCTACGACACTCTACTCTACCGTACGACACTACTCTACTCTACTCTACTCAGCAGGGTGTTGTTATCCAGGTCTGTGTTTTGGCATGGTTTTGCCGTCTGGATCCTGATAGTCTCCATGTCCCACAACAAACCCTCGTGTTTCTTTTCTTCTCTTATCGGACATGGGTCGATAACTAGGTCTGTGTGAATTTTCCCTGGTCTAACCCATTACCTTTTTGGCTCCCATTGCATGCCATCTGCTGTCCGAAGGACGGAACATGTCGGGTTGCTTTGTTGTTGGGTTGGAGTTGTTCTATGTCCAAATTAATTTCGGATCCTGGATGGTGTCGCTGAAGACCCACCCGTCGTAGTCTTGGTCGTTGATGAACCATATGTCCTTTGCTTCTTCCACTTCCACCATCATGATCTGTTTCATTTTTTTTCCTTTTGAATGTTCAGGGGAATGCCCAGGTGACCTCTTAAACTGCACCTGAAACAGATGGGGGCGTCTTTTGTTGAAACTGTGACTATGGATGCTTTGTCGAAAATGCAAAATTCCCATTCTTCCGGGAATGCGGGGTTCGTCTCGGAGTTCACTTCCAAGACTGCAGTGATGGAGTCACAATGTGGAGCCAAAAATTATGGCGTTTGGAGGATCCATTTCAGCACTTTGTTGTTCAAATACTCAACATCCAATCGGTCTTTGATCAATGGATGACCTTTGATGGGGATGTTATCGAAATGGACCCTAAATTGGTCCCTCATGAGTCACTGTTTTTGTGCTGCCGCCGGTGAAATTAAGGCGTTCTGAGCCGTTTCGAGTTTCCATCGGGACAGGGTGCAGATTGAGCCGTTGCAGTTCAGAGTGGTGTGCTTGTTTATCAGGTTGGATGCCTGATCAGGATCTTTGAGAACCACCATCATCATGTCCTTACTCAGTACTAAAATTGAGAATGTGTTTGTGCTGGTCTTGATGTTTTCATGACCCTCGATTGTCCTTGTGAGTCATTTTTGTTTCTCAATTGTTGGGAGGCGGGCGCCTGTGTTGGAGAAGGTGAACACCAGGTCGTGTTTGGCATACAGAGTGTTGGTTGAGGCAATATTTTCTTCCGAGTAGCACCATACCGTTACTTCTTTCTCTTCCCCGTTGTGCTGGATCTTCTTTATGATTTTCTCTCCTTTGATTTGTGGGGATTCCAACAGGAATCAGAGTGTCTACTGTGTTGGGGTCTTGCCTGCGTGTTGTGATTTGGTCGCTATAACCGAGGCAAAGCGGCGTTGGAACGTCACTGCCGTGGCCATGTCGGCCAGAGGCTGTGCCGACGGGGAGTGGTCGGGGGGGGCTGGTATGGGGGTTGTAGGCCCAGGTCGGGGTTTGTCGGGTGGGTGGTCCTGTATGGCGTGGCTGTCCTTTTTTTTTTAATTTTAACTCGCCCTGTCAGTCTATGGCGTCGTATGTGAATCGCCTATCTTCTGTTTTGAGCTAGCCCTTGTTAGGGGGGGGACTTGTGATCGTGGGGAGTTATGGGTGCCTGCAGCTACTCACAACTTGCTTATGTGGGAAGTTGGGCTGCATGCTTGGGCATATGCGGGTGTGCCGGGCGCAGGAATCGGGTTAGGTTGGTGGAGGGTGCCTAGAGGAAGGGGTGGGGGGGGGGATGTTAGAGGTTGAAGGATTGTAGTTGGAGTTAGGAGGTGTGTTGAGTGGTGAGCGCAAGTGGGTACTTGGGCACCTGGATGGGGGAGACTCGCTTTGGGATGGTGGTGGGAGAAGGGGGTTGGATCGCCGGGGCTTGTCTGACAAGGGAGATCAAACAGATCTCGCTGAGGAATGTAGTCGGAGGTTAGAGGGGGAGGGGGTGGGGGTGGGGAAGTTGATGATGCCGACAGGTGGATAGGGATCGTCGGAGTAGTTATTGCGGTGGCGAGTGGATAGATCTCGAGAGAGTGGAAGTGTTAATAGTGTACTTGCTAGGCGGTTGAGGAGACAGGAGGTGACAACGAGGGAGGGGGTTTGATAGGAGAGGAGGGGGAGAAGGGTAGGTGGACGTAGTGCTTGTTGCGGAATCAATGATTGCACCGGGGTAGGATCTTGAAAAGCGAGTTGCGATATCGGTTGGGGGTGTCGGGCGAGGGAGAGTACACGTTCAAAGATGATGGGCGTGGGGGGAGGGTACGGTGGGGTAGCAATGGATAACGTGGGTTGGAGGTGCATGGTGATTGTCGGGGATGGTGCGGGGGGCTGGGCGTGTGAGCGAGGAGGTGGGGTTGGGGGCAGATGGTTGGGGGGGGGAGTGTGAAGAGGAAGGTGAAGCTGTACTGCTGCGTGGGGGAAAGTACAGCTGTGCTGCGGGGTTGTGTCGGGAGTATTGGGGGAAGCGGGCAGGGAGGGGGAAGGGAGGGGGATGGGGAGAGTCGGAGTGGTGAGAGAGGGGTTGGGGGTTGGTGGCGTGGGAGAGGATTGTTTCCTTTGGGAGACGGGGTAAGATGTTAGGTTAAGCTTATGGGGGGAAGTGTGTGGTGGACTCGGGATGGAGGATTCAGGATAGATAAGTTAGTAGTGGGCAGGAAGGTAGCGTGGAGAGGAGCGATGGCGGACTTCTCACTTAATGTTACTGGTTGACGTCTGGAGTATGACGCTGTAGTCGGATGCCATGGGAAGACTGTTCGTCGCATGGGTCTTGGTGTCTTCGCAGAAGCCGTCGCGGAGTGTATCTTGTTCTCCAGCGGAGGCGGCCTTCAGATTGGGACTTCCTTCTCTCTCACGCAGAAAGGTGGCCCGTCGACCTACGACTGGGGGGCTGCTGTAGTTCGTCTCTGCGATGAAGCTGCTGCCTCCAGCTTCGACCTTATATCGGCTACGATCTTGGTTACTAGTGGCAGCTTCGACGAGGGTCGCTGTGTCCAGCTGCCCTCTTGGTGATGACGCGCGCCCGCAGGGGGCGCACTCGCGTGGCTTCTTCGAGCCCTCGGTGCGATGGCGGGCATTGCCTCCCAGCTTCGAAAATTCAAAATTGGTCGTGCACGGCGTGCGGGTGGCTGGGCGGGAGGGTGGCGGCGGGTATTGATTGGTGTCAGCCCGTCGGGCCTAGGCCGGGTGCTAGCGCTCCTTAGCGCAGCCTGAAATTTGTGCTAACCAATGGCGGGGGTGCAGTTCTCCACTCCCTGCTTTCTAATATTTGGCCAGACGGATTAACCATGCCAGCCCCAACACTAAATGGTGAAGATGGTCAAACAGCAGAAGTCGACAACCCCAGAGCACTACCAGCAGCAGCCAACAGGGGTTACATGGCAACAGCAGGCGCATGGTGGTTACACCCTCCTCAGTACACGAGCTGAGGGGAACTACAGTATGGCTAACCTCACCTAATCCTCAGTGGGAACGGAGAGCTAACTGGGCCACCAACTAACTAGGCCGCAATACCCGAGTTGTTAACCATGCAACTGTTAATGCAATGTGTTGTACCATGAGGGCCTTCAATACCTGAGTTGTTGACCATGCAACTGGATCCGGTTTCCAGCAGGTCGAGCTCCCCACCAAGAGATGGGCCCTCAACTGGAGGGCCACTCTGGGAGGGTGTTCTTATCACCTCCTCAAGTGCTGGTGTAATGAACCCAAGTCGTGATGATACTCGTTGATAATACAAGTCCTCAATCGTCAACCAACTGATGAGATATCAATCGTGAAATCGTTACTAGATACAAAAAAGATGGATAACATACACAGACGAATAAGCAAGAGGTTGGGAAGATAGACTTAGAGAGGGGAGAAGAATACTGTGCCCACTTCCTCTTCGGCCTTCCCTCTCAATGTCGCCACCTCAGCAATGATTGAAACGATATTTAAAGTTCTCCTCAAAGTGCCACGTGGCACATCAATAGTCCATCATCAGCGCTGGAGCATCATCAACATCAAGATAAACAGGTATGCATCTCTGATCCTTCCATAGTCGTGATCACCTCCTGAGTACGATGAATCAGAACAGCTGTATCTCTCCAATGTAGCCGCCACATCAGCATGAAATACACGTGGCAGCGGCCACGTCAGCAGCAACGCGTGGCAGCGGCCACGTCAGCATACCAAGTAGACGAGAGCAAGCCAGCCAGCATGTCTGGCAAGCAGCCCGCCGCCGTATCTCACAAGTACCAGCCAGAAGCCAGCATCCAGCCAGCGCCTCAACATAGAGCCAGCGTCGTCGTCAAAGTAGAAAGTCAGCATTGACGCGACTGAGTGAATGTCAAATGCCGGGGAGTCAGTCCTTATGTACTGTTGACTCGGGGGCTGAGCCCCGGATGCTGCCTCCCTCGATCGTCCAGATCTCAGTACAGACAAGGGCTCAAATTATACCGAAACGGAATCTTCTTTGGCCTCGATGCTGTCTGGGTGCCTGCACATCACAAGTGAGTGTCTCTGGCCAAGGGCCTGTGCATGGTACCTTTGACTCTACAGTGGACTTTGACCTTTGAATTTCCATCTGCAGCGTTCGGTCTCACAGCCGGACGCAGCAGTCTGGGCCCTGTCTCTTATACACATCTAGATGTGTATAAGAGACAGGTCCTTATGTACTGTTGACTCGGGGGCTGAGCCCCGGATGCTGCCTCCCTCAGTCGTCCAGATCTCAATACAGACGAGGGCTCAGATTATACCGAAACCGAATCTTCTTTGGCCTCGATGCTGTCTGGGTACCTGCACATCACAAGTGAGTGTATCTGGCCAAGGGCCTGTGCATGGTAGCTTTGACTCTACAGTGGACTTTGACCTTTGAATTTCCATCTGCAGCGTTCGGTCTCACAGCCGGACGCAACAGTCTGGGCCTGGGCAGTGTCTGGTCACACAGCCCGACGCAGAACAGTAAGTTCTGCGTGGCCTGGGGCGGGTCTGGGCCCCGTACAGACTTTCATGCACACGAATTACTGCATTCCTGCCGGCCCAATTTGGAGTTCCATCGCAAAAATGTTAAGACCTCAATCCTCTTTCGTATGTAGAGACTATGTCAGGAGCAGATTCAAGTAATTGCCTTTTTGTAAACCATCTATCTTCAGAAGGTGCTTGAGATTTAAATCTTACCTTGAATTGCTTCTGCGGACGTCCACGTCCTCCGGTGGAGAAATACCCATGCTCAATAATTTTTTCTACCTCATATTCTCCATCCATGGAGGTATCATCGATGGTCTGTTTGGAAATTCATTTCCTTCCACATAAGGTAACAGTTTGGAGGCATGGAAGACGGAATAGGCTCTAAGGTGAGGAGGGGTATCTATTTTGTATGACGGTCCCTCGTCATCTCCTATAACTTTGAGAACCTCCCAGGGTCCAAAATAGACAGGCAGCAGTTTCTGCGATATGTCTTCTTCTAATGAACACTCTTTAGACCTGACCCTGACTAGATCTCCTACCTTAAATGATGAAGGTCGACAATGTTTATTAGCTTGGGTTATCATTTGATCTTGAGCTTTCTTCAAGTTCTCTTTCACCTATTGTATGTCTTGCTGAAACATTACTGCATACTCACGAGTCCCTGGTGGTAATCTAAGAAACTGGCCCTGAGTTAGAATATCAATGGGACGTCTGGGTTTCCATCCTTTGTGCAGTGCGTTGGGAGAACGACCAGTTGCAGTGTGAACACTACTATTATACGCACTGGCTATCTTCGGCAGGTTCTCATCCCAATCAATTTGATCAGGCCTCATATACATGCGCAACAGTTGTTGGCACAGACGTTTCATCTGCTCACTTTGGCCATTCGTCTCAGGATGTCGTCCTGACGACATAGTCAAGCGAGTACCGTATGTCTCCATCAACTTTTGCCATGGCATACTTGTGAATCTTGTATCTCTGTCAGATACAATAGATAGGGGAAACCCATACTCAGTTACCCATCGCATCTGAAACTTTTGAATCACAAGTTCAGTTTTCGCTTCAGCGGGTAAGGGAATGAACATAGCGTATTTAGAGAAACGGTCTGCAATCACCATCACCTGGCTATTGCCATTGCGAGTCTTTATGAGGCTCATAAAATCCATAGAGATGGACTCCCCTGGTTCCACTAGGAATCGGCAATGATCTCAAGAGACCGAGTGGGTTCTCGTGTGACGGTTTGTTCCTCTGCCACACCAGACAGGTACGCACGTAAGTTAGTACATCTTCTTTCATACCCTTCCATTCAAAGCGTTCTCTCACTTCGGCATACGTTTTCTTCAATCCAAAGTGTCCTTCAAAATCATGACATTCCCCAATCAACAAGCTTTTAATCTCTTCTTTATGAGGGATGCATAATCTTTGTTCGGTTTGGTCTATTAAGAAAAGTAAACCATCAGTGATCTTATAGTCAGGAAGTAGGGATGAATCTTTTAGTACAGTGTCAATGATAGGTTTCCAGATAGGATCTGTTGCATATCCTTGACGAATCTTTTCTTTCACTTCATGCCCTACATCCAAATAAGAGACAATTGTTCCAAAGAAGTCACTTCTCCTAGACAATGCATCTGCCACCACATTAGACTTTCCTTTGATCGTTTTCAACTCAAAGTCAAATGTATCAATGAAGGCAGACCATCGTACTAGTTTGTCAGAGAGTCTTGGTTGTGTCTTGATCCACTTCAGGGTAGAGTGGTCAGAATACACCCTGAAGTGTCTCCCTAACAAATAGTGCTTCCAAGTTTGCAATGCACAGACTAAGGCATATAGTTCCCTCTCATAAGTAGAATTGGCAACCTTTTCAGTGGGTAGGCATGCAGACATAAACTCAACTGGTCTGTAGCCTTTACCATCATCTTGTTGAAGGACATCGCCAATACCATACTGACTTGCGTCAGTTGTGACAATGAAGCGAAGAGATGGGTCAGCGATTTTCAACACAGGGTAGTGAGTCAAGACATGCTTTAGTTTCCTAAAGGAAGACTCACAATCCTTATCCCATAACCACATAGTTCCTTTCTTCAGCAGTTTTCTCATCGGTGCAGCAATCAGTGAAAAGTTTCTTACAAACTTCCTATAGTAGCTTGCTAAACCCAGGAAGGAGCGAAGATCAGTAAGGGACTTAGGTTGTGGCCAATCTCTAATCGCTGCAATCTTCTTTGCCTGTGGCCTCAACCCATCTTCATTTACTATGTGTCCTAAGTACAAAACTTCGGACTTAGCAAATTCAGATTTCTTGGGATTTAACTTAAAATTGCCCTCGCGCAATTTCCCAAGTACTAAACGTAAGTGTTTTTCATGATCTTCTAGTGTTTTACTATACACTAGAATATCATCAAGGTATACAATGACGAACTGGTCCAACCACTGTCGAAACAACTCATTCATAACTCTTTGGAATGTCGCTGGGGCATTCGTCAGTCCGAAAGGCATAACCACAAATTGATAGTGACCATACCTGGTTCGGAAGGTCGTCTTGTGTTGATCCGCAGGTTCCACCTCGATTTGGTGATACCCAGACTTCATATCAATCTTACTGAAGTATTTACATCCCTGCAACTGATCCAACAGATCATCAATACGTGGTAGGGGCTCGACATTTTTAACAGTGACAGAATTCAGTCCTCTATAGTCGATACACAGACGCAACTCATCTTCCTTTTTAGGCACAAACAAAATAGGAGCGCCGTAAGGAGAAGAGTTAGGGCGAATCCATCCTTTTTCAGTCAAGTCTTGGAGTTGTTTCCTCAGTTCCTCAAGTTCCCTAGGAGACATTCGATAGATAGGGCCCTTGGGAGTCTTACTACCAAGAATGATTTCAATAGTGTGCTTAATAGCACGCTCAGTTATCCCTGTGGGTTCTAAGGATAGATCTTTATACTCATCGAGGAGTTTCTGAATCGAGGGGGGATAGGAAGTAGAGGACTCACCAACCTGTTTCACGAGTACCATCATAATTTCCTGTTCCAACTTCTTCTTTGCCACCATCGATCGAAAAGCCGGATAACTCATACAACAAAAAGACAGGTTAGAGTCAGAGCCAGACTTGTGAAACAACTTGATGGCCTTTAGTTCACATTGTGCGTCTCGTAGTTGCACAACCTTTTCTCTGAACTTAATGTCTGGGTTGGCTTCCTCGTGCCAATCCATATCCAGAATCAAGTCAAAGGGAAGATTTTTCTCAACAAGAAAAAATACCTCGTGTAGTATTTTCTTACCTTCCCGTGTGCGAAACCAACATTTGACACGATCAACGTATTGCGAGACAGTAATCGTGCTCTTGTCCGCTAGAATATACACGATAGGTCGAGACAGTGTTTTCACTTTCATTTCGAGATGTAGTTTACGAATCGCCTTCTCGAAAATGTAGGATCGCGTAGATCCTGAATCTAGTAGTGCACCTACGCGTGTGTGTGCAATCTCTACGTCCGCGAGTAGTAGGTCACCCTTAGAATTCGTTTTCTTAGCCCATGAGCTTCGTAATGCTAGCAACTCGTTACCAAGCTCATCAAGAGAGTCGTCCAGAGAGACAGAACATAAGACAGTTTCAGGGTGTTCTGGACGATGGGCCGAAGAAGAACCATCCTCTGTCGTATGAGTCGAAGGGTTGGAAGGGTTAGTCGGCGCCTTACCTTCAATCTGGTCCAAACTCGTAGACTCAATAGGAGCAGATGCTACTCCTACTGGCTGCTCCCTTTTAGGTTCCTATTTCGAATGAGTGGGCACCACGCAATTACGTGCCCAGCAACGCCACACTTCAGACACTGCACATTGTTCATTCTCTCTTGCCAAGTGTCTTGTGTTATTCCCATTTTCTCCCAAGGCTTCCCTGCCGCAATGTCGGGATGCTCGGGAAAGGAGCGTGGTCTCTTCTTCTTACCTGGCGGTCATGGTCCTCCCTTGTTGACCACGACAGCAGTGACTTCCCCCTTCCCGGAATCACTGCTGTTTCCCACACCCTTGGCCTCCAATGGCCACTTCTCTACCGTGTCGTCGTCGAAAACGACGAGGGTGTGGTCCTAGCATTTCTGACGCCAGATCACTCGCTTTCCATAACCTGTACCACCACCACCACCATGCTTCACCACAGATGCATAAGTGTTTTTGACCTGAGATGTCATTTGCTCTCTCTGGAGAGCCAAATCTCGAAATTGCCTATAATTGTACTTACCTGATTTAGACTCTGCCACAAGCTGTCCTCGAATAGGCTCAGGCAGAGCACGGGAGTAAATATACAAAATTTGGTTGTCTTGCAGGTTCAATCCTGGAACCTGCAGCAACGGGTCAACCTCCCTTGACAAAGACTCTACTAAGGTCCATTGCTTTTGCCCAATGGAGGTAAGCTGGTCAAAGGCCTTATCGGCCGTAGTCTTGTCCAAGAAACGCTCCTTGATTTTGGCAAGGAACTGTTTTAAGGTCAACGTTCCAGCCCACTCACCAATATCTTCAAATCCGGCGGCATTAGCGTCCGCCAAAACCCATTATTTCGCTTCCCCTCCCAAACAAGACGTTGAGAAAGCAACTTGGAATGGTTCCTCGACAGGGGCTGTTCCAACGTACGTCTAGATCTCAGCTATCCACAAAATTTCGTCCTTCTCATTACAGAAAGTAAAAGGCAATTTCATTTTGATCTTCTCTCTTCTTTTCGGTTTCTCAGGTTGTGAGGTGGGGTCCTTCTTGTCTTTGGGAGGCTTTGGTGATCCCCCTCGTGGAGTCGAAGGCAGACTTGAATGCGGACTCGAAGGTCCTCCATTCTTTTCTGCGGGCTTCTGAGTCTCTCCTCTGAGTGACTTGATAGCATCTCCCATTAACTTGACCGGTTTCTGTTCCTTCTCAGTTTGGTCTTCCCTGTTTACCTGGTTCTTCCCCTTGACCACATTCGTGATTGCCGGTAACCCCACGGTCAGCTCGTCTATCCGAATGCCATAGTGGTCAATTTTCATTTCCAGGTGTGCAAGGTAAGTCACTAACTGAGAAATAGAGACAGACTGTTCCTCCCCTTCGGTGACAACAACATGCTGTTTGATTTCCTGAACTTTCCTTTCTTGCTGTGTGTTTCTTTATCTTTCCTTTTTCATTTCTTCTTTCTTTCTTTTCTCATTTTTGAGCGCCTCCTCAAGCTGTCCGATGTTTTCATCCACGACATCTTCAGGAACCGTTGTTTCCTGTCCTGTTTTCCTACTGTTCTCAATTTCAACAAATTTACCCAAAACAAAATCATCAAGTGCCTTTCTGCACTTGATCAATATGCCTTGGACACCCAGGACATTTGTCCCCGTTACCGCAGTTTCTATAGCAGTTTTCAATGCTTTTAAATCATACACTTTGCGGATTTCGGACTCAACCTCTGGTCCGGTCTCACGGAGTTCAGTCTCAAATTGAATCAATCGAGCAAGCAAGGTTTTCTTTCGTTCCTCAACTTGCTGCTTGGTCTGTGGGTCACGATGTTCCTCATCTACAACAAACATTACTGAAATAGGATAAAAGAGTAGTGGGATGAAACGTGTGAGCAGCGAGAGTTTCAAACATTTCCAGAAATGATACATCCTGTGTTAGCGTTTGCCGCACAATAAATAATTAATTTAAACAATAATAAATTACACGGCCGCTTCCTTTCACCTCAAGAATCCAGTGGCCAGAGAAGAAAAAGAACAACTCAATCTACCTCTAATTCCTATGTCTAACTTCGTTGTTCTGTTGTTTTCTATGTGATGACGTCCTAAGCGAACAGGTACCAAGTCAGGCCCGTGTGGTCAGATACAACACAAGTGAGTATGCACAACACAAAACAACAATCAACACAAGGTAAGTAAGCCAAACATCCAACAAACAATATGTTAGCCCCCTTCTTTCCCTGCGTCAGTCCCTGCCCAATGCAATCAACACCCATTCGACATTTGGTACTACAACTGTTCAATCAGCCGTACCGCCGTCGTCGTCAGAATGTACTTCCTCACTTAGGCACACGCGTGCCTGCCACGTGTCACCCCTAATCAATCAACAGGATGGGTGCCACGTCAGCAACTCTGATCAGTATTCTGCCACAGCCTTGGTTCGTCGAAGCAGCCAAGCAGGAGGGCACTCATCGCAAATGCGGCGGCCCTCTACTGCCACGTCAGCAGTCAATCTGTCCCTGCCTCGTAATGCAGCTCGTGATACCGATTTCCAGCCAGTTACGGTAGTGCCACGCCAGCCTATCAAGATGCTGCGTCAGCAAGGATTACTGCTGCACCAGTTAAGTGCGTAATCCACTTCTTGCCACGTCAACATTAATGTCAGCAGGCCACGTCAGCACCTGGAGGGATCTGCTTGCTTATCAATATCGCAGCGGTATGCCACGTCAGCAGCAGATCCCTGGGACGTGACACATCATGTGCCACGTCAGCAATGTCGTGAGTTAGCGTCACGATCCTGACTGTTTATCTCGTGATCAGTATCCAGACTGCCACGTCAGATCTCAGGTCCTGCCACCTTGGATTGTCTTCGTCTTCTTCTTCAGCACGCGCGATCTTCAACAGAGGATGCGTGGTCGGCTGTCTAGATCGCGTTAATAAACGCGTGCGACAACACGGTCGCACCGAGCCACGTCACCCCCAACTTACTTGGCGCCAGCTGGCGCGCACGCGTGCGGTCTTCGTCATCAACTTCGTTATCCTCGTCGTCGTACTTCAATCAGGAGTACAGCTCCGATACCAAATTGTAATGCACCCAAGTCGTGATGATACTCGTTGATAATGCAAGTCCTCAATCGTCAACCAACTGATGAGATATCAATCGTGAAATCGTTACCAGATACAAAAAAGATGGATAACATACATAGACGAATAAGCAAGAGGTTGGGAAGATAGACTTAGAGGGTGGAGAAGAATACTCTGCCCACTTCCTCTTCGGGCCTCCCTCTCAATGTCGCCACCTCAGCAATGATTGGAACGATATCTGAAGTTCTCCTCAAAGTGCCACGTGGCACATCAATAGTCCATCATCAGCGCTGGAGCATCATCAACATCAAGATAAACAGGTACGTATCTCTGATCCTTCCACAGTCGTGATCACCTCCTGAGTACGATGAATCAGAACAGCTGTATCTCTCCAATGTAGCCCCACATCAGCATGAAATACACGTGGCAGCGGCCACGTCAGCAGCAACGCGTGGCAGCTGCCACGTCAGCATACCAAGTAGACAAGAGCAAGCCAGCCAGCATGTCTGGCAAGCAGCGCGCCGCCGTATCTCACAAGTACCAGCCAGAAGCCAGCGTCCAGCCAGCGCCTCAACATAGAGCCAGCGTCGTCGTCAAAGTAGAAAGTCAGCATTGACGCGACTGAATGAATGTCAAATGCCGGGGAGTCAGTCCTTATGTACTGTTGACTCGGGGGCTGAGCCCCGGATGCTGCCTCCCTCGATCGTCCAGATCTCAGTACAGACAAGGGCTCAAATTATACCGAAACGGAATCTTCTTTGGCCTCGATGCTGTCTGGGTGCCTGCACATCACAAGTGAGTGTCTCTGGCCAAGGGCCTGTGCATGGTACCTTTGACTCTACAGTGGACTTTGACCTTTGAATTTCCATCTGCAGCGTTCGGTCTCACAGCCGGACGCAGCAGTCTGGGCCTGGGCAGTGTCTGGTCACACACCCCAACGCAGAACAGTAAGTTCTGCGTGGCCTGGGGCGGGTCTGGGCCCCGTATAGACTTTCATGCACACGAATTACTGCAGCTGGCCCGCATCCGAAGTTTCATAAAAAAAAGAAAACAGAAAAAAAAGGAATGTGAGTGCCTAAGTGCTATACAAGTGCAGTGAAGAATTGATTTTCAACGAAGTTTTTAAATTTGAACTGACTTGAAGAGTTTTGAAAAAAGGCAGAAAAGGGAGAACATACTGACCTGAAGCCGGATCCTGCTCTGTTCCAGTATCATCTGAAGATGCTCGATCTCGTGCTTCAGGTTTCGGAGCTGATTGAACTTTCCTTTGTACGCAGACTGTAGTTTTCAGTCCCAGCCACCGATTTAGAACATGCCACAGATGCAGAAAAGGTCTCTAGGTCAGAAAACGTTTGAGTCCTTCAGAAAAGAAGAAAAAACATCATTCTACAGAATCTGGACTCCATTTGCACGCTCACTAATACTCAACTGTGTTAAAATAATCACTTAACTTTTGGGCAGAAACTTCACAAAGGGTCACAACCATGCAACGCTTGACATAAGCCTGCACCCATCATGGTGTGGGTTCTGTGATACTCTTAACTGGATTTCACCTTCTCCAAGAAGAAAACCAAAAAGGGCAATCTGCAAGGAAAATGAGCGAACACGAAATGGCAGAAATCCAAATTGCTGTCCTTCGGGACATCCGTTAAAATTGGAACGACACAGAGAAGATTAGCATGGCCCCTGCACAAGGATGACACGCATAAATCGAGAAACGGTCCAAATTACAAAAAAATTGAAAAAAATAAAATAAAAATCCAAATTGCAACATCACATTGAAAGCCAGATAATCAAACGGTGTCCAGAAAGCAGAAAACACCAAGTCACACACCAACGGAGAACAAAGCAATGAACACAGTAGTCAATGTCAGCCCCTTCTTGCCACCGTGATATTCAAACTGGATTTCACCTTCTCCAATAAGAAAACCAAAAAGGGCAATCTGCAAGGAAAACGAGCGACAATGCAATGACAGAAATTCAAATTGCAACATCACATTGAAAGCCAGATAATTGAACGCTGCCCAGAAAGCAGAAAACACCAAGTCGCACACCAATGGAGACCAAAGCAATGAACACAGTTGTCAATGTCAGCCCCTTCTCGCCACCATCAACAATGTATCCAATTTTTCTTCTCGTACTTGGCGCTTGGCACCCAGACACAGCGCCTAAACTAGCCTACACTACTGTGACAATGCAACCGAAAACAACAACAGCAGACCACTTGTACGCGAAGATGCTGACCATGCAGACCTCCACAGCACAACGAGGTACATCATCTTCCTCTCTCTCTCTCTCTCTCTCTCTCTCTCTCTCTCTCTCTCTCTCTCTCTCTCTCTCTCTCTCTCTCTCTCTCTCTCTCTCTCTCTCNTCTCTCTCTCTCTCTCTCTCTCTCTCTCTCTCTCTCTCTCTCTCTCTCTCTCTCTCTCTCTCTCTCTCTCTCTCTCTCTCTCTCGCTCTCACCCTTGTCGTCCCCCACGCAATACCCTCTCACCAAGGACCACCACCATTATGATACCCCACTGGCTTTCATGGAGCCTTAGCCCGGCTATGGCTGGCTGAGCTCCTGTGCTGCTCCAGGCAGCACCCTCACCACCTGCACCCGAGTGTGCCCCAGAACGTCCGCTCACGGCCACTAGCACGCAAACCAGCAGCGCTGCCACATCAACACCAAGTGCTCGAATGAGCGCTCCTGAGGCTGGCACTTTCCTATATGGAAAGTCCTGGCCTCTGGCCGGCAGCCTTTCCCCGTGGGCCAAATGCACGCCCAACCCGAGACTATGCACACGACAATTTGCAGGTGATGGCGAGGCGAAATGCACAGCCAAAGCGCAGCAAGGCCAGCTACGCACAGCAGCCGTAGAGAATACAGCAGTCGCAGTAGTAATGTACAGTGCAGAAAAAAAAACACTGCACTAACTGCAGCAAACACTCAGCTATGCACAGCGCCGTGCACTGCAAGATGCACAGCGGGCAGCAGTAGCTATGCAACAACGGCGGCGCCAGACTCAATAGTAGCGCAGTGAAGAAAACCCAGTAGCAACGCTGGTTGAAAGCACCGTAACCATGTTGGCAGCAAACTAAACAGCAGCAGCTCTCAACCGCTCACCAGTGCCGTCTAACACCTCGCAAGAGCAGCGATGAGCATCAATACTCAGACCACGACAGCCGCAACCTTGCGACAGCAGATGACTTCAGAAATGCAGTATTCTGTGGTAAGAACAGAAACAGTGCCCGAAGCACAGCAGACAGCAATAATCAGCGAGGGACCTAATAATAGCAGTCGCCCGCCACAACTGAAAGTACGCAGTCCTAGATTCAGGCAACAATGCCTTTGCAACAGCAGCCAGTCAACTCCTTCCTGGAAACTCCAGCAATCCCACGTCACTCAGTCTGTAGTCCTCATCCTCAAAAAGTGGTAGCCAAGCGTTGTGGATTCCCCAACGCTTTACTCTGAAGAAGCAACTCAGCCTTACCAGTCAACTCTTACCATTCACAGCAGTAACATTTTGAGATCAACATCATCACAAACCGAAAGCCAGCACCTGCCCGTGATTACTGCTAGCTTCATGCAAACCTAAGGCACGGCGGAAACAGGTTTGCACGACTGTCGCGAGTGTAAAGCCTACGTGAGCAGACTTAGTTGCATGCGTGAATACCCACAACGCGACCTCAATCAGCGAACAGAACGACTTCAACCTTTGGAGTTTGAAGACCGCAACACAGGGGACAATGAGCACAGCCAACCAAAGAGGATGGCGAGCATGACGAACGTGGCACCGTCGGGATCGCCACCGCCACAAGGAGAAAAACCGGGATCTTGATGGGTAGCACAGCGATCTCAATCACACGAGACGCAGCTCAGATCCGATCCTCTCCCTCTTCAACTCCCTGCTCATTCTTTCACTTGTTACCAACTCCACCTTCGCTTCCACTGGTCCTACCCATCACCTTCTGTACGTACCTGACTATATCCGCAGCTAGACCACTCTTCCCTCTAGATTCATAAGTGAGTAAGTCTATTCGTCACATGTTACTTCTACGAACTGGGAACGGCTGCAGACATCACCAGGTAGGCCAGCCCATCGACTCCTCCCCCTGTTACTATTCTTTCCTCCTTTCTCCCCCTTCCCTTCATGCCGCAGCCCAAACTTATCTGGTCGTTGGTACGACCAGATTCGATTGAGGACCGAGAGAGGAAAAAGACCCGGTTCATCGAATGACAGCTACCGGGATGAAGCACACTTCCACGTAGATGGGGAAGGCGGCCTGAGAGCACATGACCAACACGTGAAGCAGCACCGGGATCACGACCGTAACGAGCAGGGCAGCAATCTCGACCATTGAGGACGGGGCAATGCGCTGACCACCATTATCTACAAGCAACAGAGATGATGACGATGGCAATGACCAGCTTAACCACGAGGTGATGACGGAAGGCTCGATCACACTGATGATGAAGAAAGGCAGCGCGATCGTGAAGACAGCGGTCACAACTTAGTGAAGAAGAAAAAAAATCATGATGACGAGTCGAGGTTCACGGTTACAAGTCGTGCCCCCACTACTCACAAAATATGCCAAATGAGAATGAATCTTCCGCTAGAACATGGGAAGATACACTGCAGGAACGTACATCGGTTTAGCGCGCAGCTTGGCGCCATAGCCCGACTCTTTGTTCATTCCGCATCGTCAGTTCTCCGTGGTAGACTCTCTCCCTCCCTCTCTCTCTCTCGTTCTCGCGAAAGCATAACATGCGTTATCGCTCCTTCCGGCGTCGCCCGCTACTCACCTGCGGAAAGCGAGTGAACCGCCAGCTCGATGACAACGACCACGATCTGCAGAACGATGGCGAGGATCGATCCGAAGCAACTACGAATATCGCACAGATTCTTCCTGTTGCAGTCGCAAAAGAACCTTCAACTAAAACATCGCTTGGTGCATCGCCACGTATCCCCTCTCTCTCTCCTTCTCCGCAGCTTGCTGGCGCCCGTAACAATGACGGACGGCCTCGCCCTTACACGTTTTTTTTTTTTTTTTTTTTTTTTTTTTTTTTTTTTTTGTTTAAGTGTCTCATAAGGATGTATCTTCTGTTAGAACGCGGACAGATACTTAGCGCCCACTCACTTGCCTATTGCCCACGTCTCCTCGCTCCCTCACGTTTGCTGTGTCACCTCTCGGTGACTCATGAAGGTCTTGATTTACTCCTCTGAAGGCAGGTGTGCAGGCAAATTCAGTCATGGTTGGCACCATTATCCACTGCTAAGTCAAGGTGGCGCGTACATTGGGGTTGCATTCGAGATTGCGCGGCGGTGAGGTGGAAAGTGGGAGCGGGGATACCATCGATGGCAGCGGGGTGGCAGGGGGTCAAAATAGCGGGGGGAGGGGCTGGGAGGAGAGGGCGGGTGGGGGGGATATCAGGCCACGGGTGGTTGCAGGGTGGTGCGCCCATGTCAGCGACTGGGACCAATTCTCTGCTGTGTTGCTGGATGCTCGGGCTGGCAAAAGGAGGCCCAGGTCTCCATTTAAGCAAAGTTGCACTCTGCAGCCAGTCTTTCCAAACCATGTGTGTCGTTTGCGTCAGTTCGCAGATTTTGCAGTCTGGGTCCACCGAGATTTTCCTGAAGGAGTCAAGGACCTGTGCTCGAACCACCAGGTCTTTCTCTGCTCGACAAAGTGCATTTGTCTTTTTCCATGCCTTGTGCGTGCTTACAGTGACTGCGTCCTCCAGCAGAAAGAGGTCAACATGACCCGACGGACACACTCCTGCAACATTGATCACAAAATGGCTGTATACTCCGTAAATTCTGCTCAACAGTACTGAAAAACCGTCAATAAATTTGTGGCAGGCGCCGGGCGCTAAATCCTCTGGATCATATCAGAGCAATAAATACCGGCTTGTCTGTCAAACATTCGGTACATGAAGTGGCCTGTTGGTCCCACTACGTGGTGTGTTGATGGATGAATATCTGAACTGATTGGGATGCTGGACCCGTCTTCCAGCATGTGCAGCTTCCCACAAATAGAATGGAGCCATCTGCAACCACAAGAAAAAGGAACTTGTCCTTCTTCTTCTTCTTCTTCTTCTTCTTCTCCTCCTCCTCCTCCTCCTCGGTCACACAGTAGTCAGCCAGTAATTTGACCCACTACCTCCCACCGTACGCTGACCTAAAACCATTGACTTTGAATCCCTACATTACTGGTCACCTTCAATCACTCACTTCAGCTTTTGTCTCTAACAGAGATAACCACAAGCTCGTCTACCAGCTCACAGGCCAATAGAAGGGTTGTTTAATGAGTGTCCCGCACTCTGACCAAAGTAGCTACTATAGCATTAGATTGGAGATTCGTTGAGACCTGCTTAATGAGCATCCCGCACTCTGACCAGTGTTGCTACTATAGCATTAGATTGGAGATTTGTTGAGAGATGTTTAATGAGTGTCCCGCACTCCGACCAACGTAGCTGTTATAGCATTAGATTGGAGATTCGTTGAGAGTGTCAACTTCTCCATCTGCGCCTTCTATTCTCCAGAGATCTACGGCAGTCGAAGCTGGCTATCAACCAATTCAAGGACAGGCTGCCAAGTCCTCAATATCATTTTATGTTGCAAACAGGATGACTAGCCAGGGAGATGTCCAACTGGACTACCCTCAGGCACTACGACCTCTAGAACCCTGCACACTGGTCAGTACCTAAACTGCCAGCTTCACTCTGCGCCTCTAAGAGTTGACTGCATGCCGGTCAGTACCCACACAGGTTTTTTAGCGAGTGCCCGCCACTCTGCAGGTGCAGCTACTGCGACTTAGTGTTTCTCATCACAGTCAACCTACCTATCTACCACAGGTAACCTACCTGACCGACTTAAGTGAAAGGATTCACGCTGCAGACACCCAGTCCCAGTCCCAGTCCCAGGGTCCCGACAAGTCCCAAGTCCCAGGGCTGTCCCATAGGGTAGGCCGTAGGGTCTAGAGACCGAAGTGTGGTAGGTCTGTAGGTGTCGGTACGAAGCGTCGTAGGTCGGTAGGAGTCCGTCCGGTACCCGACAAGAAAAGTCCAGAAGCGTCCAGTCTAGTCCGACAGTCCCAAGTCCAATTTTGCAGCATGTCCCAGGAAAGTCCGGAAGCTACCGGACCAACAAAATGTTTGCAGCAGACAGGCCGAGGCCGACCGGTGCCGGTCTGAAGCAGGCCCAGCGGCCCCAGCCAAGCCAACCAAAGCCAAGCCAAGTCCTATATTTAGCTGCTACGGTGCAGCTGCTCATCACTTGTTCAGTTGCGAGATGTGGAAGCACTGCTGATGCTTGTGCGCTAAGGCAACTTGGGCACTGTGTGCCTGAGGAAGGAGAGGGCGCCTGTGAGATACTCCATAGCTAGGCCAGACGTAGAGTAGGAGGATGGCGGCCATAGCTGCCAAGGTGTAAGCTGCCTGAGTGGGCGTATCCAGGGTAATGATCCAGGAGAGAGAGAGAGAGAGAGAGAGAGAGAGAGAGAGAGAGAGAGAGAGAGAGAGAGAGAGAG
>BFEA01000003.1:7845427-7856252 GCA_003427395.1 Chara braunii
AGAGAGAGAGAGAGAGAGAGAGAGAGAGAGAGAGAGAGAGAGAGAGAGAGAGAGAGAGAGAGTTGGGGAGAGATTGAGAGAGAAGGAGAGCAAGGGAGAGAGACTGAGGAACACACACACTCCACTCCAACATTGGAATTGATTGCTACGACAAATGAGCACCCCATGAAGAGTACCAGCAACAAACTCAATGGCCGACTTGCAGCTTAGGGTTGCAACCAAGAGTACAGCATAAGGTGTTCAAGCAGTTGAACACCAGTCTTTTGTTTTCGGAAGCAAACCTGCTGTCAGCAGGTTTGAGTCTGGTGCAAAGTGCAGGGCGCGTTGAATTCAAAGTGTGTTTGGCGAAATGCACGTCAGTTTTGAATTTCAGAAGGGAGGGCTGCAAACAGAAACCTGCAAGCTAATAGTGACCCAATACGAACAGTGTCTGGCAGTGTCCACTGCATGGAGTATGATATCTGATGATCAAGTTCTGGCCAGAAATTTACCAGGATGGATTTTGGGTGGGGCAAGCGGGTGGAGAAGAAAGGAACCAGAGCGGACGGACGTCTGGAACTAGGGGGGGAATGAGATGAGGAAACAGGGAAACATCATGGAGAGACCAGACATGAGAGGGATATGGGATGTTGCGACGCCGGAGAGAGGGGTGCCCGGAGTGTGAGAATCAGAGCATATTGAAGACAGAAAGTAAGGAACGAAGGACAAGAAGAAAAATAAAATGGCAAAGATGATTATTTAGGGTAGAGGCATCATGCATATGCCATTCTTTATATGTATGGCGCAAAGAAAAGGCAATCCACAGACAAACCCCTAATTATCATGATGATGACGAGTGAAGACACGTGTCATGTCAACGAGATTAACAACATCAAAAAGATTCTCACACCTTTCCAGTTTGAGAAAAAACTGCGGAGCTTGCTCCCTATCGTGGGCCTGTGTTTGCGCCCCTGCATCAGCAAACGTATGAGACCTCAAATAAATTCATGTAGGTGATTGTTTTTCCTTCTTTTAATAATCAATCTTGTGAAATTGAGGAAGGCCCTCCAGCATGCTTCCAGGTGAGATGTCAACATTGTTTGCTTTTAGTCTCTGCCTCCTTAAGCTTGGTCATCGGTTCATAAAACCCAGCAAGGCAGATTTGAGTTGATTCGCAATGATGGCGCGTGCAAAAGGGCTGTCGTATTCCCCTGAACGCAAAGCACACTCAATATGACGGTATCAGACCAGACTTATAGTTTGTATACATTCACGATTAGGGTGCACCGAGTTTGGGGGAAAATGGTACTCATCCCTAGAGCACTCAAGGCCTTACAACAACAGGGAAAGGGAGCAAGCAGCGCCGGTGCGAGTGGAAGGCAGGTGACATAAATCAAATTTCTCATGGGTCGGTGCCAAGATGGAACCTCTAGATAAGAGTCACAGATGTTCCCTATGAGTGAAAATGTAGACCTTCCATCAACAGCACCGAGAGTTAAAACTTCAAAGTGTGAAAAAAGAAACCTAAAGACACTTGAGAAATAGTGGAACGGCCCCAACAGGGGTAAACTAAACCCTAGTGTAGCCATGCTGGACTGTCTGAAAAAGTGCCAGGTCAGGGGTAAAGCCCAGTGTAGCCATACTGGTCAAGTAAACCCTAGTGTAGCCATACTGGTAAAGTAAACCCTAGTGTAGCCATGCTGGAATGTCTGAAAGGTGCCAGGCCTGGTTTGCAATAGGCTGTAGGAGTCTAGGACCACATTAGAATTTTGAACAAGCGTTTCAGAATACCACATAAAGAAAAAACTGTACGGAAGACCCCAGTCCTGTGGTTGAATGGTGCACATATGAGGCTGTACGGACAGGTCATGAATTCAAATACTGATGGGTACAACAACGTCAGATAGATATACATACCTGCATACTTGAAACCCCCTCCGCGCACACTCCCCCCCCCACCCCCACACCGCCCCACCCCCACGCCCCCTGCCCCACCCAAAGAAAGACGAATAGGGAAAGACAACGACTTGGCCCCTCAGTAGGGAAACCTACTACCGAACGCTCTCATCATTGATACACACAGATGCAATGTTTCAGAAGATAGAAAGTCACTAGCTAATGATCTCTGGCTTTGGAAAAATGTAGCTTGGAGTGGCTTTGAAACGTCAGCATTGGGTTACACTGGAATTGACTGGACAAACCTTTTCTACTCCTAGCTTCATTTTCAGAGCTTCTTCTTCTGGATCGGTGGGAATGGCCGTTGGGTCCTCGCCATCAGCAACTCCTTGCACAGCTCTTTCCACTCTCCGTTTCTCAATTATCCGCTTAATCGAGTTGATTTCCTTTTGTGGAAGCCAATCACAGCCACCAAGAACTCGTTAGAAATGGAAGACCGGGGAAGAATGCAAGGCAAATGAGCAATGCGAACTACAGAAACCAAATTGCAGCATTCCATAGAAATCCAGATAACTTGTGCGCAAACTGAAGACAGATTGCACAACGAAATAACACCAAATAAGTAAGAGCAGAACACCGAAGTCAATTGATAATGAAAGCCCTCTTCTCGCCTGCAACACCAATGTCAACAATGTCACTCATCCTATATGGCGCTCAGCGCCCAGACTACAATCAGACAGCACCTATCGTCCTAGACTCTAATGACAGCAACACGTCTTCATGAAGTACAGCAGCCGATGACAAATGAAGACTTGCACTGAAGCAGCCTGCTCATTGCCCACCTTTCCCTCATTTTTCTCTCACAGTCCCTCGCCCAAGGACCTCCTCTCAACCTCCCAGGCTATGGCGTCAGCAGCCCGGCTATGGCTGCTGCGCTCTTGCTGCGTCCATACAGCTTCTCCTCCTGCCGGCGCCCTTCTCCACTCTACCTGACTCTCGTCCAGCAAGCCAGCGCTCCAGCAAGGGCTGCTGCCGTCCAGCCAGCCAGAATGTGAGAAGTGAGTGAGTCTCACTTCCTTATGTGCTGGCTGGCTGGGCGGGCAGGCTCAGATGCTTGGCCTCTGTCCCAATAGCTGCGCCCAGGGCCCTTCCAGAATGTGCCTGGGGCTCAACTGTAAGTGCCCTGGATCTCAGCATCTTCAGCCGATCGGGCTACCGGTTGGTTGAAGATGCTGCGAGCAGTAAACAACCCACAAGGCCCCTTTTTCCTCACATCGGCAGAAAAGGCCTCATAGAGTTTCCAGGGGGGGCGCCTTCACATTGGGCCGGCACAGAGTTTCCAGCGGGTGCAGGCCCATTTCAACCTAGGTCAAGGGCCTCATGCTTTGCACTCCCTCCTCCTCTGCTCAGAAATTCCTCTGAGTAAGCCTTCAATCCACTTGCTGCTTCCCTTTTATCACCTCTTCTCACAGCGAGATACGACTTGAGGGGCTGTCTTCATCAGCTCCTCTCTCCTGAACCACCAATCTTCTTTAGGAACCGTATGATGCCTGAATCTCACCCGGAACTGCATTTGTGGTTTTGGCGGTCTTCCACTATCAACATGCTTAGGTACAAGCATTAATTTGTGCTTCACAATCTCATCGATGTTGACGTACCCAACTATGGTTGGGGGCAACATCAAACTTCCTGAAGGAAACTCATCAGTTTATGCGAAAGGAAGTAGTTTGGATGTGTGAAAGACTAGGTAAGTATGTAGGTGTGGTGGAATGTGTATGGCGTATGAAGGGGCATCTGGGTCTGAATCCACGACGTTGTCAACTTGCCATGGCCCAAAATACTGTGGCATTATTTTGTGATAAAATAACTACCTCTTGAGTAAACTCAAAAGACTTAACCCAGACCTGTTCCCCTACCTGAAACTTTGACTCTCTTCTGCGTTGTTCTCAGATGCTATCATGGCATTCTGAGATTTTTCAACCTGCTCAACTGTCTGCTGCAGCATTTTGTCATACTCTATCCCAAACTCGATGCTTCATGGTGCTGCAGACTGCATTGAACCACATTGTTCGTCACCTCACGCACACACACAATGAGAGATCACACGAAATCCACACTCGAAACCGGAGATGCAAGCCCAGATTAGCGCAGCTTAGAAATTCCAACGAATTACCATATTAAGCAGCTTCAGAGTTCCGTCCACCAGCGCTCATCAGCACAGAGTTGAGCAACCCATTACCAGCATCCTCATCCAGGTTCTCTCTCTCTCTCTCTCTCTCTCTCTCTCTCTCTCTCTCTCTCTCTCTCTCTCTCTCTCTCTCTCTCTCTCTTGGCTTGGCTCGTCCCAGCCTCTGCTTCTCTTGGCTTGACTTGGACCCGGTACCGGCTGCCCGCGGCCTGTTTGCTTCCGGAATGTTGAGGCCCGGTACCTCCCTGAGTCCTCCTTGGTGTGCTGCTGCTTTTTGGTCTGTGAGACGTGACCTTCGACTGTGGGTCGTGACCCTTGCCTGTGGGATGTGACCTTTTTGACTGTGGGACGTGACTTTTGCCTCTGGGATGTGACTTTTGACTGGGTACCGATTGACCTCTGGAGTACCCGGCTTAACCCTTCTGAATCTGGCCGACCTGGCCTCTTTGACTTGGGGACTTTTGACCCTGAAACCCGAATTTGGGGTCTGGAGGGTGAAATGCCTTTCACTCTCTCCAGCCTGATTTCGAGGTCCTCTGAGAAAGTTAAACTGTTAAAACCTTTATCTGTCAACTATGTTGATTCCTCTTCTAGTTCTCTCATAGTAAGACACTATGTGCGGTGCAGTTTCCACTAGCTCATCTCTAGTAAACCAGCGATCTTCCGAAAGGTTCCTGATAAGCAAATCTGACCTTATATTGTCGTTGGGGCCTACCCCAACGTCCAGATCTATAGACATCCTCTGCAACGATGTGGTCTACGTCATACTTGCCATCCATATCCGAAGGAATCGTAGATCTTTGAGACGGAAATAGATCATTGCTGACACAAGGGAGCAACTTAGAGGCATTAAACAGCGGGTACATGTGCAAATGTGGGGGAATCTCAACGGCATAGGAAGGACCATCCACATCACCAATCACGTCAAGGATCTGCCACGGTCCCCTACATGCAGGCAATAGCTTCTGCGAGATGTTCTCCTCCGGGAGAAACTCCTTGGATTTCACCCAGACCAAATCCCCTACAGCAAACTGTGAAGGTCTGTGGTGCTTATTTGCCTGTTCAATCATCTGATGCTGTGCCTTCCTTATATTTCCACTTACTTTCTCTAAATCCTTCTTGTACTGCACAGCGAGTTCCCTAGTCCCTGGAGAAAGCCTTTGCACCTGATCAGGGTTCAGACAGTCAACGGGCCTGCGTGGGCGCCAACCCAAACGCAGTTCAGTGGCCGTCCTTGCTGTAGCTAGATGTACAGAGTTGTTGTAAGCACTAGCTACCTTAGGAAGATGCTCATCCCAGTCAATCTGATCGGGTCGTATATACATGTGCAGCACCTGCTGCAACACTTTGTTCATTTGTTCGGTCTGTCCGTTTGTCTCAGGATGTTTGCCTGAAGACATAGTCAGTTTGGATCCGTAGACACTCATGAGCTGCTGCCAGTGCTCGCCCGTAAATCGTGTATCCCTGTCACTCACAATTATTGAAGAACTCCTGAATTACTAAGTCTGTCCTAGCTTCAGCAAGGAGTGGCACAAAAACAGCAAACTTGCTAAACCTGTCCACTATGACCGTAACTTGGCTCATTCCATTTCTACTCCTAACTTTAGTGTCCATGAAATCTAAGACACGGAGTCTCCGAGACCTGACGGTATAGGCAGCGGTCTTAGTAACCCAAAGGGAGGCTGCGTGGAACTCTTGTTCCTCTGACACACCTTGCAGCCTTGCACATAAGCGATGCAATCATGCTTCATTCCAATCCACGTGTAGGAATGCAAGAGGTAAGCTACATCTTCCTCCAGCCGAAGTGTCCCTCAGTATCGTGGCATTCCCCCTAGATCAGACTGCGAATCTCCTCGCTGTTAGGTATGCATAATCTGTCGTGCAAGTCCGTCTTTTTCAAACAACAGTCCCTGGGTCATCCTATAATCTGGAACTTCGTGCAGTGTCGTCTGTACCTTGTGAATCAACTGACTGTAGACAGGATCACTAGCGTAAGGGGTTCTAATCTTTCCTTGTAATTCGGCACCTGCATCCAAATATGTCACTATGGCACTGAAGAAATCAGCTTGTCTGCTTAGCGCATTAGAGACAACATTTTAGTTCCCCTTTAATGGCTAATGGTCCAAATATATTTTGAAATGCTGTCCTCGGAGTTAATGTCGCGAATGATTCAAGGCTACTCTAAGAGCAAACAGCTCTCTCTCTCGTACGTGGAAACCGCAACCTTCTCACTAGGCAGTCTAGATGGCATAAACATGTACCCATTTTACCGTCATTTTGTTGAAGTATAACGCCAATCCCGTATTGACTGGCGTGAGTTGTAAATATAAATGGCAAAGATGGATCAGCGATCTTGAGAACCGGGTACTCCATCAAGCACTTCTTTAGACGCTTGAAGGTTGAGGTGTCGTCCTTATCCCATTTCCAGATTGTTTCCTTCCTCAATAGCCGACGCAATGGAGCAGCTATTACAGTAAAGTTTCATACGAGCTTGCGGTAATAGTTGGCTAGACCAAGGAACGACCGTAGTTCTGTCAATGCGTGGGGCGTCGGCCAGTCTCTGATTGCTGCTATCTTAGCGTCCTCCGGTTTGATCCCACCTCCATCGAGCGCATGACCCAAATGCAACACCTGATGCTTAGCCCATTCACACTTCTTTGGATTTATCTTAAACTCAACGTCGTACAACTTGCTTAGCACTAAACGAAGGTGCTTCTCGTGCTCTTCTAACGACTTACTGAAAATCAAAATTATCATCTAAATATACAACGACGAATTTATATGGCCAGTCACGGAAGAGTTCATTCATACAACGCTGGAAGGTAGCAAGGGTGTTAGTCAACCCGAACGACATGACCACAAACTCGTAGTGGCCATATCGAGTATTAAAGGTCGTCTTGTGTCTATCCATAAGGTCATCTATTTGTGGTAATGGCTCAACATTTTTTATCGTAATTGCATTGAGACCCCTATAATCTATATGCATGCATAGATCGCCCTCTTTCTTTGGCACAAACAAAACCGGTGCACCATACAGTGGGGAACTTGACTTAATCCACCCTTTCTTTATTAGTCCATCTAACTGTTTGCGCAGCTCACCGAGCTCCTTGGGGACATCCGATAGATGGGGCCCTTGGGAATCCTGCTATCGGGTTCTATATCTATCTGGTGCTTGGTCTCCCTTTCAACTACTCCACTTGGGGCCTCTCCCACGTCAGCGAACTCGTCTAACAAATTCGGCACATTGGGTGGTATGGGCACTTCTTCCTTTTTACCCTCACAAACCGGTCTCACAATGGCGACAAACACTTGCTCAGCGCGGTCATTCTTGACCACATGCTGGGTGAACACAAGGGCACTCATACAGCAAAGGGACAAACTACTCTCTACGGGGGATGCATAATACAAATGCAATTTTTATTTCCCACCTTGGGGATTGGGAAGCCAACACTCATTCTCGCCCATCTTAATGACATATGCAACATTGGCCCAGTTTGTTCCTCATATCATGTCAAAAGGAAGGCTATCCTCCATTAAGAGTGTCATGGAGTGCAAAACTTTCTCTACCTTTCTCCCTGCCTCCAACCGACAGTATGGCTTGACCCCTTCAACAAACTCACATACTATCATTTCCCGATTGTCGGTCAACTTTCTAATGACCGGCTCCTCTAACTTCTTCACCTTCATACCTAGGTGCATTTTCTACAACCCTCTTCAACTAATATAACTCCGCGTTGACCCACTGTCTACTAGCGTGCCTATCCTTTCTCTAGTTACTTCTACATTCACTGTTATTAGTTGCCCCTTCGACTTCTTCTTCATTTCGGCCCAAGCGCGGCGACGAGTGATCAGCTCATCACCAATGCTTGCGAGGGAACCACCTAGAGAGGTCCTAACACAAGCAACCTCTGGACAACCCTAGGGGACCTTCAGACAAGAGGGTGCTTGTTCAACTCGCTGCCAGCACGAATATTTGTGCGTATTTTTGCGTCTCACACGAGACACATCTTTGATGATACTTGAGAATGTAGCACATCTTTGTACGGCCCGCAACCGACTCTTAGAAGTCGGGAATGGCGAGTGAGCATACGGTCAGATCAGAGAGTGTGTGATCATGCACTTTGGGGGCACACACAGTTTTTAGACAGGCGTCTGGTGGTTTAGTGAACTGATGTTGTAATTAACAACCTCGCGCAATAGGGTGAGCTAGAGAAGGATTAGAATTTTGATTAGCATCGCGCACGCACTGACCGCACCCGCGTAGACATTGGTGGTGTTACGATCGACGTCGAGGTGAACTATCAAAACCAGTTCGAGGTGATTTTTCGTTGACTTAATTGAAGCGGCGCTTTGGTCCACGCAGTGCGAAGGATGTTGGATGTTTAGGATTGGTTGTGCTTTGGTTGGCAGTGGAAACCGCCAAAGTCCTTAGCAAGGATGGCGCGAATCAAGTGTGGTATGAGTAAAAGTCGAGGTTTCTCGACACTGAGGTAGTAAAAAGTGCGATGTTTTGGGGGAATGGCCGATTGAGAAAGCCGAAATTCTTGGTGGTTGTGCGACCTTGTCATATGCGCAACAGCCGCAGGTAAGGCCGGCCCCTCCAAGCAATAGGGGCGGGTGTGATGACCATAAAAGTAGTTGGTAGGCCAAGGTTCGGCCTTTGGTATAGTTTGGCAGGCCTAGGCCCAGGGCAGATGCACTTTACAATGAATTCCGCACCTGCTACAACCAGCCATAGGCCTAGTACTATAGGTTACGATGTTTAACTACCAAACTACGGGTACAAGGATCGAGGCCGGCTGCTAGCAATAATGGAATTGTGGAACGCGATGGAAGAAAGCCAAGGGGTTGAGGGTCCTATGGACTATCCCCGTTGGTTTTTGCAGTCGAACCTGATTACGGGACCGACTAGTAGGACCGAGGGGCTTCCAACGGTTTCCTCTCTTTTCTTCTCCTCGTTAATCTTTTTTCCTTTCTTTATTTTATTATTTTATTTTTGTTTTTTGTCTGTATTATTATCATTGTGGTTCCGATTCCGGAACCGGGGTTGGAACCAATGCGTTTAGCTCAGTTCGTACACCTACGAACCACTGAAATATAGGCCTAAGTTCGAACTCCACTAGAAGAAGGTAGATGAAGTGCTGCAATTCAGATTTGCCCTGGTCGGTCAGTCCGAGGATTATATCCCCGGGCCGTGGAACACAGATTTGTCCTTCGGGACATCAGTTAAAATTGGAACGATACAAAGAAGATTAGCATGGCCCCTGCGGAAGTAGGGCATGCATATAGTATGCTATTTCCATCTGAACATGACCAGCAAGAGGGGAAGGTTCATTGCAAACTAGAGTGGTGAGAGTTGAACCACAAGTAGGTTGGACAGGGGGAACTTGCTACAAAACGTGAAGCCCCAACAGGTTCTTTGCCTTAGGTCGAAATGTTGTCGGGCCATCTGCTGAAAGTTGTATTGCAAGTCGGGGGCTGCACTATTTAAGACGAGAGGAAGGCAAAAAAAGAAGGAGGGGGGCAAGCATGGTCACTATCTTTTTCGAGCCCCTGTCCCCTTCCTCTTCAAGCGCACAATCATCGTCTTCCTCACAGTTGCTCTTGATTGGGATGGTGGTCATCGTCTTCTTGATCGGGACCGTAGTGGCAGTCATCTTGGCTTAGCCAGGTGGTTGTGATCTTTATCCTCCCTTTTTGTACTTATTTCATTGGTCTTGGTCGTGCTACACCTGACTTGAGGTAATCAACATCGTGACCTTCATTAGCTGGTTGTGCTCTTCTTCGGTCGACCGTTGCTGCTCTCTTCACGGACTGGTTGCAGCAGATGTGTGAACCCGCCCGATACTTCAGCTAGGTACATCGGGTGATGACGAGCAGATAGCAAGTAGGGAGAAGCAGCCTAACCACGTGGAGTGAGGACGTGGAGAAAAAACGAAGGATGAACAAATGAAGCTAGGCGGGAAGAAGAAAACAGGCGAGGAGGAAGAAGACGACGGGAAGGAGGAAGGCGCGAGGTAGAGAGAGCGAAGCTCTCTGGTTTTTCAACGGATTGTTACGGGGTAAGAGTTGATTTTAGGGTTTTGGGGCTGAGTAAGTGTGTTGGTGTTCTTAGTTTTGACGTTAGTTATGCAGAGATAGAGTTAGATAGGAAAAGGGGTGCGCGGAGATGTTGAGGGAAGAAGAAGAGGAAGTTGGGAAGATGATGGATCTCTCGCTCATTTCTCGATGAAAATGAGCGGGAGGAGATGCTAATTGGGAGGTTTTGGGCGCTACGAGTCAGATGGACGCATCAGATTTGGATTTTGAGTGTCGTTTTTTACCGTAAGGGTTGCTGGAGCTCCGAGCGAATGGATTTTGGTCGTCCTCGAAAAAACGGCGGTGTATCTTCCCATGTTCTAGGGGAAGATTCATCTCACATTGCACATTTGGTGAGTAGGGGAGCGGGGACATTGATGCCCCTTGTTGCTTGGTGAGCTCGTCGTCGTCGTGCTACTCGTCGAGTCTGTTATGGTCGAGACCACTGCCTTGTTTGTTGTGGTTGCCATCCCGATACCGGTTCTCGTGTTCGACATCTGCGTCCAGGCCGTCTTGTCGATCTTCGTCGAGGTGCGCTCCACCCGGTAATGCTTGTTTGACGAGATGGATTATTCCGTGCTTCTCAATCCTCGATCGAGTCTGGTTGTACTAACGGCCAGATACATTTAGGTTGTAGGACTCTTAAAGCAAAGAGAGAGAGAGAGAGAGAGAGAGAGAGAGAGA
>BFEA01000003.1:7856292-7866389 GCA_003427395.1 Chara braunii
AGAGAGAGAGAGAGAGAGAGAGAGAGAGAGAGAGAGAGAGAGAGAGAGAGAGAGAGAGAGAGAGAGAGAGAGAGAAAGAGAGAGAGAGAGAGTGGAGAGAAACTCACTTAACTGCATGGTTGGCATTATGTTGTCGAGCGCACCAGCTCCCGCCTTTCACGCAAAGGGCAAGAGCCCTCCCGGTCATATCACACAGGAGTTAAACAAAACAAATTGAGAGACAACTTGGGTACCACATCGAAAAAATCCCGCGAACCTTCGAGACGGGCGTGGTGATATTGTCCTCTCGCCGCTCTAGCAGTGTGCGCCAGTTGTACTTCTCGTGGTCCCCTACGATAGGATAGGTTTTCGCGGGGCACAACTTACCTCCCCTAAATGGTTGTCACCACCCTTAGGGGTGTATCCCTACCGAGCTACCAACCCACATGCGAAAGTTTTTAAATGCAATTGCAGAGGTAGGTCAACTGAAGATGTTTGCTCGCTCGTTGTAGTATAGGTACGCGCGGTTAAAACGCCTATTGAACCCGAACGTCGTTTGTCCCTTAGGGCGCTGATCTCCTAAGTACGAAGCGTACGTCAGTCAACTAGGGCGGTCTCAACCAAGCGTGAAACCCACAAGTATCCTAGTCCCTTAGATGCACAATTTGGAGAGAAGAAATTATCGTGATCAAATAAAACTACATTGAAAAAGACCGGCCACTGGTCGATAGGAAACACATCCGAATCCAATCATGAGTTGAAACAACAACAGAAAGAACCCAAGCATCATAGGGTGGAACCAATAATGCAAAATTGAAGTAAAAAAAAATGGGCCACCTTGGGTCAAACTCGACCAAAAACTATATTGAACAACCAACGGAAAGTTGGGTTAGACAATAACCTCGATGCAGCCGACAAGGTAGACGGACCGCCTTAATTTTGACTTGATGAGACGCGCTGCCAAAGTCATACATTCCACCCTACCGCTGGCCTAAGATTCAAGTTAGGCACACCCACACTTGTCTCCATACGTTTCTAATCTTCTTGGATGAGAGGCTGCTTTGTGGATGATTCTTAATCAGGTGCATTACTCGAAGTGTTCCACGTCTCCCCCCTTAGGAAGTGGCCTGGGGTACTCCTCCTCGCCCAGGCACAAAGTTCGGATCTAAAAAATTGGGCCATCTCCACCGAATCGACAAAGTACCCCCTCGTAGAACGGTCCACTATGGGTCGATAACAAGGCCGGCTCCGAAAGCAACGAACCCCTGCCCCAAATGCTTCCTAGAGATAGATAATGTGTCTATCGTGAGTACATTTTAGTCGTTCTCGTTTTTCCTAAGCTCAGGATAACTTAGACGGACGAAGTCAGAGGAGATAGAGAATAAGAAACATTTGGACAGGTATAGATAAATATGGTCATTCGGGATAGAACGGGTAGACTTCAGGGAAAGACTAAGTCAATTTAATTTTGTCTTCTTTATTTGAATCAATTTTTTTTTACAGCGCCCACTGAATTAACCATTTTCAAAACAAAAGTCTCTTTGACAAGCAGGCAGGTGAAAGGCAAAAGGAAGACAATCCTTTTCACCAGTCCTAAGTAGGCACAGTCAATTCCTTTTGCAAGCATCCTTCTACCTACTTGCACACTTAAAAACAACCAACAAGTCCAGTTCTCGTGTGTGTGTGTGTGTGTGTGCCTTTGGTTGAGATCCATTGTGTGTGTGTGTGCGGCAGAGCCGCTGGAGACAAACATTCTTGTATATTGATAATAATATTCGAGACGACATCTTCAAGTGTTGATTGTATCTTGATTTGGCTTCTCACGTGTGAACCCTCATGTGAATTTTCGTTGTTGTATGCGAGGCTGAACTTGACGAGTACTTGGCTCATTTCAGTGGTATCAGAGCTGGTTCCCACTGCATCCGCTCGGAGTTGAGACGCTGGTAAGGAAGAAGGCCAGCGGGCAAAAAAAAAAAAAAAAAAAAGATTAGGGTTGACTGCATGTTGAGGGCCAGAAGGGGCATAGCAAGGAGCAAGGGGAGCATATACCTGCGATCGAGGAGCTTCATCGAGGGAACGTTCAAGGAGTGAAGTGCTTCTTGCCCTGGCCCTGTCATTTATGCAATTTGAATTTTGTTGTGAATGGTACCTTCCCACATACTTTCTTGGTGACCTCTGCTACAAATTGATTTTTATTGATGTCATCTTGTTATTCGAGTCAGCAGTCGCACTTTGTCTGCCTGTGGTTTGGTGAGTCAGAGACCGATCTCTCTTGGAGGAAAGGCTCCTTCCCCTTGCGGGGGTAGTGGTTTGGGTTGTCGGCCTACTTGGGGAATAGGTACCTAGTGGGACCCTTCTTCTTTTTTTTTGAACAGATGCTTCAGTCTTTTCGTGGGAAGCAGCACGTGCTGGGAACCGGGCCCAGCGTCCCATATAGAGTTACACAAATCACTTAAGATACCAGGGCCATTACCCGGCTTCGACTGAGAATCAATTTAAGAACTATTGAAGAAATTCAAGAGAATTAAATGAGAGGTTAATTAAAGGAGAGGTTGAAAAACTACGACTGACTACTGACCTCTTTTCGAATGTTGAGAACCCCTAGACTCCCAAACAAAACACTCTAAGACTGCCCAACACTGTTTTATTCCCTATCGAGCTCTCCCAGGCCTCACACCCCCACCCGACAAGGTTACAGAGCAACACGACTCGCCCCAACTCTTGCCAGCGCTGTCCCAACAGCTACCCTTGGTTGTCCCTTGGAATGCCCACCCCAAAGCATCCCGAGATCTCTCTACCAGGCCTCACGCTCCTGTAATCAGCAGGTTATAGGCAATACCCAGCACCGACCAGCGTCGTTCTGGCATCGAACAACCGCAGATCCGTGAACGTATCAGTATCAAACAGCCTAAAGCAAGTTGCTAGAAATCCCCAGAATCCTAAAACATTCTCCAATCCCGTAAGAGTGAGAGTTTTGTGTGTGATATAGGTCGGTCTAGGGTAGCAACTCGGCAACTGGATGTATCCCCGGACCTAGTAGGGAGCACGGGCAATGAGCGGTGGGCGCTCGTAAAACAACCCGCCCAACGGCCGGTACTGACCGACATGCGACCGAAGACTCTATGGGATGTAGTGAGGAGTTGTAGAGGGCAGTAGGGTTCGCTAGTTGTACAATGCACAAACAGAGGAGGGGTGAGATGTAAGGTCCACTAGTTGAGGACGCCAGGGAGATCCCCGAAGGACCGGTACTGACCGGCTGGCTAGTCGATGGTGGTAGTTATACCCGAAAACCGCTGCAATCAGTGAGGAACCAGTCTAAGTCTTGAGAGTGATCCTTCATATCGGTCGGCACGACGTCCTGTTTGCGTCTTAAAATAATTCCTGGGGTCTGTGCTGGTTGACCTCAAACTGCCAGTTGCCCACTGGATGTTAGGGGAACTGTAGTGACGGAAGTGGGAAGGGGATTGGTTTGTCAGACCCTGATTTAGGTTAAGATTAGTATAAGTGTCGAGGACTGTTAAGTGTTGAGTGTAGGTCTAAGTGGTGAGGAGGCAAAGTTAAATTACCTGTGCTGACCCTCGCCATGGATGACTACCCGATGTTTGGCTTCTTGGCCCTGTTCGCTATATAGGGCCCCCTCCTCCGTTTCCTCTTTCCACTAGGATTCACCGGGACCTTTGGCATGTGCGTTGTGAGTCGGCCCGGAGCGTCCACACAACCATACTCCGCTGAACAGCAGGCCGAAATGGATAGGAGGATGGCAGAGAAGGAGGAGGAGGAGAAAAAAAAGGAAAAGAGGAAAAAGAAAGAGGAGGAGAAAGAGAGATTGGAAATGGAGAGAAGGGATTTGGAAGAGAAGCTAAAAACGTTGGAAAAACAGAAACAGCAGGCTGAAGTGGTAGAAGAAGAAGAAGAAGAAGACGAGAAGTGGACGACGAAGAAGAAGGAGAAGAAGGAGAAGAAGAAGAAGGAAGAAGAGGTGAGTCGAGACGACCCTGGGCATAGGGTTGAAGCAGGTGTGCGGACCGAAAAGGAAGAGTCCAGTCAACTGCAATTCTACCCAGTGGACACCAAAACGTGGATGGAGAAGTTTGGGTTCAGAAAGGATGGGTGGCCAGAAGAGTCTGAGGCTGAGAGGGCTCAGCTCACAGCAAAGCTAGAGGTGGCAGAGGACAACGCGGAGAGGGAACTGCTGATGCAGGAAAGAGAACTTGAATTGCATCAGTGGCTCCTGGTAAAGAAAAGGGCGAAGCTGGAGGAGAAGAGGGGATTGGAAGTTGAAGGGGAAGAGATTGAACGCCACCTAAAGGAACAGAAAGGCCGTGAGGGGGAATGGAACGGCAACCGTGCTCTTATGGTCAACACCCTGCTGCATACTAATCAGGAACTCGCCGCTATAAACAAGTCAGTCGCCCGACTTGAACAACACAACCATGAGTTCAAGGGCACTTGGAATAACTACTTAAGTGTCGCTGCCCACTATATCGACGAGCGCGTCGGGGGGTATGCATAACAACTGGAAGGAATATTCACCTCGAAATTAATAGACACCCTCGCTGCAATGAAGTCAGGAGGTGGTGGTGGAGGTGGAGATGATGGTCGTGATGATGGGAAAGGAGACATAGGCCCTAAAAAGGAAGGAGATTCGAAAGGGGAAGAAAGGCCATCCGAAGGGGGACAGAGGAGAGATAAGATGAAGGTACCATGGAAAAAGAGAAGAAAACTTTTATCAGTGGGAGGCGCACATAGGAACTTACCTATACGAACATATGATATCATACTGGGACGGTCTCTTGATTGCAAGTTTGTGCCTCTGGGGAGATGCTCCAAATTTTGCTCTCTCCCTAATGAAGGAGGCAGGGTGCACATCGATCGTAGAATACTCCCAACGGACCCGCATTGAAGATTTATTCTTGGCCTTAAAGAATCGGTTTGAGGACAAGAACCTGACCAGATGCACTAAGCATCTGATCCTCAACATAGCCGATTGAAAATGGAAAAGTGTGTCGACACTGAAGGCCACCATGGACGAACTCTTGCAGTATCCCGAGCATCGTCTCACTCCAGCGCAGGTTTTGAACAACTTTGCTCGAGCACTTCCCGAACCCCATCGATCCCAATTGTATGCCCAAACCAAGGAAGAGGGCGTGACATATGAAAAATTTAGTAAGATGGTCGTAGACCACGCCGACTTCCTCCAAGAGGCAAACTATTGGCATTATTGGAAGGACTTATAGAGAAGAGGCCGTTGGAAGAACAAGTCGATATCTGGTAGCATAGAAGGAAAGGATAGTCTTCTGGTCACATTCAAGGGCGAAGGAGTCGAGGAACTGCCCTATGAAAATATAAATTATGGATTGGAAGACCCGAACACCAACCCGGCAACCCAAGGAGGGGACTATTTAGTTGCTGCAGCCCGCGGGGGAGGGTGACAAGCATAAAAAGGAGGCCAAGGAAGAGGAGGCCGAGGAAGAGATGGAGGAAGAGGACGTGGCGCCCAGGGGAGTAGTAGCGAAGGTAGCTATTACGTGGGAGGTAGGGGTTATGGTTCTCCGCAAGGTGGACGCGGTACCTCCTCCACAGGTGGAAGAGGTACAGCACATTCAGGGATTGTCAGGAAGTGTCTGCAACTGGACAGAAACGGACCTGGCCCAACAGGGCCTGCCTATGTCTGTACCAGGCCAAAAACGTGGCCTTGTCCGAACAGACCGAAAGTGTGTTCGGATGAACTGCAAGTTCGAAACGACGCCTGAACAGGCAAAAAAAGGACAGCAAGTAAATAAATAAATAAATAAATGCTGCGTCAAATCGAAACCTGCGGCCGTAAGGCCGGCCGTGGGCCTCCAGGGCACGCATCTGAGGGACTTGCGGCCTGGGCCCCCCCAGCAATCGTCGGGGCCCCAAAATAGGGCCCGTGTGCAGGCTCCGCATGTAACACCTGGGTCGGCATGAAGCACAACTGCATTGACTATATCCAGGGCTGTCAAGTGTGTCAACGGAACAAAAGTTCCATGCAGTCCCCACTTGGCCTGTTGAGACAGCTACCTGTCCCGTCTGGTCCCGGTCAATCTGTGCCGATCGACTTTATGGACACGAAAGTCGAAAGCAGAAACGGGAAGAGTCAAGTGATGGTAGTTGTAGATAGATTTAGTAAATTTGCAGTTTCTATTCCACTCCCCGCTGAGGCAAAGACAAATTTAGTGATTAGAGAATTCTTCAATCACTGGGTTTAGGATTACGGACACCCATTAACGATTGTTAGTGATAGGGATAGCAGATTCACGGGCAAGCACTAGCAACAGTTGATGAAAGTAAATGGATCAAAGCTGACGATGTCTTCGGGTAGACACCCGGAGACCAATGTGGCCAGACGGAGCAGATGAACAAACTGCTCCTGCAAGTGCTACGCATGTACATTAGGCCCAACCAGATCGATTGGAAGGAACATTTTCCCAAAGTAAAGTCTGTGTACAACAACTTGGTGCACTTGTCTACCGCACACACCCCTAACGAACTGCACAGAGGTTGGCAACCCCGACGTCCGATTGACTGCTTGAATCCAGATCAGATTCAAGGACTACCGCCCGGTACAAGGGAGTTCGCCATTCAATACGAGAAGGATCTAGAGTAGGTCAAAAGGAATATCCTTTAAGGCCCAGCACTAGATGGTAGAACAAGCTAACAAACATCGAGGACCATCGCCGTTTGCAGTAGGTGACTTGGTATGGGTTAAGTCTAAGGAGTTCGTTCCTGAAGAAGGGATCTCGCAGAAACTGTTACCTGCATATAGGGGACCATTGCAAGTCTTAGATGTCAAAGGAGAGGCAGATGGTTCGTCCTACACGATTGAGATTCCGCCCCACCTCCACATGTACACGCATCTAAGTTGCTTTCCTGTATTACGAACAACCAGTTTCCCTCCCGACGTTCCATGATTCCACCAGATATGGACGGAGGTTATGATGTAGACCGAATAGTGGCCGAAGATACTTTCCGCACAGGTCGCAGAGGAAGGCCACGGCGACAATATACGGTCAGATTTGCCTAGAAGCGTCGTAGGTCAGTAGGTGTCGGTACCAAAGCGTCGTAGGTCGGTAGAAGTCTGTCCAGTACCCGACAAGAAAAGTCCAGAAGCGTCCAGTCCAGTCCGACAGTCCCAAGTCCAATTTTGCAGCATGTCCCAGGAAAGTCCGGAAGTTACGGGACCGACAAAATGTTTGCATCAGACAGGCCGCGGCTGACCGGTACCGGTCTGAAGAAGGCCAGCCAAGCCAAGCCCAACGAAGCCAAGTCCTATATTTAGCTGCTACAGTGCAACGGCTCATCTGCAAGGAACCTGACTGGTCATAGCTTGCTGGAGTGTATCTCATTGCATGCATAGATGTCGTCATACAGATAGAGAAACTTCACACGAAGCCAAATCGCGATGAGATGAGAACCGGATAGCGCAGCTCATATTATCACAACAACATCATACAAGAGTATCTCGAATCCAAAAGTTCAGCGCCAACAGAGTACAAGTATCTTTCATTCCATTCTCAATATAGGGCCTGGCTCAGCCAGCATCTGCCCTCAGATCACAGGTATGGTGCCAACAGGTAAGTATCCACCATATCCAACTCCATAAACTGTCTTCTCTCTCTCTCCCTCACGAGATCCCTGTCTTGGTTCCCTTGTCTCACTCTGCATGCTCACTCCCTACTTATGAGGATCTACTCTGAATGCTACTCACTGATGTCTACGACTAACCCCTCTACTTCTACTAATAATGCTGGTGCAGCTATGGCTGCTTCTGCCAGTCAGCGCCCAGCCTCTTCTTCCTCTGCTTGCGCAGCTTCCAGCCAGCGCGTTCTCCCTGCATGCCAGCGCACAAGTGCTTCAGCACTTCCACGCCTTAATGTCAGTGGAGATCTGTCGTGTGGGGAGGCTGGCCTGGTCTCTTATAGTGCTGGCCTCCCTTCGCGAGGTTTGAATCAGTCCTCCTTGGGTCTTTCCCCAGTCCCAGACCACTGCAGAATGTGTCCCAATATCCTTCCCTCAGGGTCTGCTGCTGCTGCGGCCTTTAAGCCTGAATTTTGGACTTTTGGCCTGAATCTGGACTGTCTATTGGACTTTGACTTGGACTGGGACTCTACCCCATTGACTACCATTCGAACAGACACAACTTCTGCACGAACAGACACATCTACTGCACGAACAGATATGACTTGCACAGCCCCCTGGACGAACATACGTGACTCTCACAATTGAATGTTGCAACTGTTCGTTCTGGGGCACGACTATGACCTTTGACACAACTCCTCACTTCAGTTAGGATGTGACTTTTGACCCRGAGAACATGTCTTTTGATCTGCTTTTCACGAATTGAGTTCTGGCCGAGTGGGCCCCATTATGCTGCGTTTGTCATTCAGGGTCTAAACGGGTAAAGGCCCTTTTACTCTCGCCGGCCTAGTTTCGAAGTCCTCTGAGAAAACCTTCATCTATCTATGATGCTTATTCCGCTTCTGGCTCTTTCATAAGCAGATACAATATGAGGTGCAGACTCAATCAATTCTTCTCTTGTGAACCAGCGATCTTCACCTGGGTCCTGATATGCAAATCTTACTTTATATTGTCGCTGGGGTCTGCCTCTACGTCCAGTTTGAAAAGTACTTTCAGCAATAATCTTGTCCACATCATATTTCGTGGCGGTGTCGGCCCGAATACCCTTACAAGGGTATTTGGGCACATTTTTGCATCTCACAGATGGTGCATTTTTGACGATATTCGAGAGAGTGTCCCATTTCCGTGTGACCATAACCAACTCTCAGGGGCTGGGAATGGCAGGGGCTTTTGATCTGATTAGAGAGTGTGTGGGCATGCACTTCGAGGGCACGCATGGGTGTTGGGGGACATTGGATATGTTTATGAGAGCGGTGTCCGCACATGGTAGCATGAATTAGAAAGGGAGTGTGAGGAAACTGCTGTAGCACATGCGGTGCACGTTCGCGTTCGAGACCGGCAATTAATGATCAGGGCTAAGATTCAGTTGACGGATCCGTTGACTTACATACGACGGGACTAGGATCAGTGAGGTGCAAAGTGCCTGACTTCCTAGGCCGACCATGATATTTGGTCAACGGTAGAAGTATGTGTGTGCACGCGCACAAGAGAGAGAGAGAGAGAGAGAGAGAGAGAGAGAGAGAGAGAGAGAGAGAGAGAGAGAAGACTGGCATCTTCCTCCAAATGTTGAAAAGATGCCATCGGCCTTTTTTGGGGCGGTGGTAATTTGCCAAATACCCCCATAAGTTGAGATGTGTTTCAAAATGTCCCTGAAAAATCTCGGTAGATTGGAATGGCCTTTTGGGATGACATCTTTGTGTTTGGCCACTACCGGGGCATTTTGCAAAGTTGGACGATGTCCGATAGGGGTACATTGCAAAGATGGGTCCAACCGATATCCGGGGTGTTTCGCAAAATGTTTTTGTCATCGTCCTTCGCCACAGCGTGGCTGCGGCATGTCCACTTGTACTCTTAAAAACTACAACGGGCCCACCGTAACGGCAGGACACCGGCCCAACGAAAAGCGCCGAAGGGGCGGTCCGAGGGAGGGACTGGCGGTGACGGAGCGGCTGGGAAGGAGTGAAGCGAACCGACGAAATGGCGCGAGGCGGGCCGATGGTCCACGTGGTGGAAAGGCGGTGACGGGCCGTGCGAACCGACGCGTCGCAGGGAAAAATCGGGGGGCAAGGCCTGGAAAAGTCGGGGTGGGACGGAAAGCATGGGTGTGGGGGTACGAGGGGGGAGGGCCGGCGCGAGGCGCGCCGACAATCTGTGGGGTGGGAAGGGGTGGCGGGCCGTGCGAACCGACGCGACGCAGGGAAAAGTCGGGGTGCGAGGCCTGGAAAAGTCGGGGTGGGGCGGAAAGCATGGGCGTGGGGTTACGAGGGGGGAGGGCAGTCTATCCACACACACACACACACACACACACACACACACACACACACACACACACACACCCCACTGGCCTCACACTACTTCCATCGATAGGATGAGCGAATGAATTTTCCGCTATTACATCGAAATATACAGTACTACATGCGTGTGTGTGTGTGTGTGTGTGTGTGTGTGTGTGTGTG
>BFEA01000003.1:7912345-7932414 GCA_003427395.1 Chara braunii
CACACACACATAGCAGAAGATGAATCAGAGGGAGGGAGGAGGAAGAGAAGTGATGGAGCTCGAGGGAGACGATGAAGAAGAAGAACTCTCGTAGTCTCACGAACGTGGAGCCAGGATACTGAGCAGGGTAAAGGTGTATCCTTGGAGCTGTGATGCAGGTGGAAGACGCCTGAAGATGATCAGGAGCTATGGCACCAGGTAAGTCTGCAGGAACGTCGCCCATAATCTGGCCTCCGCCCTCAACCTCCAACTTGACTACTCTGCCTACTCCTCTAACTGAAGCAGCGCTGCCGTGTAGACCTCAACCTCTAACCCTGCTTCCTGGATTGAGGCTGGCCCAGCTATATATAACGCCGGGCCTACTAGTGCTAGGCCAAAGGGAGGCAACTCCGGCGCCCAAACTGAATCCTAACCTGGTGCCCAGACCTCACTACAGTCCGAAACAGAAGGGAAAAGTCTGGTGCCAAAACTAAGGTTTGAACTGGTGCCCAAATTAAGACTGAACCTATCTGGCCTAGGAAACGGCCACTGGACCTGTATCAGTCCCAATCTGCTGGCAGATACACTCAGCCTACCGAAACTAGGCCTACAACTATCTGCCCCAAGGAACCCCCACTGGACCTGACCGAACCAGCGACCGAGGCCGACCAGAAAACAGTGCTGAGGCGCTACAGGATGAAAGAACCCCCTAATCCCCTAGTCAACCCCCTAACCTACTACCGGGCCCAAGGGGGCCGTGTGGTGGATACCACACTGGGACTGCGAAGGCGAACTTCAGGAAATTTTAATCAGCGACTGGATTTTGAATGGGAAGGTTGCTACAGTTGAAGACAACAGACTGTGCTAGAAGAACTGGGACCCAACGCACGATACAAGGTGGCCGCCCATGGCAGTTTAGACAGCAGACTTTCAACTGCCTTGGCTTTAACCAAGCCTGAGGGGCTTTAGAGAGATGGCAAGCTGACAGTCAATCGTCCCTTACGGGAGCAGTCCATGCTGTTCAGTGGTACTTTGGCCAAACGAACAGAGGCATGCTGTCCAATTATTGCTTGACTTGCTGGGGGAAAAGGAACCAGATTGATGCTTCCCCAAATAGCACGGACCCAGGGCCATAAGTGAAATGAGCCCGACAATTGTGAGAATCTTCCACAACAGGAACATGCAGGTAGTCAATGCACTCAAAATGGAACCAATCGCAACGCCGAATAAGTCATGAAGCACTAAGTGATCTGATGGAATCAGCAGCGTATAACCAGAATTGAGACAAAGGTAGAGAAGAAGTACAGAGGAGGAGGATATACGGCTCTTCAGCTCCCCCTCGTCCTTCGAGACCTTCTCCCTCCACTCGTCACCTCAGCGTGCAACTTTCCCCCTCAATACAATGATGATGGAGTCTCTCAGCAGGTGCCAGATAGGTGCGCCCAACCTCCAGCAACATGCTGTGGAGGCTGGGCCTGCCTTCCTTCAGCCTCCTGATGTGAACCGCAACTCCAATATCACCAGTGCCAACAGGTAAGTCAAGGTAAAGCTTATCTCCACACTCTCCCCCCAATCCTCCAAAGTCCTGATCACCCACTTCCTTACCCTACCTCTACCCTACAGCTATGGCGCTCAGGTGCCCTCCCTAGCAGGGAAGGAAGTCATACACGTGTTCATACATGCACTGCGCCCCTCAACAACTAATGTTGCATACTGGTGAAAACTTCACCAAGTATGGGCAGAACCAAAGATCAACCAATATAGGATGAGCATGTATACAGCGGAAGTCTGAGAAATGGACTGACTCACATTGACTGGACTTACCCCAAACATCACTCAACACAAGCAATTGTGAGATGGTGGGGTGTGAAGCCATACATTGACGATGCTTCAGGCCCCGTACAACCATACACATATGAATGGTGGGAGGAGAGACGATGGCGGTGGGAGATACGGGCAGCGCCAGATGTCACCGAGATAGAATCCAGAAAGTCACCGATATGGTAGCCCAAAATGTCACCGAACAAGATCAGAATGTCATAGACATAAGTCACCAATGTCGGAGGTACAGAATCCTAATGTAACCAATGCCCGATCCGTGATCCCGCCAGGTATCACTCCCAACTATCTCCAATGTCTCGAATCCGGCAAGTATCACAGCTTCCTACCACCGAAGTCCAACCACTGACCTATGTCCAACTCGTATCAATTGTCTCCAAACTGAAGAAGAAGACGAAATCCGAAGTCAGAAGAAGAAGAAGAAGAAGAACTCTGAGGAAGAAGAAAGAAGACTGAGGGGGGAGGCAGAGAGTCGGGGGAGAGGGCGAGTAGCCTCAGGCCTAACCTGCGTCTGCAAGATGGCGCCTTGGCTGATGCGGGAGCTGGGCTGAGCCGCTGGGAGCTATGACGCTCACCGTACTCTAGGTAAGTCTCCTAAATTGCAACGACCTTGACAAGATAACCTGCCCTACGACCGGTCTTAGGGACAACTGCGACCGGACCCTATTTTCTGTTGTCAGAGACCCCAAACGAACCCCTCCTAGCGAAGTTGTACTGCACGACCTTACCGAAAATAGAAAGTGTTACGATCCTGGTCAATTTCGAAGTATACATTCATCAGAAAGTACAATGCCGTCCGATTGCAAAAAGAAATGAATGAACTTGAGAGGAGAGAGAGGAAAAGAAGAAGAAGAAAAGTAAGAAAGAAGAAGAAGATGATGTACTGCAGCATAGGCCAATGACAAGGCTCTTCTTCTTCGCCAACCAATCTCCTCCTCCCTTTCTCCTCCCCTCTTATTCAAACAAGAAATAACAATAGTAATGTTGAATGGCTGAACCAGAATCAATGTTCGAATCCCACTTCTACTGCAGGCACAACATGAGGTCCACCATAGCCATGGCCACCCTTCCTCTTCCTCTACATGCAGGACGAGGCTATGGCGGAGCACTGAAGGCTCTACCCTCCTGTCCAAAGGACAACCCAAAGCAGCTATGTTGCCGGCCTTTTGTCCCAAGGTCAACACCAGGCAGCTATGCCGCTGCCCACTCAACCGCCATGCCTGATTCTGTCCCGAGCTTCCTTGATGCGGCACTACCCCAACTGGGGCCTTCCAAATGCAACGCCTAACAAGGTGATGAAGATGGTGTCCACCATAGCCAGGTAGGTACCTCGCCTGGCTCGCCACTCTCCTCCTTGGTCCCCTTCTCCCTCCTCCTCCTACCGGTAGAGCTCCACCATAGCCAAGGTGGAAGCTCCCAGCTTCTTCCTCCCGGCAACGCTGTAGTGGCCAACGCTACTCCAACCAGCGCTCCAGCAGCGTTGTCGAGCGCATCGGTCCGACACCGCACAAAACGGGGTGGGACCCTCCCGGCCGCGTCACGCAGGAGTCGGTCTTATCCTCGTCACGAATACATAATGAAACTTCCGCAAGCCGCTCTGGCTGAGTGCGCCAGCCATACCTCTCGCGAGCCCCTACGACAGAATATGGCCTACGCGAGGCACGATTTACCTCCACCTTACGGGAGTTGTCACCTCCCTTCGGTGGGCGTATCCCCGCTGAGCTGCCAGTCCACAATACGAAAGCTAATCAGGTGCAATCGCAAAGGTGGACCGGCCGAGGGCGTTTCTTGTACGTTGTAGCATAGGGGGTACGCGCGGTATTACGCCTCTATCGGACCCGCACGCGAACCGACATCTTGGGGGGGCTGAGGTCTCAAGCGCGACTCGTCGCCGGTTGACTAGGACGCATCCCACACTCCACGCGCATAAAAATAAAAACACGCACACACACATATACACGAAAGAACACAGAACAAACAACACGACAACACTCATAATCCCTTAGTAGTCATCCCATAACAGTCCGATGCGGAAATCAGATAGACGTCATGCGCGAGACTTAGTATAAAACCGCGCGGATGCAGGGCTAACTCATATCGACTAGCAATGCATGAATACGCAAGCAGTCGCAATGATGGCGTACTATGTAGTGCCAATAATCAAGCGGTCCCTCGTGGATCCGAGTACCGCTTATGACACTCAAGTGTCAGACTCGAAGTATCGTGAAGGTTTACCCCTTCACGATATTGCACGGTTGAAGGAATAGTCGTGCGGCCTCCGTGGCACTTCCGGCCTTTAGGTTGAGTGTCCCGGTAGGCAGGGCAAATAGACTCTGCCCGAGGGGTAATCCCTTCCATGCAGAGTCTAGGACATGGGATGTCCTGGACAAGGACCTCGAATCCAGGCCCAGGACCAACGTCCGACTAAGAAATCTTTAAGAAACATATTCCCTTTCTCGATCCCAACCCCAATTAAACCCTTAAGCGTGGGCCCTCTCAGGCCACGCGAACATCCAACATAGATACATACATATATATATTTGACGATATATATATATATATATATATATATATATATGAAAAGGGAGGTGAGTATGTGACGATCACTTCTCACAATCACAGTGGGACTCCTCACAGCCATATATATATGTATGATCGTAAACAGTCAAATCCAACATCCGAACCACAAAACATACCTGCAATCACATCAAAGAGTCAACCAGAGGTCCACGAACTACACGGAGTAAACTTCAATCAATCTCTATACTCATACCCCTCGCTTTAGCCATGCAAGCCCCAACCCTTGTCCAACCGACCATAATTAAATACTCAATACCTTTGTTAAATGACCATTCAATAAAAGTCCGGGTGAAAACCTTAATAAAACATTAAAAAAATCACCGAGGCTAAACCCTTTTTAGATTGAGTATTGAGGATGCGTTGGAGTTGAGTCGTAGACCGACGAATCGGCAACCGACCTGTTATCAGTTATAACAGAAGGTGATCCTTGTAGGATTAAGCTGAATCTAGTCCTGATTTTGAATCAAACATTCAAGACGACCTGTAACACAAGACATGTCAATCCCAAGCTAAATTTATAAGTCCAAATCGAAAGTAATCTCCATATCACGCTTTTACCAAGAACCATTTTACTTAACTAATCCTGAGTCTACCTCTAAGCCAGTGTCTAATAAAAAGGTAGACCCCCCTGCCATAATCTTCTTTGTATAGAGTGGATTGGAAGACCTGCCACCTGTCAAAAATATAATCTAACTCCTCTAAACTAGGAAAATTTCGGCAGCGCTTCCCGTAGGGAACTGCCTTTCCAAAATTTATAATAACTCATATATGAAAACAAAATTCAAACTCTAATTCCGAAAAGCCAAATTTTGTCTAACTCCCTGAATTAGTACAAATTTGGGCAGCATCTCCTTTTGGAAAGGTAAACTTCCCTGATTTATACTAAGTCATATATGAACCCAGAAACAAGATTTGAGTTCAACTAAGACAAAATTTAACTAACTCCTTAGATTTGTAGAAATTTTGGCAACGCTTCCCGTAAAGAAAGTGTTATTCCTAGATTTAGACAAAGCTAAGGCCAGAATAAAAATGACTTCAACTTCTCAAGGTCTAATTTTGTGTAACTCCCTGAATTAGCAAAAATTTGGGCAGCACACCGTTTAGAGAAGGAGGTTTTTCATATTTTTACTAAGCCAAAAGTCAGAAAAGTTGGACCCTGAAAAAGACAAAGTCTGACCAACTCCTTGGTTTTGTAGAAATTTTGGCAGCGCTTCCCGTAGAGAAAGTGGCTTACCAAGATTTATACAAGACCAAGTATAATAAAAGATTTCAAAAAATGCAGAACTTGACCTAAGTAAAAAAACTTAGCCTAGAAAATGTAGGAATTGAAACTAACTCCTGTGGCTCTAGCACGTGGTGAGCAACTAAAACAACTACCTATTAACTGAAACTCAGACTAAGTAGTAATCGCTCTCAGTCACATGCATGCCAAACCACAAAGGTAAGTACTCTCATCATCACAAAGTCAATTTATCAAACAATATTCCATGGTCTCTCAATGATTCATCCCTTTATACCCAACTTACATAGGGCATAAAGCTAGACCACCCAAACTTATGGAACATGTCTAGCTCAACCATGAAGTATACACAAACACAGGGCACAACAACTTTTCTCTTCTTTGGGCATGTGACTAGGCCACCCTAGTCGCCCTGAACTGTTTAAGTATCCCAACTTTATATAATTATCTACACTTAGTCTTTCGAGATAACATATAACTGAACCGATCATCTTTAGCTCAAGATTCAGTCTGCCCCTTCGTACCACAAATTTACTCTTAATTAATACTCTCTTTAGTTTGTGATAAGCTATAGTCAGACCACCCAAACTTATGGAACATTGTTTGACTAGCCTGTTCATAAATAAAATAGTAGTAAGGTATAGCCAAGTTATAACCTTCTGGTTCCAGCACGGTCCCTGAAAAGTCATTCATATTCAACCCTCACAAGTCAGAGCAACCAGACCACCCAAACTTATGGAACATGTCCGGTTCTCCAGGCAATTCAAAATAAACATAGCACTGGGCCTCCCCAAACTTATGGAGATTTGCCCAGCCTTTGGTTGACCCAGCCAGACACAAGCAATACAACCTTTCTCACATTCTTCCCCCAGATGCAGTCCCACAATCTGCTTTCAATCAAGCAATAAAACTGAAACTGATATTGCACATACATTCCTTTACTTAGTCTGGTTTGTGTCCTCAAGTCAAACTCAAAGTCAAAGTATGGGTGCAAGCAGTATACTCAGTCAAACATAACAAGGAATACAAATAATGGGTTATAGTTGGGTTTATAAAAGGAGATGAAAGGTTACCTCTCAATTCCCTGCCTCCATAACTCCTCCTGAGTTTCGGCAGAGCTCCCGCAATCGGTGGGCAGACTCCCCACAAAGTCTTGTTGCGGTCCTACGGGTTGCAATCCCGCCTGCCGCCTTCCTCTCAGAACAGGATTAGACTTAAGAGTAAGAAGGGCAGAAGTAAGGGGTTTCAGACGCTCGAGATACAAGAGAGGGACTGACTCAACTTTCAGGAGAGGGCCTTGATACCTTCAAGCGCCCGAGAGCCTCGCAATGATGGCCAAAATGCGCAGCAAACTTGGTCAAACCGAAGTCAAATAGTCAACTGTTGACCCTCTGGCGCCCCTCCAAATCGAACAAATATAAGCAACATACCTACTATCAAGTAAATCTACATTCTCCACAACTGTTCGCTGCGCCTGCACAATAGACTGAGTAACACATTAGCACGTCCGTATCTCTGCAGATCACGGTATCAACCCCACGCACTACCATGCCACGACCAGTAGAATGTACCGCTAGCCACTGTCAAACACAGCGACAAAACATGGTGCCACAATGATGTTAAGTCAAGTCCTGAATGACAGCGCGCGGTTACCTATAGCAGTCTGTGCACGATAAAAAAGGACTAGTAACAATAGTCTGTGCACAATCAAACAACATAGCATCAACAATTTTGTGCACAATCGAAAGAAGCAGCAGCAACAAGTTGTGCATAGTCAAAAGAAGCAGCAGCAACAGGTTGTGCACAATCAACAGGAACACTAGCAGTTAGTACACAGCCGAAAGAAGCAGCGGCAACAGTTTGTGCACAGTTAACAAAACCAGCAGCAGTTAGTACACAGCCGAAAGAAGCAGCAGCAGTTTGTGCACAGTCAACAGAAACAGCAGCAACAGTTTGTGCACAGTCAACAGAAACAGCAGCAGTTTGTGCATAGTCTGTCCATGCTGCTAAATGCAGTACTTCGTCGAATAGCTGGGAGGGAGGGGACACCACTAGATGGCAGGATAATCGTAGATTGGCGCAGTGATGGCCTCATCGAGAGGGGTGGCCACAGTGTGAGCACAGTTGCTCTTAGCACTCCAACACCGGCAACCCACCGGATCCTAACAGTTGTAGCCGCCCGCTCGCCTTACCCCCATTGTCCACCTCCTTCACATGCTAATAGGTAAGTAATCAAGCCCCGCTGTCACTCCTCTGTTACCTCAGTCTGTAGCGAAGGCACCGACCAACGGGTAAGTCCCCAACCTCACGGCTGGCCATTTGCCACTTCGACTGACCGGTCGAGCAGAATCGATACGAGCTTACTCCAAAAACACGGAAACACGCCGCTCCTAACCCGTGGCTCGTCCTTCACTTCTTCCGCACAACGGGCCAGCCAACAAACTTATCGGCAGGTGAGTCCCCACTCCCTTCGACCCCCTTCTACGCAGCCCGCGAATGGACTCTCCTCTAGATCCTAGGTAGGTGCGTCGCCTCGCTCACTACAACCGCTCCGACGTGCAGGCTGAGCAAACTGGCGACCCCGACTGCCAGTACTCCGTGCAGCTAGTGTGACAGGCAGAGCTCGAACAACGGGCTTCAATCGCAAACGCAAGTACTAAGGTACCCACACCGAAGTCACGCAACCAACGAGGATGAAGCTTCTGCTAAAATACGAACAGATACATCGCCTTGATTAAAACGCTCTGCCTCCTCTACGTTGCCCCGCACATTCTTACAAGGTAGGTAAGTTCTACCGTCCTTTCACTTCGTCTTCGTCCCGCGTGGCCTGCTCTCCGGAGTCGTGTATTTAGTCGACATTAAGTCCAGATTCATACGGAGATTTGGTCTGAGCCATTACTCCCGCGCGCAACCCCAACACCTTGCGCCACAAACACCACTTCCTCATACTTACACCCCCTTCCATCAATCGTTTCACCTGACTCAAAAGCCCCTATCTACTATCCGTCCTTGCCCACTTTCATCGATACCTAGGCAAATCATACCCTCTTCACTCCTCCATATCCTTGTCCGCTTGCAATGCCGCGCAACTCATCTTTTACCGGCCTCTAAACTCAAAACTAAGCTTACCATTGCGTTCGCTCATGGCTAAAACCTCTAGAATGACCCCTTCCTCGCTCGATTCCGTAAAGAAACGAGGGAGATACCCTTCTTTTGTTTTCTTCCCAAACTCGCTTCTGAGAACCACCACGCAGTCTATTCTCTCTTGACCTCCCGCTTCACTATTCTAACCCCCAATCTACCCTCATCAATAGATTCGGCTAGCCTTATAACCTCTACTTCGCATCTTCCCTTGTCAAAAACTATGGAGTATCGCTTGCGCCTTCCCTTCCTGACTGCATCTCGACTCACCAACCCGCCATCACCACTCCTGTTTACCTGTGAATGCACCTGGCGCAGAACGGCGCCCAGGTACCCCTACCTTTAGCTGCCTGTGCCCGACCTCCGCCTTCGCCTTTCCTCACTTCTACCTATCTCTTTCACTCGCTAGCGCTCCGCCCTTCCAGTTGCTTCTCCCTGTCTCCTCTCTCCGCCTTGTCTTCCCGAGGTCAGCGTTGTGCCCGATTATGCCTGTTTCCTCAACATCACCAGAGCATTCCGACAACGCAGCTCGGTGTACTGGACGGGCCGATTAGTCCGAGAGGACTTCAGACGGAACTAGGTACTAGACGATTCGATTAATCTTTCGCCCTTCACACCGAATCCGAAAAATGACTTGCTCAGCAGTACCACGCCTCCCTACAATGTCATCCGCCTTTTCGCTGTGCCACTCCCTGGCCCTCACAGTGCTATTCCTCGGCCTCCATGGGGCTAGTCGGGCCTTCTGCAAGCCCGTAGCGCGGCTTTTGGTGCAGATCTTGGATGGCAGTAACAAATTTTCGAGGTAGGGACTTCGCGGCCCGTCGTGGGAATGGCTCTACAAGGCTGGCCACTACATTCTGCCTACTGTCCCTACTGCTGTGCCCTGCCCTGCCCAAGTCCCAGTGGGTATATCCACACTCAAACCTCGCCCGACATATCATGGGCGACAGGCCGGACACCCGCAACGGACTCGCGCTGTCTAGGTCCCTTCCACCTCGTGGGCCAGTCACCCATGCTCGCATGCACGTCAGACTCTTTGGTTCGGGCTTTCCAAGCTGCAAGGTCAAGAAATCCTGTCAACCCTCTTCGAGCTACTTCGATACCCTCACGTCGTCGCCGCTCGACCTTGATCCCTGAATCTCCCCGTTGAAAGTCTGATACCATGACCAATAGTGCTAGGCCCAAAGCTCGGCCTAGTTATGACGGACACTTTACTTAAACAAGTAGCGCGCAACGCGCGGACCTATCAAGATATTTCGAAGTCACATCGTTGTCACTGCCACCCTCCGCACGTATGCACAAGTCATAGGCAAGCGCGTTAATCAGACGAGACATAATCTTATTAATCCTAGTCTGATCAGGAAAAGATCTGGCCGACGATCACGCCGGTTCTTCAATCACCAATAAATAAAAATCACGCGCGCCTCAAGCATGCACGCCCACACCCTCTCTACTTTAGTCAACCATCTAGTCAACATAAATCACAGACGCGGTCGCGCCCTCGCGTGCAATACTTAAATTCTTAAACCAAACTTATTTCCTGTCATTTGCAAAAACTGGGGCGGATACCCTTGTAAGGGTATTCGCACCGACAGCGTGTCGCCAAACTTCACACTGAAGAATGAGGCCGGGCTCTTCCCTCGGCCTCTTGATATAGCGGCCTACTTGGCTCCTGGGCGGTGACTTCCAGGCCGCTCGGCCTCCCAAGCAACCGGTACCTCCTCCCTTTCGGAGGGAAACATCATTGCAGACTCTGATATTGCCTGTACAGGCTCTAGACTTAGACTAGATGGACTGGTACCGGCCTAGACCTAGCCTACCGCTACTGGGCCTCTAAAAATGCCAACTTTGTCTTCTCTTGCTCGGCCTCGAGTACCCGGCACATCTACTGCTACTGGGTGCGGTACCGGTCTACCTGCTACTTGAGTGTTTTTCTGCTGCTCTAAGCATCGCGGGCCCCTGGCTCCGCTGCTTGAGTGTTTTCCCTGCTGCAACCCTTAATGCCACGGCCACAGGTAAGTACCGGCCCTACGGGCCTGCCAAACAAGCAAGTACCCTTGCGGGTCACACACACACTCATACCGACAAGCACACAGGTCACAAGCCCGCACACACACAGACTGAGAAAACTCAGCAGAATGCAGGAATCTCAGCAAGGCATCCATTCCATCGACAAAACTCCAAAAATCAGCAGTGTTCTCAGTCTGTGTTATGGCGGGTCATTACAAAAGAAATGAAATGATGAAAATGGAACCCACACAAGCGCAGCCTCCTGGCTGTGAATTGGCCTCGACTCCTGATTTTCCTGAAGTCAACTTCCACACGTGGGGCCAAAGACCACCTCTTTTGACCCTGGACCCCGTACCTGTGGACCCAAAGACTTCTATGAGATTCCTCTAGAGCAGGAGACGTGACTTTTGACCTCTGAATCTAGACTAAGACCAAAAGTTACGACCCAAAATTTGTCTGTGTGGATTTTGAACTGAGTTCTTTGCATAGGGACTGTTTTGCTAGCACACAACAATCACAGTGTGTTTCTGCGTGTTGTATTTGTTATTCATGTAATTTTCATCGAGGGCAAATTTGTCGTATCTTGCGTCTTTCTGCTGTGCTCTTTGTTTTTCTCTCTTTTAAAACTTTTTCAGTTCCTTTTGTTCAAGCCTTCTGCAGCAATGAATACGATTTTTTCACATGGAGGACTTTGTAATTGATTACAGGTGTTATCTTATCCAAAAGATACAAATTACTCAAATCCGACAAATCATGCACTTTGGTTCTAAACAAAATATCGACAACCAAAGGTTGTTTTGTTGACGAAGTACTGATCAATTACATGGACCAACTTGTCAATACATTGGTGGAAACATAGCATGTGTTCCATTCCTTGCCTCCCTGTCTTTTTCTTTTTTATAATAGGCCATGTTAATCTTCTTTGTCGCACATGTTCCTAATCATGACAGCAAAAAGGAAAAAGAACATCTGCAAGACTGCAACTGAGTGTTTTGATGACAATTCTATTCCTGATCAATAATCCTTTAACCACTGCTAATCTGTTTTATAATAATCTAATCATATATAATTTGACCTATTTTTGTAAAATCTTTCTATTGTTTGGTACTGCCACGCAGTGCCAGCAGAATTTTGATGTGTTTCGATTATTTCAAACAAGAAACTTTTGTAATGAACCCAAATCGTGATGACACTGATTGATAATGTAAGTCTACAAGTCGTCAAGCAACTGATGAAATATCAATAGTGAAATCGTTACCAGATACGAAGAGGTGGATAATCATTCACAGATGAAAATAGCAAGAGGTTGGGAAGAGAGACTTAGAGGGTGGAAAAGAATACTGTGCCCTCTTCTGCTTCGGGCTCTCTTCCCAATGTCGCCACCTCAGNAAATAGCAAGAGGTTGGGAAGAGAGACTTAGAGGGTGGAAAAGAATACTGTGCCCTCTTCTGCTTCGGGCTCTCTTCCCAATGTCGCCACCTCAGCAACAATGATCAGAACGATATCTGAAGTTCTCATCAATGTGCCACGTGGCACGTCAATAAGTCACTCATCCGTGCTGGAGCATCATCAACCTCAAGATAAACAGGTACGTGTCTCTGATCTTCCCACGGTCATGATCCCCTCCTGAATACGACGAATCAGAACAGTTGTATCTCCCTAATGCAGCCGCCACATCAGCATTGAACACACGTGGCAGCGGCCACGTCAACAGCAACGCGTGGTAGCTGCCACGTCAGCATACCAAGTAGACAAGAGCAAGCTAGCCACCATGCCTGGCAAGCAGCGCGTCACCGTATCTCGCAAGTGCCAGCCAAAAACTAGCGTCCAGCCAGCGTCTCAGCATAGAGCCAGCGTCTTCCTCAACATAGAAAGTCAGCATTGACGCAAGACTGAATGAATGCAAGGCTGGGGAAGTCAACCTTTAATGTAGTGTTGACTTGGGGGCTTGACCCCGGATGCCGCCTTCCTCAGTCGTCCAGATCTCAATGCGGACGAGGGCTCAGATTATTCTGATACCGAATCCTCTTCGGCCTGGATGGTGTCTTGGTACCTGCACACCACAAGTGAGTGTATCCAGACAAGGGCCAGGGCCTGGTACCTTTGACTCTACAGTGGACTTTGACTTTTGAATTTCCACACGCAGCGTTCGGTCTCACAGCCGGACGCAGCGGTCTGTGGCCTGGGCAGTGCCTGGTCACACAGCCCAACGCAGAACAGTAAAGTTNATTTCCACACGCAGCGTTCGGTCTCACAGCCGGACGCAGCGGTCTGTGGCCTGGGCAGTGCCTGGTCACACAGCCCAACGCAGAACAGTAAAGTTATGCGTGGCCTGGGGCGGGTCTGAGCCCCGTACAACCCTTGCTGCACACGAAATACTACATTTCTGCCGGCCCGACTTCGAGTTCCATCGCAGAAATGTTAAGACCTCAATCCTCTTTCGTATGCAAAGACTATGTCAGGACCAGATTCAAGTAATTGTTTTTTTGTAAACCACCTATCTTCAGAGGGTGCTTGAGTTTTGAATCTTACCTTGAATTGCTTCTGTGGGCGTCCACGTCCTCCGGTGGATAAATATCCATGCTCAAGGATTCTATCTACCTCATATCCTCCATCCATGGTGGGGGGTATCATTGATGGTCTGTTTGGGAATTCATTTCCTTCCACATAAGGGAACAGTTTGGAAGCATGGAAGACGGAATAGGTTCTGAGGTGAGGAGGAATATCTATTCGGTATGACGGTCCCTCATCATCTCCTATGACTTTAAGAACCTCCGAGGGTCCAAAATAGACAGGCAGCAGTTTCTGCGTTATGTCTTCTTCCAGCGAGAACTCTTTAGACTTGACCCAGATTAGATCTCCTACCTTAAATGATGAAGGTCGACGATGTTTATTAGCTTGGGTTATCATTTGATCTTGAGCTTTCTTTAGGTTCTCTTTTACCTTTTGTATGTCTTGCTGAAACATTACTGCATACTCACGAGTCCCTGGTGGTAATCTAAGAAACTGGTCCCGAGTTAAAACATCAATGGGACGTCTAGGTTTCCAGCCTGTGTAGTGCATTAGGGGTGCGTCCAGTTGCATGTGGACACTACTGTTATATGCACTGGCTATCTTAGGCAGGTTTTCATCCCAATCAATTTGATCAGGCCTCACATACATGCGCAACAACTGTTGGCACAAACGGTTCATCTGCTCACTTTGTCCATTCGTTTTAGGATGTCGTCTTGACGACATTGTCAAGCGAGTACCGTATGCCTCCATCAACTTTTGCCATGGCATACTTGTGAATCTTGTATCTCTATCAGACACAATAGATAGGGGAAACCCATACTCAGAAACCCATCGCATCTGAAACTTTTGAATCACAAGTTCGGTTTCCGCTTTAGCGGGTAAGGGAATGAACATGGCGTATTTAGAGAAACGATCTACAAGGCTAATTGCCATTGCGACTCTTTATGAGGCTCATGAAATCCATGGAGATAGACTCACCTGGTTCACTAGGAATCGGCAATGGTCTCAAGAGACCAAGTGGGTTCTCATGTGACGGTTTGTTCCTCTGACACACCAGACAGGTACGCACATAAGTTAGTACATCTTCCTTCATACCCTTCCATTCAAAGCGTTCTCTCACTTCGGCATACGTTTTCTTAAATCCAAAGTGTCCATCAAAGTCATGACATTCCCCAATCAACAAACTTTTAATCTCTTCTTTATGAGGGATGCACATTCTTTGTTCAGTTTGGTCCATTAAGAAAAGTAAACCATCAGTGATCTTATAATTAGGAAGTAGAGATGGATCTTTTAGTACAGTGTCAATGATAGGTTTCCATATAGGATCTGATGCATATCCTTGACGAATCTTTTTTTTTACTTCCTGCCCTATATCCAAATAAGAGACAATTGCTCCAAAGAAGTCACTTCTTCTAGACAATGCATCTGCCACCACATTAGACTTTCCTTTGATCATTATCAACTCAAAGTCGAAGGTATCAATAAAGGCAGACCATCGTACTAGCTTGTCAGAGAGTTTGGGTTGTGTCTTGATCCACTTCAGGGTAGAATGGTCAGAATACACTGTCAAGTGTCTTCCTAACAAGTAGTGCCTCCAAGTTTGCAAAGCACAGACTAAGGCATACAGTTCCCTCTCGTAGGTAGAATTGACAACCTTTTCAGTAGGTAGGCGTGCAGACATAAACTCAACTGGTCTGTTGCCTTTACCATCATCCTGTTGAAGGACAACGCCAATACCATACTGACTTGCGTCAGTTGTAACAATGAAGGGAAGAGATGGGTCAGCGATTTTCAACACAGGGTAGTGAGTCAAGACATGCTTTAGTTTCCCAAAGGATATAACTCACAATCCTTATCCTATAACCATATAGTTCCTTTCTTCAGCAATCTTCTCATTGGTGCACCAATCAGTGAGAAGTTCCTAACAAACTTTCTATAGTAGCTTGCCAGACCAAGGAAGGAGCGAAGATCAGTAAGGGACTTAGGTTGTGGCCAATCTCTAATCGCTCCAATCTTCTTTGCCTCTGGCCTCAACCCATCCTCATTTACTACATGTCCTAGGTACAGAACTTCGGACTTAGCAAATTCAGATTTCTTGGGATTTAACTTAAAATTGCCCTCGCGCAATTTCCCAAGTACTAGACGTAAGTGTTTCTCATGATCTTCTACTGTTTTGCTATACACTAGAATATCATCAAGATATACAATGACGAATTGGTCCAACCACTGTTGAAACAACTCATTCATAGCTCTTTGGAAGGTTGCTGGGGCATTCGCCAGTCCGAAGGGCATAACCACAAATTCATAGTGACCATACCTGGTTCGGAAGGCGGTCTTGTGTTGATCCACAGGTTCCACCTCGATTTGGTGATACCCAGACTTCATATCAATCTTACTGAAGTATTTACAGCCTTGCAACTGATCCAACAAATCATCAATACGCAGTAGGGGTTCGACATTTTTAACAGTGCCAGAGTTCAGCCCTCTATAGTCGATACACAAACGCAACTCACCTTCCTTTTTAGGCACAAACAAAACAGGAGCGCCGTGAGGTGAAGAGCTAGGGTGAATCCATCCTTTTTCAGTCAAGTCCTGGAGTTGTTTTCTTAGTTCCTCAAGTTCCCTAGGAGACATTCGATAGATAGGGCCCTTGGGACTCTTACTACCAGGAATGATTTCAATAGTGTGCTTAATAGCACGCTCAGCTATCCCTGTGGGTTCTAAGAATAAATCTTTATACTCATCGAGGAGTTTCTGAATCGAGGGGGCATAGGAAGTAGAGGACTCACCAACCTGTTTCACGAGTACCATCATAACTTCCTGTTCCAACTTCTTCTTGGAAACCATCGATCAGAAAGCTGGATAACTCATACAACAAAAAGATAAGTTAGAGTCAGCGCCAGACTTGTGATACAACTTGATCGCCTTCAGTTCAGATTGTGCGTCTCGTAGTTGCACAACCTTTTCTCTGAACTTAATGTTTGGGTTGGCTTCCTCGTGCCAATCCATACCCAGAATCAAGTCAAAGGGAAGGTTTTTCTCGATAAGAAAAGATACCTCGTGCAAAATTTTATTACCTTCCCGTGTGCGAAACCAACATTTGACACGATCAACGTATTGCGAGACAGCAATCGTGCTTTTGTCCGCAAGAACAGACGTGATAGGTCGAGATAAAGTTTTCACCTTCATTCCGATATGTAACTTACGAATCGCCTTCTCGGAAATGTAGGATCGCGTGGATCCTGAGTCTAGTAGTGCACCTACGCGTGTGTGTGCAATCTCTAAATCCGCGAGTAGTAGGTCACCCTTAGACTTTGCTTTCTTAGCCCACGAGCTTCGTAGTGCCAGCAACTCGTTACCAAGCTCTTCAAGAGAGTTGTCCAGAGAGACAGAACATAAGACAGTTTCAGGGTGTTCTGGACGATGGGCCGAAGAAGAACCATCCTCTACCGTGCGAGTCGAAGGGTTGGAAGGGTTAGTCGGCGCCTTACCTTCAATCTGGTCCAAACCCTTAGACTCAGTAGGAGCAGATGCTACTCCTACTGGCTGCTCCCTTTTAGGTTCTTATTTCGAATGATTGGGCACCACGCAATTACGTGCCCAGCAACGCCACACTTCAGACACTGCACATTGTTCATTCTTTCTTGTCGAGTGTCCTGTGTCATTCCCATTTTCTCCCAAGGCTTCCCTGCCGCAATGCCGGGATGCTCGGGAAAGGAGCGTGGTCTCTTCTTCTTTCCTGGTGGTCGTGGTCCTCCCTTGTTGACCATGGCAGCAACGACTTCCCCCTTCCCGGAATCACTGCTGTTTGCCACACCCTCGGCCTCCAATGACCACCTTTCCACAGTTTCATCGTCAAAGACGACAAGGGTGTGGTTCTGGGCGCTAAAGTACACGCTTTCCTGTTCCTGCACCACCACCACCATACTTGACAACAGATGCATAAGAGTCCTTGACATGAGATGTCATTTGCTCTCGTTGGAGAGCCAAATCCCGAAATTGCCTGTAATTATACTTACCTGATTTGGACTCCGCCACAAGCTGTCCACGAATAGGCTCGGGCAGAGCACGAGAGTAAATATACAAGACTTGGTTGTCTTGCAGGTTCAATCCTGGAACCTGCAGCAACCGGTCAACCTCCCTTGACAGAGACTCTACTGAGGTCCAGTGCTTTTGACCAATGGAGGTGAGCTGGTCAAAGGCCTTATCGGCGGTGGTCTTATCCAAGAAGCGTTACTTGATCTTTGCAAGGAACTGCTTCAAGGTCAAAGTACCAGCCCACTCACCAATGTCTTCAAACCCTGCGGCATTAGCCTCCGCCAGTACCCATTCTTTCGCTTCCCCTCCCGAGCAAGACGTTGAGAAAGCAACTTGAAATGGTTCCTCGACAGGGGCTGTTCCAACGTACGTTTGGATCTCAACTATCCACAAAAGCAAGTTTTCGTCCTTTTTATTGCAGAAAGTAAAAGGCAATTTCATTTTGATTTTCTCTCTTCTTTTCGATTTCTCAGGTTGTGAGGTGGGGTCCTTCTTTCCTTTGGGAGATTTTGGCGGTCCCGACCGTGGACTCGAAGGCGGACTTGAATGCGGACTCGAAGGTCCTCCTTTCTTTTCTTCGGGCTTCTGAGTCTCTCCCTCGAGTGCCTTGATAGCATCTCCCATTAACTTTACTGGTTTCTTTTCTTTCTCAGTTCCGTCTTCCTCGGTTACCTTGTGCTTCCCTTTGACCAGATTCGTGATTGCCTGTAAACCCACGGTCAGCTTGTCTATCCGAATGCCATAGTGGTCAATTTTCATTTCCAAGTGTGCGAGGTAAGTCACCAACTGAGAAATAGAGACAGACTGTTCCTCCCCTTCAGTGACAACAACATGCTGTCTGATTTCCTGCACTTTCCTTTCTTGCTGTGTGTTTCTTTCTCTTTCCTTTTTCATTTCTTCTTTCTTTCTTTTCTCCTTTTCGAGTGCCTCCTCAAGCTGTCTGATGTTTTCATCCACGACATTTTCAGAAACCGTTGTTTCCTGTTCTGTCTCCTTTCTGTTCTCAATTTCAGCAAATTGACCCACGACAAAATCATCAAGTGCCTTTCTGCACTTGATCAGTATGCCTTGGACACCCAGGACATCTGTCCCCGTTACCGCAGTTTCAATAGAAGTTTTCAATGCTTTTAGATCATACACTTTGCGGATTTTGGACTCAGCCTCTGGTCCGGTCTCACAGAGTTCAGTCTCAAATTGAGTCAACGGAGCAAGCAAGGTTTTCTTCCGTTCCTCAACTTGCTTCTTGGTCCGTGGATCACGTTGTTCCTCATCTACAACAAAATTTACTGAAATAGGATAGAAGAGGAGCGGGATGAAACGTGTGAGCAGCGAGAGTTTCAAACATTTCCAGAAATGATACATCCTGTTTTAGCGTTTGCCGCACAATAAATAGCTAATTAAACAATAATAAATTCCACGGCCGCTTCCTTTCACAACAAGAATTCCAATAACCAAAGAAAAAGAACAACTCAATCTACCTCTAATTCCTATGTCTAACTTGCTGTCCTATTGTTTATCTATGTGATGACGTCCTAAGTGTACAGGTACCACGTCAGGCCCGTGATCAGATACAACATAAGTGAGTATGCACAGCACAAGACAACAATCGACACAAGGTAAGTAAGCCAACATCAAACAAACAATATGTTAGCCCCCTTCTTTCCCTGCGTCAGTCCCGACCCATGTAATCAACACCCCATTCGACAGCTGGCACCACAGCTGTGCAATCAGCCATACCGCCGTCGTCGTCGGAATGTACTTCCTCACTTAGGCACACACGTGCCGGCCACGTGTCGCCCCTGCCACGTCAGTTACCAATCAACAGATGGGATGCCACGTCAGCAACTCTTATATGTCTTCTGTCACAGCCTTGGTTCGTCGAGCAGTCAAGCTCTCAATGCCACGTCAGCAGGAGGGCACTCATCGCAAACACGGCGGCCCTCTACTGCCACGTCAGCAGTCAATCGGTCCCTGCCTCGTAATGCAGCTCGTGATACCAATTTCCAGCCAGTTACGATGGTGCCACGTCAGCCTATCAGTAATGCTGCGTCAGCAAGGATCCCCTCTGCACCAAGTAAGTGCGTAATCCCCTTCTTGCCACGTCAGGATCGGGGTCATCAGGCCACGTCAGCACCTGAAGGGATCTGCTCGCTTCTCAGTATCGCAGCAGTATGCCACGTCAGCAGCAGATCCCTGGGACGTGACACATCATGTGCCACGTCAGCTGTGTCGTGAATCAACGTCGCGACCCTGGCTGTATTTCACGTGATCGGTATCCAGACTGCCTGTTCTCTGGTCCTGCCACCTCACACCTTCGTCTTCTTCTTCAGCACGCGCGTTTCTTCATCAGAGGATGCGCGGTCGGCTGTCTAGATCGCGTTGATAAACGCGTGCGACAACACGGTCACACCAAGCCACGTCACCCCCAACTTACCTGGTGCCAGCTGGCGCGCGTGCGTGTGATCTTCGTCATCAACTTCGTTATCTTCGTCGTCGTACTTCGATCAGGAGTACAGCTCCGATACAAAATTGTAATGAACCCAAATCGTGATGACACTGATTGATAATGTAAGTCTAATATCAATAGTGAAATCGTTACCAGATACGAAGAGGTGGATAATCATTCACAAATGAAATAGCAAGAGGTTGGGAAGAGAGACTTAGAGGGTGGAAAAGAATACTGTGCCCTCTTCTGCTTCGGGCTCTCTTCCCAATGTCGCCACCTCAG
>BFEA01000003.1:7933079-7955980 GCA_003427395.1 Chara braunii
ATTTCCACACGCAGCGTTCGGTCTCACAGCCGGACGCAGCGGTCTGTGGCCTGGGCAGTGCCTGGTCACACAGCCCAACGCAGAACAGTAAAGTTCTGCGTGGCCTGGGGCGGGTCTGAGCCCCGTACAGCCCTTGCTGCACACGACTTACTGCACTTTGAAGTTTGAATGCTTTTGAATCTATGGTGTTAATTCTACTCTACTTGTAGTATGCTTTTCATTATCTCATCTTATGATTTGATTGCCATGTATTTAGCCATCTGCCAGATTCTGGATCTTCAACCCTTCACCACATCTGTGCACCATACAAATCACAGATCTGGAGTTCTGTAGGCTCCCGCGGCTCAGAGGGAAAAACCAACCGTTCTCAGCAAACATTGACCCCATCCTTCTTAGTGAATGGTACACATGTAGCTGTTCATATGGATAGATAATGCTGCGGGTTAACTGGAAAATTTAATTGAATTGTCAAAAAAAGATAGCCAATCATGCTGCCAATGACCATTCATCACAAGATTCGTGGCCTTAAACCACCACTACCTCCGAACCTGTTTTTGCCGACCCTGATTTTCACTGCGCACCGAGTTTTGCCGAGCCTGGGGTCCATTGTCTTTCTTTTCTGGTACTCTTCTGAAAAAGCGAGCCTCTGCAGACCCCGAAAAGTTCGGAAAAAGTGGGAAAACAGCCAATTTTCCCATTTTTCCCAAGAGTGACAGAGGTAGTGGTGGTTTAAGATAGACCCAGTAAGAGTAGAGATCTGGATTTGACTGACCACTCACATCTCAAAGGCCTTGTTCCGGTCAGCCACTAGGTCGAGAGAAGACGTGGCCATCATCATGTCCTCATCCGTATCCCCCCTCTGAGTGCTGTCATGGACCTGGCGGCCAGCATTCATGGCTTCCTCATGTTCATCACGTGCTTCTCCAGGAGATGATGACTTTTCTTGCTCCACCACCTGAGCTTCTGCAGCAGGGTCCCCCTCTCCCGTACACGTTGCATTTGCTGATGCAGCTGGAACCGATCCAGAAAAAGCAGACGAGATTGCATCAATTCCAGAACCTGTTTGGCAGAAAGAATCAACTTCCCCTCTTCCTTGGGACCCATTCTTCCGAACCATAGGGACAAGGATGTTGATTTCATTATCACGCTGCTTCACCTGATTGTCACCAAACAAGAAGAGATAAATGAATAAACAACGCTGTCCTTTTCATTCTATCCAAAATTTTCAGTCCTCCTCATTCTTGACAAAAGACATGGCATTAAATGGTAAACTCATACATGCTTCCGGACTCATCGAGCTATGTAAGCGCGTGTTCTATCAGTCACTGTTGCAGTGTTCTTTCCATTTAATATATGCTTTTGCAGCCATCTTATTGCATCTGTTCTTTCCTGTCGCGGAGACGACGGTTCTTAAACGACCAGTACCTTGGCCAGGTACCCTCTGTTATGATCCTGGCCAAAGTACACATTCAGAAAGTACAATGCCGTCCAATTGCAAAAGCAAATGAATGAACTTGAGAGGAGAAAGAGGGAAAGAAGAAGAAGATGATGTACACCAGCATAGACCAATGATAATGCTCTTCTTCTTCGCCAACCACTCTCCTCCTCCTTATCTCCTCCCCTCTTATTCAATCAAGAAATAATAATAATAATGTTGAATGGCTAAACCAGAATCAATGTCTGAATCCCTCTTCTACTGCAGGTATCACATGAGGTCCACGATAGCCATGGCACCCTCTTCCTTCCTCGTCTTGAAGGCCTAGGCTATGGCGGAATGCTAGGGCCTTGCCGTCATGTGCAGAAGACAACTGACGCAGCTATGGCTGCTCTAGCTCAGGCCGCCATGCCTGACTCTGCCTCGAAGCTTCTTGGTGTAGCTCTACCCCTGCTAGGGCCTATTTGCTGCAGCGCCCACCAAGGTGATGAAGATGGCAACCACCATAGCCAAGTAAGTACCTCTGGCGCTCCCCCTTCCTAGTCCTGGTCTTCTTCCTCCTTCTGTCCTTGCTCCTTCCCCATCAGTGCTGCTCCAAGCTAGTGCTGCTCCAGCCAGCGCTCCAACCAGTGTGTCGCCAAACTTGCACACCAACAATGAGGAGGAGCACCTTGCTCCTCCTGAAGATATAGCGGCCTGCTTGCCTCTTGGCGAGTGACTTCCTAGGCCGCACAGCCTCCAAGCAACCGGTACCTCCTCCCTCTCGGAGGGAAACATCATTGCAGACTCTGATATTGCCCGTACAGGCCCTAGACTCAGACTGGTTGGACTGGTACCGGCCTAGACCTAGCCTACAACAACTGGGCCTTTAAAAATGCTAACTTTTGTCTTCTTCTGCTCGGCCTCGAGTACCCGGCACGAAATGGGACTTGGGATTAGGACCTGAGATTCGGGACAAGGACCTGGGACTCGGGACTAGGACCTGGTACTCTGGGACCGGGACTGGGACACATGTGCAGCGTTAGATCCTTTCAATCGTTATTCTACCACCGAAATGAACTCTTGAGTCTTAACACAAGAGCCCACTCACAGCCTTTCAATTGGTACCTCAAAAACTCTGGTGGTGGCAGGCTAACATTTTTCAAATGTTTTTTTGAACCCCTTGTTCATAAAAAAACTGCTAAGACCTGTCTGATGGCTATGACTCGCTCACAAAACAAAATAGCCTAGGTCAGGCAGAAATGGCAAATAGCATTCCCAATAGGACCATTTTACGCTGATGGCTAAGACCTGCCTGATGGCAAACACCCGTGGCTACGAACTGGGTTCTTCCCCTTGGAGGCTGCCCATAATTTTTGACCGTTCGAAGCTCTGTGATGTTCGTTGTGATGGCTTCAAAACTCAACTGGCACTGTACTCGACATCGATATACATACCATCCTTCATCTGACTGCACACTTTGCCATGCATGATGACGTCAACTACGTGATGAAAACAGGTCTTCCGCTGGTTACGCCGCATGCTACCCTAGATGTTCCTCCAACTGCATATGCCTCCTTCCCTCTTGGTGCCTGTGTCGACATGCTATGCCTCACCCGCCTGTTACTCACACCATCAGACAGTACATCCGATGCTCATAGACTTGCTCCGATCTGTCATGCCCGAGGAGCATCTCCAACCGTCTGCCATTCGATGCCACTTCTGAGTAGACTTCTACCCCCACATTTTTTGTGCTTCCACCCTCTTTTTCCCTGCCTGCCACCCTCTACAAGCTCTCTTTGTTTTGCCTCCTCCTCCTCCCTATATGCCTTTGGTTGATTGACTGTTTATCTGCATTCTTCCTTCTAACTATGGAATGCCCTACCCGATAATTGGGCTTTTTCGCATGCCTACCCTTCCCTTCCTTATCACTTCCTACTCCATGCCTATCCCAAACTCCCAAATGATCCTGCCTGTCTGGCTTTTCACCTCTTGCTACTCCATACCTATCCCAAACTCCCAAACGATCCAATTGTCCCTCTGTCAACTACTCGAGACTATACTGTTACTAGTCTGTCAGTACAGAACTATTGGCTGACCAGGAGGCATTTAAGGAGATCCCTCATAACTCAGGAATTATTTAACGTCGCAATCAAGACGACGATCACAACCAGACTTCTCTCAAGACTTAGACGGACTGGGCGCGCAATCTGCAGCTTGGAGTTCAGGTATGGTGTACCACCCAGAGCAGGCTCCCGGTCTGTATCGGTCCTTGGGAGCTTTTCCAATGTAGTTGTAGGAGGCGACTATACGACCGTAGCAGCCCACAGCGAAGGGCAAGGAAGAGGAGGCCAAGGTGGAAGAGGAGGAGGCCGGGCAAGGGCTACTTGGAGGTTTGGAGGCCGAGGGAGCTTCCAAGCGGGTGGTAGGGGATACGGTACCCCACAAGGTAGTCAAACATCCCCCGCTTCACAAGGAAATGGACGGGGCAACTATTCCCTCGCCAACGAGAGTGATCAGGGGCCTAGAGGGCAGCGTAGGTACCCTCGCAATCCAGGAATCGAAGAACTCGAGCCCTGGAATGCTTTGAATATATCAGAGGACCGCTGGCGTCAGAGGCAGAAAAGGAGACAGTGCTTTAAAGTGTGGAGACCCCAATCACATCGTTCCCTTTTGCTCGTTATACGGACAACCGTCAAATGGGAACGGCCAGTAGGAGTCATGGCTGCTCCTACAGGGACCTCAGACTTTGATAGACAGGAAGATGCACACGCTGAAGTAGGAACCTACTGTCTGAGGACCCCAATGGCAAAGGCTGATGTAGGCCCCCACCCAGTCGACTGTCCAGACACTGCTTGTGTCAGGGTCTCTCTAGGTGGTTCCCTCATAGGCATCATTGATGAGCTGATCACTCGTCGTCAGGCCTGGGCCGAGATGAAGAAAAAGTCCAAAGGACAGGTAATATTAGAAGATGTAGAAGTCAATAGAGCCAGGATAGGTGCGTTAGTGGACTGTGGTTCGACGCATAACTATATTAGTAGGAAAGGATTAAAGAAACTGCATTTAGGAATGGAAGTGCAGAAGTTGGAAGAGCCGGTAGCAAGCAAACTGGCAGAAACCCAAGATATGAGAGTAGATGAATTCGTCGAGGGGGTGAAGGCATACTTCCCCGGTTGGAGGGAGAGAATAAGAACTGCGAGAAAGTGTTGCATTCTCTGACCCTTCTAGTGGAGGACAGTCTACTCTTTGACATGTTGCTAGGGGCAGATTGGGGAGAAGCCGCAAAGGCCGATGTGAAGATGGGTGAACATGAGTGTTGGCTGCCCAGTCCACAAGGTGGGAAGAAGAAGATCAAACCCTTCCATGAGTCCGGAGTCCAGTCCGCCCTTTCGCTGTGTTGCATGAGTGCCCCCGCGTTCGCTAGGCATGTGGTCAAGCAAGACCTTGTTGACCAAGTCTTTATTGCATATGTTAAGACCGGTTAATGAGAAGAAGGAGGAGGAGGAATCAGTACCACCCCAGGTCCAAAGTCTGTTAAGCAAGTTTGCGAACGTAGGAGAGGTCCCAACCGGTGTAGTGGAAAGAGAGATCAAGCATCGGATCGACATTGAGCCTGGCAGCAAGATTCCCAAGGGTCCGATCTACAGACTGTCTCCCAAGGAGTTAGAAGAGTCGAGGAAGCAGCTAGACAAACTAATTGAGAAGGGCTGGATTAAGCCAAGTTCCTCGCCCTACGAGGTACCGGTCCTATCCGTGCCTAAAAAGGAAGGCGAACTGCGTATGTGCATAGACTACAGGGGACTAAACGCTATAACTGTCAAGAATGTTGAGCCGCTGCCCAGAATAGACGATCTATTAGACAGTGCAGGGATGCAAGTACTTCTCAAAGATAGACTTGAAGTCGGGGTACCATCAGATCTAGGTACAGCCTGAGGATCAGCACAAGACGGCGTTTAGGACAGATACGACCACTACGAGTTCGTGGTCATCTCGTTTGGGCTGACCAATCCCCCTGCCACGTTCCAACGATGCATGAATGATATGTTTAGAGAATGGTTAGACAAGTTCGTCGCCGTTTACTTAGAAAACATCCTGATATTTAGTAAGACTCTTAAGGGGCACCAAGAGCATCTTCGGCTGATTTTGAACAAGCTTCGTGAGGCTAAGTTCAAACTGAATCCCAAGAAGTGTGATTGGGCAAAACATTAAGTGTTGTACTTGGGCCATGACGTAGATGGAGATGGGGTTAGACCGGAAGACGCGAAGATTACAGCGATTAGAGATCGTCCGACCCCGCGCATGTTGACTGAACTGCGGTCGTTCGTCGGTCTAGCCAATTACTATAGGAAGTTTGTATGCAACTTCACTACGATTGCTGCCCCATTGCACCGACTACTGCGAAAGGAAACTGTTTGGAAGTGGGACAAAGAATGCACGTGCACTTTCAAGAAGTTAAAAAAAGTGTTTAATAGAGTACCCGATCCTAAAAATAGTTGATCCGTCACTACCGTTTATTGTCACCACTAATGCTAGTCAATACGGCATTGGTGCAGTCCTACAGCAAGACGATGACAATGGATATAGGCCGGTTGAGATCATGTCGCGTAGGCTGCCATGTGAAAAGGTTGCTGCATCAACCTATGAGAGGGAACTGTTCGCCTTGAGAGAAGCCCTAGCCCACTGGCGACACTACTTACTAGGACGACACTTTAAGGCCTATTTAGACCATGAGACCTTGCGCTGGCTCAAGACTCAGGCCCGAATGTCTACTAAGTTAGCTTGGTGGGCCACTGAGATCGACTTCAAACTCAAGCCTGTCAAAGGCAAGTACAATGTTGTTGCTGATGAACTCAGTCGATGCGCAGACGTCCTTGGAGCCATAGTCATGTACCTAGACGCAGGTGCCGAAGTGCAGCAAAAAAATTGTGATGCATATGAAGAGGACAAAGTCTATAGTGAGATTTTCCGCAAAGTGCAGGCTGCACCGCACAAAGAGCCTAATTATAGAATGGCTGATGGATTACTGTTTGAAAAAACTGATAAGGAAGGTAGGTTGTGTGTACCAAACAGTGAAGAAATAGGCAGTCTAATACTAGGAGATAGCCATGACGCAGAGGGCCATTTCGGATGGAGGAAGACTTACGCTAACCTCCTCAGGTCCTACACATGGGATCGGATGAAACAAGACTGCATCTTGTATATTCAAGACTGCAAAGTTTGTCAGCGGAACAAGAGTTCGAAACAGCCTCCCCTTCCTATACCATCGGGACCAGGAGACTCGCTGTCTATAGACTTTATGGATACCAAAGTCAAGCGTCGAACTGGTAAGACTCAAGTGATGGTCATAGTTGACAGGTTTAGTAAATTTGCTGTTTTTGTTCCGCTGCCCGGCGAGGCCAAGACGTAATTAGTGATCCGCAAATTCTTCGATCACTGGGTTGCAGAGTCCGGCCACCCCTAAACTATAGTAAGTGATAGAGATACTAAATTCACCAGTGAGCACTAGCAACAGCTTATGAAAACCTACGGGTCTAGACTGACCATGTCTTCAGGCAGGCATCCGGAGACTAACGGACAGACAAAACAGATGAACAAACTACTACAGCAAGTGCTTTGCATGTACATTAGGCCAGATCTGGTAGACTGGGATGAACTCCTACCAAAGGTAGCTAGTGCCTACAACAACTCGGTGGACCTAGCGACTAACCGGACACCCAACGAGCTGCACAAGGGGTGGCGACCACGACGACCAATAGATTGCCCAAATCCAGATCAGACGCAGAGGCTGCCACCTGGCACTAGAGAGTTTGCTGTCGACTACAAGAAGGAAGTTTGGAAGGTTGCTGAGACCTGGCACTAGAGAGTTTGCTGTCGACTACAAGAAGGAAGTTTGGAAGGTTGCTGAGAGCATCCGGAAGGCCCAGCATCAGATGGTAGAGCAAGCTAACAGGCACCGCAGACAGTCTAAGTCTTGTCTGGGTCACGTCTAAAGAATTCCTTCCGGAAGAGAACATTTCTCTACCTGCATATCGAGGACTGTGGGAGATTTTAGATGTCATAGGAGACGAAGACTGTCCCTCCTATACAGTTGACATTCCTTTGCACTTACACACGTACCCAGTGTTTCACAAGTCCAAGTTGCTGCCCTATGTCAATAATGACTGCTTCCTTTCACGCAGATCAATGATCCCTTTTGACATGGATGGGAGATCAAATTCTCGAGGAGGATGTCTACAGGACAGGAAAAGGGGGTAGACCACAGCGACAATACAAACTTCAGTTTGCATATCAGGAACCAGAAGATGACCGTTGGTACACTAGGGAGGAGTTGATGGAGACTGCACCTCATATTGTGTCCTATTATGAGCGTGCCCAAAGGGGTATTGACATCATAGACAGGTAAAGATAAGATATTTCTCGGAAGACCTCAAAATTACGCCGGCGGGACTGAAATGATTTCAGGCTGTGCCACAATCCCAAGTCCCAGTCCCGAGTCCCGAGTCCCAGGTCCCAGTCCCGAGTCCAAAGTCCCAGTCCCGAGTCCCAGGTCCCATTCCTAAGTCCCAGGTTCTAATCCCGAGTCCCATTCTGTGTTCCATTAGTGGTTCCAGCCACTTGTACAATATGCACGAATACTCTAGAAGAGTAGCTTTCATTTGTACCATGATTGCAGAGGCCTAGGTGAGCTAGTCAAGTAGATCGTGGTAGGAAGTCCTTCGGTAGTTATGGGTTGAAAGTCCTTCGGCAGTTATGGGTAGGAAGTCCTTCGGCAGTTATGGGTTCCAACCACTAGTACCTTTGGCGCGTGGGAAAATAGCGGGCCTCGGTTGGGTCTCCGACCTTTTCGGAGGCCGAGCCGAAACGAAACGACGGCCGCCGATCAGATTTATCAATGGCAGCAGTTGTCGGGCCCGGCCTCAGAAACTTTAGGAGTTTGGGAAAACGTCCACTTTTCCCTATTTTCCCACGCACCAAAGGTACTAGGGCTTTAAGGAGGCATCACAACTTCAGCCAGGATTACCAGGGCCGTTAGGCTAGGTGTCAGTTGATCCACGCAAGCAGCCAAACCCAAGAAGAATCCGTGAGTTTCCAGAAGCAGGGAACAAAGACGACCCATAACCAACAGAAGATGTCTGGAAGGCGGATCAGCAAGTATAAAAACCCAGCATCATCAGCAGGAAGGATCAACTATTCATGCGCAAATTGCGCAAGCACTGCGGGTTACTTTGCAACAGTACGACATGGATGGGAGGGGGCACGAGGAGAGGAGCAAGTGCCCAGCGAGGAAGGAGACATCTGGTTACCACAGCTAGGGAGAAGGAGACGGCCATAACCACAGAGGTTCAGGGAATACACCACAGTTGTATTCAGGGCAGATCCTAGAGGGAGAGCTTGAGCGCAGTGAGGTCAAGTGGATGAAGACTTGAGCGAGAGAAGAGAGCAGAGATAGGGGGAGGAGAGAGGGAAGCCAGACATCAAGGGAGGAGGAGTTGAGTACATACCTGAGTCAGGATTGCAGTGTTGAGTTGCCGCAACTGCCACTGGTTACTTGAACTCTCCAATTACAAACGTCTCATATTTTGAGTGGGAACATATCTGGCGCTGGTTCATGTGTCATCTCTCTGGTGCGGTGTGAACTTCCTGTGAATGTTCTCACCTTGCATGTTCAAGTGGGTTTGGAATTATGAGGTTCATTGCATCATAGATTTGCGGCTTCTCAAGCCCTGTCTGTGATTCTGTTGATTTGGTTTTGAATGAAAACTTTGTGTTGATTGATAGGTGCTGCTTGCTTGGTTGAAAAATGGTCTGATAATGAACCATTTGCTCTTGTATTTTGCTCAAAAGCAACTAGTTGGTCAATTGGCTGTCTTTATCCTCAAGCTTTCCAAGGTTTAGATCCCGTGTTATCTGTGTAATGTGCTATTTGCGCCTCGTTCATGCACTACTACTACTACTACTACTACTACTACTACTACTACACACACACACACACACACACACACACACACACAAAATATCTCTGCGAGGAGGCTCAGAGAGTATTTGCTGTGGGTGTCATTCCCATGGGCTGCTCTCTCTATGGGGTAGCATCTAGGGTGTTGTAAGCAGTAGCGCTCCTGGTGTTGCGTGGAGATCTTGTGGAATTCGGCATAGTACTCGCAGTGGCCTCGCTGTAGCCCTAGGATATCATCTGATTCTGCGGGTTGCACGGCAAGGGGAAGCTCATGGCACTCTTGGTGTTGCGTACAGGTCCTGCGGTGTATTTTAGATTTGTTGAGGCGTTGTAGGCCGTCGCTGAGGGCTCAAAAAAAATTCTTAGACCATTCGCACGTGTGGTTGATGCTTTTTTGTTAGTGGAGCCTTTTGTGGTATGCTTTTTGGTGGTTTTGTGGGCCGACGGGAAGGGCTCTCATGTTTTTTCGGAGTTATGGCAGATGGAGTCGGTGCTTTCTGGCTGGTGGAGTCCTCTGTCTTAGGTAAGTTGCTTCTTGCCCTCCACCCTTTTATGGATCAAATAAATATATGTTTGAATGTAAGTGTGCCGCTTCGGCGGCAGACGGGTGTCTGGGCACTTGGCGCTGAACCACACAAATGTGGCCAATGAAATGGTTTCACCCAATTGACCCGACATTGCAGACCCAGAGATTTGATCCCCAGACCTGTGCCCTAACCCTGTACATTGAAAGTGCGTGCTTAGTGAGATTCGATCCCTAGACCTATCCTATACCTGTACATAGACCCAGTGACCTGAGTAGGATTCGATCCCTAGACCTGCCCTACGTCCTAGGCTAGTCTCTAGGTCGGACAGTAGGACTTGACCCCTAGGTCTGTAAATTAGGAGTTAGGTCTGTTACCATTAGGCTCAGGAAGGTCTGTTCTAGAAGTCTCTATCTGAGTCTACTGAGGCCTAGAGTCTGTCTGTAAGTCTGTAGGCTCTAGAAGGTCGTAGGTCCCTGTAGGCGGTCCAGTCAGCAAGTACCAGGGGTAGAGGCTGCACATGGGGAAACAGGGAGGCCCATGCATTTGGAGAAGATTCCAGAATATGCGTTTTGGGGCCCACCTGCTAACACGTTTTGGCCCAGGCCCACACGTTTTGACGCAGGGCCCGGGTACCTCTGAAGAAGTATAAATAAAGAGGCAGCGTCCAGCCATTCATTCATTCACCTGTGTGCCATGCGGAAGAGCTGCCTTGGTATCTTGTGCGTGGAGGACTGCAGGTGCCCGGAGAAGAAGTGGGCTGTGAAGAAGACAGCGGCCATAGTGAACCAGCGAGGGAGACACCGGCGGCCATAGCTAGGAGGAGGAAGACGACGGCGGCCATAGCCGCCCAGCTGTTGGTGCAGACATGGTGTACAGAGTGTGTGTCTGTGCAGCGTGGACATTCAGGGTGATCCTCGTACGTGCGTGCATGCAAGAGTGAGGGAGAGTGAGGCTGGTGGTAGAGACAGTGTTCGGCGGCCATAGCCGCAAGTTGTACAGTTGATTCAGACTGAGTTTAATACAAGTTCATTGTTGTTTCTGAATTGGAAGAGTTCGGTTTTGCCATCGGTTCTCAAGTGTGCATGTTGTGAGAAAGGCTGAAGTTGAGTCTGATTTCATTGGTATCCGTTGTCCACGCCCGCAGAGCTGCAGCAAGCAAAGAAGAAGGAAGAAGCCGCCATAGCCGGGGCTCGGCAGAGAAAGAGAGAGAGACAGCGAGAGAGAGAGAGAGAGGAAGAGAGAGAAGGGAGGACGGCAGCCATAGCTGCCAAGCTCAGGAAAGAAGACGACCAGCAAGAAGAAGAGATAGACACAGAGAAAAGGAAGAAGAAAGTGACGAAGAGGGAGACAAAGTCAGCCATAGCCGAGGTGAAGAAGACGAAGGTTTTGACGAAGAAGAAGGTCCACCATAGCCGGAAGGTTGGAGGGTTGACCAGAAGAGTTGACCAACGTTGACCACGGGCATTGACCGGGTGTTGACCAACGTTGACTGAGACTTGACCAAGGGCGTTGACCGGGTGTTAGCCGAGGTTGACCAGGAGCGTTGACCAAGACCGTTGACCGGAGCGTCGACCCAGCTGGAGCGAGACGATTACAGGTACCATCCTTCCAAGCCCTGGCCTATCCCCTTATCCCATGGATGTGCACCTTCACCTTGGTACTTGCGGACGTCAAGTCTGTCATATCTCCCCGTCACTTCGGTCCAGGTCGATAGGGCTCTGTGGATGTGATTGTAGAGTTGTGAGTCCAACCCGAGTAGTGCGTAGAAGTCCCCTAGAAACGAGATAACCTGGTGGGTTTACGTGTTGAGCCGCGGAATCATTGTGATTGTGCACCATCACCATGGTGGACCTCAGGTCTGGAACTAGCACCACCCCCTACAGCCAGGAGCAAGAGGAGAGAGCTGCCGCCACTCTGCAAGAAAGGAAGGAGAGGATGGAGAAGTGGGAATTGATCAAGCAGGCCAAGATGTTGGCCCTCCTGGAGGAGCAAGAGGCAAAGAAGAAGCAGATGGAGGAGGACCTGAAGAAATGGACGAAGGAGCAGGAGGAGAAGATGGCGGCTATACAAGAGGAGGTGGAGAAAGAAGAAGAAGAAGAAGAAGAAGAAGAAGAAGAAGAAGAAGAAGAAGAAGAAGAAGAAGAAGAGGTAGAAGAAGAAGAACCATTGGAAAGAAGAAGAGGTGAAACCAGTACAAGCAAAGAGGAGCAAGTAGAAAGGATGACGCAAGAATGGGCTGCACATCTGGAATTGGGAGAAGATAGAGAAGCAGAGTTGGCCATACCTCAAGCAGAGAGAGAAGCAGCAAGAAGGGAGTTGGAAGCAGAAAGGGACCCTGTGAGGAGAAGGGCGAAGGAGGAGGAACAGCAGAGGGCATGGAAGTGGCACTTGTCCCAAGAGAAAGTTAGGCATCTGGAGGCGGCAGAGAAAGCAGAAAGGGATTTAAAGGTGGCAGAGGCTAGGATGGGAATGATCAGGGCTGAGACCGAGTTAGCTACCAAAGTTGAGAGCCTGACCCAAAGTGTATAATCCCTACTAATTGCACATCGCGAGCAGATGCAGTACATCCACAGTCAGGATGTAAAGATAGATGCGATACGCACTGGATTTAAAGACTTTGCACGCGATATGATGAAGTACTTGGTGGACCAGGTCCACCTGGCGATTAGTAAGACGAAGGAATTCTGCACTAGCGCCATTGAAGGTGCCAAGTTAGCGTCTCCTCAGGAAGAGAAGCCAGCCCCACCACGTTGCGAGAAAGTTAAGGCCTGTTTCCCCGAACCCTCCAGTGGAAAGAAGGGGGTGGACTTTGACAATTGGGAGGCCAACGTGCAGTCCTATCTGTACTTACAGGGAGTCACGCTTGAGGACCACATTTTGGTGGCCTTCCAGGCCCTTCGAGATGAGGAGGCCAGCTTTGCTAGGTCGCTCGCCCGCGCTGCAAACTACGAGAACGAAACGGTTACCTACTCTAGACGGAGCCCCTCTTTGAGTTCCTGAAATCACTCAGGGAGCGATTTTCAGATGTGACGAGGGGTCTTAAAGCCTCCGACAAGTTGCACATGATACACACACCCCAATGGAAGAGTGTGCATGCCCTCAAGTCTGCCATGGATGAACTGATTGTTGTTCCTGGACATGGAGTAACTGATGCCCAACTACTTAACCTCTTCTATCGTGCCCTGCCTGAAAATATTCAGGGACATTTCTTCGACAAGAAGAACCAGCAGGGCATGACTTACAATACTCTCAGTCGGGAGGCAATTGCATGTGCCGCCCAAGCGTTGCTAGTTACCACGTTCTGGCACAAGGATCTATCAAAGGGAAAAACGTGGAAGGGACGCACCATCTCCGACCAAATTAAGGCCAAAGATAGGTTGATTATGACAATGGAGGAAGGTGGTGATGAGGAAGTTCCCTACTCTGACATTGAGTGGGGACTAGAGGAGGAGGACAATAGCGCTGCACAAGGGAGAACCTACGTTGCTGTCGTGGCCGGAGGGAGGCTGCAAGGAGGAGGACAACGGTCCGGCCAGAATGGTCGGGCCCCAGGTGGACGAGGACAGGGCGGCCAGGGGGTTGGAGGCAACGGCAACTGCCAAGTGGGAGGAAGGGGAGGGCCCCCGTCGAACCGTCCTCGTTCCAGTCGGTCACCCCCCAGACAGGGAAGGTGGCACCCAGGCCGGCCCGAAGGCCGACCCTGGTTAGATTTGGGCACAGATCAAGAAGTATGGCAAGAACGCATCACTAGGTCTCAATGCGTGTTTTGCGGGGACCCAGGCCACGTCATAAAATTATGTCCTAAGTATAGGGACCGTGCTGCGTCCGGGGCAGCAAAAGACAGCGGCCAGTAGGGGTCGGAATTGCCCCTACCCCAGGAGTATGTGGATCTGAGTGTGCACGCGAAGTAGAGTCTCCCACTCCACATATCTCCATGGCAGAGGTTGCAGGCCGACGTCCAGTAAGTTGTCTAGAGACTGCTTGTGTTGGGGTCTCTCTAGACGCTTCCCTCATAGGCTTTGCTGAGGAGTTGAGAGAGAGGAGGCAAGCCTGGGCCAAAATGAAGAAGGATGGGAAAGGACAACTTATCCTCGCAGACGTAGAGATTTTTAGAGGTAGAGTAGGAGCCCTGATAGACAGTGGGGCGACTATGAGTTATATCAGTCGTAAAGAGATGAAAAAGTTGAAGCTCAATCTGAAAGTCCAACGATTAGAAGAACTTGTAGTCAGTATCCTTGCAGACAACAATAGAATGCTCGTTGAAGAGTATGTTGAGGGGGTCCACGCCTACTTTCACCTAGAGAAAGAAGGGAAGGTGTTGCATTCCTTGACCCTCCTCGTGGAAGCGAGTCTCCCGTTTGACATTCTATTAGGCATAGATTGGGGAGAGGCAGGAGGAGCCACTTTGCACCTTAGAGAGCACGAGTGCAGGCTCCCTAGTCCGTTAGGCGAAGTCAAGCAAGTCCGCCTATACCATGAGTCTGGGGTAGATAACCCCCTTGCCCATTGCTGCCTCAACGCTCCTACATTCGCCAGATTCGTGTGAAAGGAGCAGCTCGAAGAGCAGGTGTTTGTAGCCTATGTTAGGCCGATTTATGACAAGAGAAGATCCATCCTTCTATCGCCAGTTTGTTGGAAGAGTACAAAGACTTATCTAAAGCACCTTCAGGAGTAGTGCCCCGACCAATCCAGCACCGCATAGAGATAAAACCTGGCAGTAGAATGCCTAAGGGAGCAGTTTACAGGATGTCTCCCAAGGAGCTAGAGGAGCATCGCAGACTGTTAGATGAGCTCCAAGAGAAAGGATGGATAAGGCCTAGTTCATCACCTTTCGGCGCACCTGTTTTATTCGTCCCAAAGAAAGAGGGAGAACTACGTATGTGTATAGACTACAGGGGACTGAACGCCATCACACTTAAGAATGCAGAGCCGTTGCCGCGTATAGATGACTTGTTAGATCGAGTGCATGGATGCAAGTATTTCTCAAAGATAGATCTGAAGTCAGGTTACCATCATTCAACGCTGCATGAATGACTTGTTTAGGTTGTGGTTAGATAGGTTCGTCGTAGTTTATTGATATCCTAGTATTCAGCAAGACCCTCAAGGAGCATGAGGTCCATCTGTGGCAGATTTTAAGCAAGCTAAGAGAGTCTAACTTTAAGATTAACCCGAAGAAGTGTGAATGGGCCAAGACAGAGGTCCTTTACCTAGGCCATGTACTAGACGGAGACGGTATTCGGCCCGAGGACAGTAAGATTGCATCAATCAGAGACTGGCCAACTCCTAAGACACTGACAAAGTCACGTTCATTCCTAGGATCGACTAATTACTATAGGAAGTTCGTCAGGATTGCACGTCAGCCTTCAAGAAATTAAAGAAGGCTCTAATAGAGTACCCTGTCCTCAAAGTTGCTGACCCGTCACTGCCATTTGTTGTTACTACAAATGCTAGTCAGTATGGCATAGGTGTCGTTTTGCAGCAAGATGACGACAAAGGTTATAGACCCGTAGAGGTCATGTCCGCCAAGCCGCCCTCAAAGAAAGTCGCAACATCGACATATGAGAGGGAACTCTATGCTCTCAGGCAGGCTTTAGATCACAGGAAGCGCTACCTGCTTGGGAGGCACTTCAAGGTTTACTCAGACCACGAGACTCTTAGATGGTTAAAGAAACAGGCCAAAATGACGCCCAAGTTTACTAGATGGGCTGCTGAGATAGACTAGTATGACTTTGAGTTAAAGTCCGTGAATGGAGAGTATACCGTCGTAGCTGATGCGCTTAGTAGGATATCTGATTAGTTCGGCGCAATAGTGCATTATCTAGACATAGGGACCGATTTACAACAGAAAGTAAGAGATGCCTATGCACAGGACCCGATCTACAGTGAACTGCTGAAAAGAGTAAAGGAAGTCCTAGACAGTGAACCACACTACCGGACCACGAATTGGCTGAGAAGACCAATGTTGCTGACAGACTATGTGTCCCCAATAATGAAGAGATCTGTAGCCTGATCTTAGGGGAATGCCACGATACAAAAGGGCATTTTGGATGACAAAAGACTTTAGCTAACTTGATGATGTCATACACGTGGCAAGGTATGAAAGCATACTGCATAGAGTATGTGCGCAGCTGCAAGGTATGCCAGCGCAACAAGACTACAACAAGAGCCCCGCTAGGTCTTCTTAGGCCCTTGCCTATTCCATCAGGACCCCGAGATTCAGTGTCCATCGACTTCATGGATACTGGGGTCAGAAGCAGGCATGGAAAAACTCAAGTCATGGTCATAGTAGACCGATTTAAAAGTATTCAGTCTTTGTTCCCCTGCCTTCAGAGGCATGCACATACTTAGTCATTAGTAAGTTTTTCGACTCCTTGGTAAGCGAGCATGGCATGCTGTTGTCCATAGTTAGTGATAGGGACACACGGTTTACCAGTCAGAATTGGCAGGATCTTATGAAAGTTTATGGGTCTAAGTTGTTGATGTCATCAGGCCGACACCCAGAGACAAACGGCCGGACAAAGAAAATGAATAAGATCTTGCAACAGCTACTCAGGATGTATAATAGACCAGATCAGATAACTTGGGATGAGATGCTTCCCAAGGTAGCAAGCGCCTACAATAATAGTGCCCACCTAGCTACTTGCAGGACTCCTAATGAGCTACATAAGTCCTTTAGACCTAGGCGACCGTTTGAGGGACTAAATCGGGACCACGTACAGAGACTACCACCCGACACACGAGAGTTCGCTTTGCAGCACGAGCAGGAAGTCGCTAAGGTCATAGACAATCTGAGAAAGGCCCAGCATCAGATGATAGAGCAAGCTAACAAGCACCGTCGACCTTCACAGCTCCAGGTAGGTGATCTAGACTGGGTCAAGTCAAAGAAGTTCGCACCAAAGGAAAACATCTCACAGAAGCTCCTACCTGCGTATAGAGGACCATGGCCTGTCCTAGAAGTCAAGGGAGGAGAGGACGGCCCGTCTTATACAATAGAAATCCCAGCACACCTCCACATGTACCCAGTCTTCCATGCGTCTAAGTTGCTGCCTTGCACCACGTCCGACAGATTTCCTTCCCGAAGGTCAATGATTCCTCCAGACATGGATGGTGCATATGACATAGATCACATAGTGGAACAAGATGTGTTCAGGACCGGAGGTCGCAGTCGTCCCCAGAAACAGTATAACGTTAGGTTCGCATACCAGTAACCCGAGGACGACTAATGGTTTACAAGAACAGAGCTTCTACAATCCGCTCCCGACATAGTACACGCCTATGAGAGGGAAAGAAAGGGCAAAGGTCCTACCTTGAGTTAGAGTGTTCTCGGAGGACCTCGAATTTAGGATGGCGGGAGTGAAACGGTTTCACCCAGTTGACCCGACATTGCAGACACAAAGATTCGATACCCAGACCTGTGCCCTAACCCTGTATATTGAACCTGTGTGCTGAGTGAGATTCGATCCCTAGACCTATCCTATACCTGTACATAGACCCAGTGACCTGAGTAGGATTCGATCCCTAGACCTGCCCTAGGTCCTAGGCTAGTCTGTAGGTCGGACAGTAGGACTTGATCCCTAGGTCTGTAAATTAGGAGTTAGGTCTGTAACCATTAGGCTTAGGAAGGTCTGTTCTAGAAGTCTCTATCTGAGTCTACTGAGGCCTAGAGTTTGTCTGTAAGTTAGAAGGTCGTAGGTCCCTGTAGGCAGTCCAGTCAGCAAGTACCAGGGGTGGAGGCTGCACGTGGGGAAACAGGAAGGCCCACGCGTTTGGAGAAGATTCCAGAATACGCGTTTTGGGGCCCAGCTGCTCACACGTTTGGCCCAGGCCCACACGTTTTGAGGCAGGGCCCGGGTACCTCTGAAGAAGTATAAATAAAGAGGCAGTGTCCAGCCATTCATTCATTCGCCTGTGTGCCATGCGGAAGAGCTGCCTTGGTATCTTGTGCGTGGACTGAAGGTGCCCGGAGAAGAAGTGGGCTGTGAAGAAGACAGCGGCCATAGTGAACCAGTGAGGGAGACACCGGCAACCATAGCTAGGGGGAGGATGACGACGGCGGCCATAGCCGCCCAGCTGTTGGTGCAGGGTGTACAAAGTGTGTGTTTGTGCAGCATGGACATTCAGGGTGATCCTCGTACGTGCGTGCATGTGAGGGTGAGGGAGAGTGAGGCTGGTGGTAGAGACAGTGTTCGGCTCCCATAGCCGCAAGTTGTACAGTTGATTCAGACTGAGTTTAATACAAGTTCATTGTTGTTTCTGAATTGGAAGAGTTTGGTTTTGCCATCGGTTCTCAAGTGTGCATGTTGTGAGCACGTCTGAAGTTGAGTCTGATTGCACCAACCTTGCATTGTCTATTATATTGTCTATCTATACCTTTTCGTTATGGATGTTTTTTTTTTTTGTGGAGGAAATGAGAGAGAGAATTTGTGGTGCTTTAACAAAACACACACACACACACGCGCGGGCGCGGGCCCGTGTGCGAGTAGTTAATGGTTTGCATGGCTGAGTATTTGTTGAGCAGCAAATGTGCTTACCAGTAGCCGAAGCCTTCCGATCTCATCTAGGAGATCTTTTTTGGCACTTCCTTTCAGTTGCGCTGCATCAAATCCATCTATCCCCGTCCCCTCTTCTTGGTTGTATCCACCTCCTTTCTCCTTGATCAATCGCTTGAATATTGAAAATACTGCCTTGAGTTGTAGCATGCTTCCTGAGCCACAGGCCCGAAGAGACAGTCCACAGAAAGGGTTCACCTCATTAACCTGCTATTTGACCCAGTCGTCCTGCATCCTTTTTCTTTCCTTTTTTTTACATAATTCAACAATTTCTGGATTTGTGTGTCATCCTTGTGGAGGCCATGCTAATCTTTTTTGTGTCTTCTTCCCATCTCAATGGATGTCTAGTCACCCAGCATCCAGCACCTTTTCATCCAGCAATGCTTGAGAGCCTACTCAGATACACAACAGGGGAAAACAAAGAAAAGACGGGAGCTCAGAGGGCATCAAATTGAGGCGAAAATGCATGCCTGAGTTTACACTGAATGAATCAATGTCGAAGTACTCCTTTGCTTGGCCTAAGGCAAAGAAAATGCACAAAAAAGCACAACGTGTTACAATCCTGGCCAATTTCGAAGTGCAAAATTCACGAGAACGCACAATGCAGTCCAATTGCAAAAGAAATGAATGAACTTGAGAGGAGAGAGTTTGAAAGAAGATGAAGATGTACACCAGCAGAAGACCAATGATAATTGATCATAATTCTCCCTTCTTCTAGCCAACTAACTACTACTCCTGATCTCCTCCGCTCTTATTCAACCAGTCAATAATAAGAATAATGATGAATGGCAAAACCAGAATCAATGTCCGAATCCGTCTTCTACTGCCAGCACAACTTGAGGTCCACCATAGCCATGGCCGTCTTCCTCTTCCCTCTTCATCCAGGCCGAGGCTATGGCGGACTACTAAGGGCCTTGCCCTGACGTGCAAAAGACAATGCAAAACAGCTATGGCCTCTTCCTCTCAGACCGTCATGCCTGATTCTGTGTTACATGCTGTGCCTGCAACAGGCTGCACGGGCCATTTTCAGGCCCGTGACGTTTTCAGGCCAAAAGCCAGCGCCCACCAAGGTGATGGAGATGGTGTCCACCATAGCCAGGTAAGTACCCCTGGCGCTCCCCTCACCTAGTCCCCTTCTTCCTCCTCCTCCTACCCGAGCATCTCCACCATCGCCAAGGTGGAGAGCTGGGCGCTCCCCTCCCCCACAGCGCTGCTTCCAACCAGCACTCCAGCAGTGTCTTGGCATACTTGCACGCAGCAAACTGAGGCTGAGCCTCTACCTCAGGCTGGAGATATAGCGGCCCCCACAGTGCTGCTTCCAACCAGCGCTCCAGCAGTGTGTTGGCATACTTGCACGCAGCAAACTGAGGCTAAGCCTCTCACGCAGCCTGGAGATATAGCGGCCAACCTGCCTCTTGGGCGGTGACTTCCAGGCCGCATGGCCTGCAAGCAATCGGTACCTCCTCCCTTTCAGAGGGAAACATCATTGCAGGCTCTGATATCGTCCGCACAGGCCATAGACTACAGACTACTTGGACTGGTACCCGCCTAGACCTAGCCTACCGCTACTGGGCCTCTAAAAATGCCAACTTTTGTCTTCTTCTGCTCGGCCTCTGGTTCCTGACACATCTATCGCTACTTGAGTGGTACCGACCTACCTGCTACTTGAGTGTTTTCCTGCTGCCCTAATTGTCACAGGCCTACTCCCCACTACTTGAGTGTTTTCCCCGCTGCAACCCTCCAAGTCACGGCCACAGGTAAGTATTGGCCCTGCGGGGCCTTCAAAACAAACAAGTGCCCTTGCCGGCCACACACACACTCACGCAGAAAAGCACTCAGACATGCACACAGACCGGCAAGCACGCACACGTACAGACTTAGAAAACTCAGCAAAATGTGGGAATCTCAGCAAGGCATACATTTCCCGCAGCAAGACTCAGAAATCAGTTGTGTTCTCAGGCTGTGTTTTGGCAGGTCTTTACACTACCCCCCCCTCAAGAGCAAGGTCCCTCGAGCAAGTAACTCAATCTGAGCCCCTGACAAACACATCATAAGCAAACATAGCAAAGAGAGTTCATTTATAATCGGTAGCAGTGAGTTTCGCAGAGATGGCTGGAACAACATCGGAAACTATCTTTCGCTCATATGCTTTGACAACGCGAGGTGCGCTTCGCAGCAGCTCTTTCTTTGATATCCAATAAAGATAATCCACCGGAGTGATACGTGAAATGAAACTGGTACTGTCTGTTACGTCCCTTACTAGTATGGCTTGTAATTCTGTCTATTTGACTGCCATTGATTGCCTGAGGGAGTCTATTTATGAAGTTTTAACTTATGAATTTTATTCAAAACAATGTTTTTTATTCTTTTTTGAATAATACAAATCCTAACTCAATCCTGGTTTGGTAGGTAATAGAACTTCAAAACGAGATCTTATAGATAAATATGTAGAAGCTTGCCCTATGCCAGTACTAGAAGTACTTCCATTGATAGAAGACATACGAGTTTCAAGAGTCTAGCATAGAGAAAACTTCACTCAATTCCCTGTGGGACAAGGGGCAGTCCAGAGAAGTAAGTTCATTGAATTTAACTTCTCTCTTGTTGAGAATTCAAAGATTATTAGCTGATGAATTAGTTGTAGCAGTATTGGTTTCTTTAGTTCCTTACGCGTGAAAGACTGGGTACGTGTGTATATAAGGAGGCACGTCAATCGCATATGAAGGACCGAACTCATGATCAGCTACCACCTTCAGAACCTCACAGTAGCATGACACCCCCTCTTCTTCTGAAAATTCAGACATCTTTACCCAGACATAGCTTCCCACTTTGAAATTCGTTGGTCTGCGCTTCTTGTTGGCATAATGGATCATGGCATGCTGTCGCTTGGTCATTGCTGCAACAGCAACCTTGAGCAAGCGATCATAGTTGGCATAGTAGCCAGGCCAGCCAAGCATCAGACCAGCCGTTCAGTGAACAAATAGGAGAGAGGGTTGCGGATCTTCCAACCGAAATGCAGCCTGTTCGACGCCATGCCGATGGAAGAGTGAATGGAGTTGTTGTACAACCCCTTCACCGCATGCAACTCTTCATCCCACGTTTCCCGGTTCCGGATAATTAAAGCGCGGAGAAGCTGTATCACAGTCTGGTTGATTTCCTCACAGTTGGCTTCGGGGCGTCGACCAAATGTCATCTTCAGTTTGATACCACCACATTGGGAAGTGAAGTCCTTCCAATTGGTACTTATGAAGCGGGGGTCCCGATCACTCACAAGGGTTATTGGAGTTCCATACTGCATAATGTACTTCAGGTGGAATTCATGAATCACAAGGTCACTTGGGGTGTGAGCTGGCAATGGATCAGATTCAAAAACTTGGAAAAACAGTCAACAATCACCAACTCCGTTGTCCCTTGAGCACGTCGTTGTTTCATCTCAGCCCGATGCTCTAGGTGATGGTGGAAGTCAACCTTCTCAGACTCCTCCCAAGGCTCAACATAAAGAACATGGCAAGTACTAGCCCTGGACTCTGCAGATGATAGGACTTCAAGAGAGGACTGCCAAACTGAATCAGGTTCCTTAGAGGAACTGCCACTTACCGGTTCAGTCTCCCTTGTTGTAGAGTGTGCTGACCACAAATCTACGGCCAATTTTGGTTCACCTGTAGCCTATAACAATCCTGGACTTTGTGTCCCAATTTCTGGCAATGAAGGCAACCTCCCTTCTTGATCCTAACCTTCCAATCATTTTCACTGATCCGGAGATCAACCCAAGGTTTGGTTGCAGCGTTCTCCGATTTGCACGGGATTCTGGCTCCTTTGGGGAGTGGCACAAAGTTCTTGCTTGAGTCCCTTTGTGTGGGCAGTTTTTTTAAAGAGGTTGATTTTTTCTTCTTTGTATCAGACTCATGGGCTGAAGAGGAACATGTTGTATCAGTGTCCTGTTCTTGGTCGTCACCAAGAGTGGGGTCATTTGCATAGGCCTCCTCTTTCGCCTCCAACAAGTTAAGCTCCTTGAGACGATTGCTGCCTCTGAACCGTCTACCGCTTATGGGCTTCTTGCCCCCTGTTGTGGAGACGAGGTCCTATGCCTCAAGGCTGATTACATCCTGAATGAGGGAAAAACAGTCCATATATCCAATGAGATCTCTGCCTGGGCGATGTGCGTAAGTAGTGAGAATCGTAGCTTTCACAACATCCAAGCATGATTGTCCAGTCATTTCCCACCCGGGTGTAGCAAAGAGTTTGCTAACATACAATTGCAGGTTGTACACGGTGCCCGACCACTTGCTGCGCTTGAGATTGTCAAGCTTGTTCCTTACTCTAACAGAGAAGAAGAGATATGGAGAAGGGCAAGTACAAATAGATTAGCAGCACTAGAGGCAGGAGGTAGAGGAAGAGAATTAGGGAAATAGACTAGCAGCACTAGAGGCAGGAGGTAGAGGAAGAGAATTAGGGAAATA
>BFEA01000003.1:7963994-7977856 GCA_003427395.1 Chara braunii
GCATAGCTGCTTTGGGTTGTCCTTTGGACAGGAGTGCAGCGCCATAGCTGCTTTGGGTTGTCCTTTGGACAGGAGGGCAGGGCCCTCAGTAGTCCACCATAGCCTATGCATGTGAGAGGAGGCAGAAGGAGGGAAGCCATAGCTATGGTGGACTCGTTGTTGTTGTTGTTGTTGTTGTTGTTGAGTCAGCAGTAAGAAGGAACTTCGGATATTGATTCTGGTTCATCCACTCATTGTTATTATTATTATTGGGAGAAGAATAAGATTGGCGAAGTGAAGGAGGAGGAAGGTGGAGAGAGAAGGGGGAATTGTCATTGGTCTTGCTGGTGTACATCTTCTTCTTCTTCTTCTTTCTCTCTCCTCTGGTCTCTATCTCTTTGCAAGTGCTTTCATTTCTTTCACAATTGGGTGGCATTGTCTTTCATTGTGAATTTGCACTTTGGGAATGACCAGGATCGTAACAATTGGTATCAGAGCGGACTTACTTGCTGGCGAGAGGTGTTAGTCACCCTAAACCTAATTCCGAATTAGGTTAGGGCTAACCTAATCTCAGATTAGGGTTAGGAAGTTAGGGTTAAGTGGGGCAGTGAGGTATGTGGATACTGTCCCCACCTGGTTAGGTCATGTAGGGTCGACATTAGACCTGACCAGGTTGCTTGAGTGAATGGATGGGGTGGCGAGACACAAAGGAGGCTGATTGGAGTAAGCGAGAGGGCGTAGAGAGTGAGAGGTACTCGCACCTGGAATCTGCACTTCACGAAGACATTGAGTGACTTTTGGGCTTCCCCTTAAGAGGGAAACTTGATCGAAGGCTGCCATATCTGCATCGAATTGCTGCAAGTTGCTACTTTGGTCTTTAGACATCGACGGGGGATCCGGCTTTGCAACAGGGGTGTAGGAAGGCCCTCTTAGTCATGCTAGGACACTTCGTGTAGTGGTAGCTAGGGGTCAGGAGGACTTATGAGAGAGGGGGGTGAGTCGTTATCCATCTTTGGAGGCCGGGCCTCACAGGTAAGTGTCGTGTGACCTGGTTATGCCCGTGGGAGGTTGCTTGGTGCTTCATGGCCTGTTGGGGTGTGATGGGCTCTCTTCCTCTTCTCTGCGGTCTTGGTTGTGTGTGTGAGCGTAGGATTGCTTTCTCACCTGATGGATGGATGGATGATGTATCTGTTCTAAATGACATATCTTTCTACGGTGCAATGTCTTTTCATTTCTGAATGGCTGTAGGGGTGAGTTCTTGCTGAAAGTTGTCTTTTCCTTTTCAGTATTGGGCTCTCTTCCTCTTCTCTGCGGTCTTGGTTGTGTGTGTGAGCATGTGGATTGCTTTCTCACCTGATGGATGGATGGATGATGTATCTATTATAAATAACATATCTTTTTACGGTGCAATGTCTTTTCATTTCTGAACGGTTGTAGGGGTGAGTTCTTGCTGAAAGTTGTCTTTTCCTTTTCAGTACGGTAGAGGCAGTTTGGGACTGACTTGGTACACCTATCTCGTTGGTCCTGGTCCACGACCTACTCGGGACCTTTGGGACTCAGTGGGACCAAGCCCAACGGGACAGGACCTTTAGGGCTCAAATCTGTTGCCGTCAATGCATCTCTTTGCTGTGCTGAATTTGGGGGACATACGGCTAGCAAGGGCATTCCTTTCAAGGGGATCTTGACTGGTCTTACTGCATGTTATCACATACTGCCCCGCGTCTGGCTCGGCGACCATCTGCACCCCTCGAAATCTCCATTGCTGCAGTTAGTTTTCTTCGGCTTATTTATTGTGGTACATGTACCTTGTCAGGTTAGACAAGAGGGGATCTCCAGCTAATCTGATCATGCCCGTTCGATAAGTCAGTCCTCTGTTCCGTTTTATTTTTTTTTATTCTTTTTTATTCTGCTGCGTGCCATTCTCTAAGTCCAAATGAATTGCCGCTCCGGCTAGGAGTTCTACCTTCTACTCTATGTGATTTACTGTTTGTTTCTTTTATCTGAACTATCTATGTCCGGTATTGAGACCGGGGCGCAGAAAGCGAAAAGAGAGAGAAGGGAGAGAGAAGGTGTCTTTTTTTAGAGTGTGAGGAAGGGTAAGAGGAGTGTTCGTCCAAAAGTGAGCAAAGTGCGGACCCCTCTTAAGAGATCTACTGACACCGTATCCTCGGCATGGCAAACATCACGTCCGAGCAATGGAAGGCCATGCTGGACACAACGGCCGATAACGAGAGGCCTTTCTTTCAGAAACTTTATGAGGACGCTATACACAGAGAAAGGGAGGTAGAGGCAGCAGTCAGAGCCACACGCATTGCTGAACAGGTGGCCCTCCTTGCGGTTCCGGAATCGAATGATGACCGGTTCTGAGAGAAGATAGCTACTGTCGTAGCAGCCTTGGTTCAACTGCGGACCTTGGAAGACCTTGAGTCCTGTGTGACATCCCTGGAGAAGCGGAACCAAGAGCTGCAGGCTGAGATAGTCAGCCTCAAACAGTCCCAACTGTCTGCCCCCAATCCTCCTGACCCTCGACCTGCCGTAGTCCCAGTCTCTCACCCTAACACAATCCTCGTGACAAGAGCAAGTGGAATTGTGACAAGCGCAGGAATCGGTGCCAGCTCCTCAAGCGGCAGCGCCGACAGTTTTGCACTAGTCATAGTCCCAAATGCAGGAACATCATCCCAAAACGCCACAGTTCTTATTGGCGTATAGTACAGCGGTCCCGTAGTGGACAAGCGGGCGGCCACTCTGCCATCCAAATACGACGGGAAAGGGGATATTACCTCTTGGATTAGCTCCATGCGCTCATACTTCGAGGTACTGCGAACACCGCAGGAAGACCGAAGCATGATCATGGGCACTAATACTGAGCCCGTCGTACAGAGTTTCATAGAACTCCAAGCTGTCACAGCAGGTTATGAGAGGATTGACCTGACCGAGTGGCTGAAAGTGACACTTGTGCGTACTCTTGAGGACCTCCTCATCACGCAATATCAAGATAAGCACGCTGCACTCAAGGCCAGACTGAAGCTTGAGGCCCTCAAGGGCCAAACGTGGAGGGTTTCCATGCAGGCTTTGGAGCAGCACTTGACTGGTCTGTTCACCATTCCTAACCTGGGATTGACCGGCGTGTCTTGCATGGATGTAGTCATGGGAGTGGCCCCTAAAGAATACGTCTCCCAACTAGGAATCAAAGACCATACCACTTGGCGAGAGCTATTGACGGATCTAGTCAACCTAGAAGCCAAGGAACTCGCAAGGCATGTAAAGGCACCCGCTGTAGGTAGAACCTCGCAACACAAGCGGTACGGAAGCAGCAACCAGCTTGCCCTGCATGAACATCGGGGGGCTGAGGATCAGTCCTATGCGGATGATCTGTCTCTGGATGACGATCTAGAGCCGGACTCCGACGTGGGATGTTTTACATCAGCCCTTGAGTCTGACGTGAATACTGAAGAAAAATGTAATGCTTTTAAAAAGACTGCTTCAAACAAGGGGCCTAACCGTAGTTCGGGTAAGGGAACTATAGCACACCTCCCCAAAAATGCAAAGATCCCTGAGAAACCGAAGGATGCTTCTACCAAGCCTTGGGAAGCCCTCCGCATTAGTCAAAAGGAATGGGAAAGAAGATCCAAACTGCGCGTGTGCTTGCATTGTCAAAAGCCTGGGCATGCTGTGCAGGATTGGTATCGTCTGCAGGGAAACAGGCAAAGGGCGTAGAGGAGTCATCAACACTCTCTACAACAAGGGAAGTTGAACAGTCAGTTGCAGGCCCCTCCAAGGAGCCTGAATCTGATCAACAACTTGCTCTTGAAGCCTAAACTGATGCTGAATCCAAGGCTGGTGCAGTCCAAGTACTGTACACTGAGCCTTGGGAAGAGACTAAGGGAGTTGACTTCCACTCACACGTGGAACATTGGCTGCAGCTCAAGCAGTAACGCCGTGTTCAAGGGAGTGTGGAGCTAACCTTTTTTAAGTTACTCATTAACCGCCGATACATCCATGTGCTGATTGATAGTGGCTCAAAGACTAACTTTTTTTCTCCTAACGGGATTCGTAAGGCGGGCCTGGGAATGAAGCAAGTGGAGTTGCAAAACCCTTGTCAGACCCAGGTAGGCAACCAAGAGGTTGTCACCTCAACACATGCTGTCAAAGGTGTGCGCGTCACTTTTGACAAGGATCGCACTATCACACATGAGCTGAACTTTTATGTCATGGACAAATGTCCTTTCGACGCGGTCATTGGCTTGGGCTGGTTAAAGGCTCATTGCCTAAGGACAACGTGGGTGGATAATCAGTCCGTGGTGCGTGATGCCAAGGGGAACGAGCGTACCGTTCTATTGGACGAGACGCGCGAGTCCCCTGTGACTCTTTTAAGTGCAAACAAATTCTGCAAATCAGTGCGCAGGCGCAAGGAAGCTGAGCATGTACATGTAGCTCTCGTAAAGCCTCTTCATGTGCCTTCTACTTTTGCTGCATTTTCTACCTCGGAAAGTAATTCTATTTCTACTACCTCTTCTCTTGTTCCATCTACTTCTACTGTAAAAAATCAGTCTACTTCTGTCCCAAGTACTTCGAGTTCAGTTGTAATTGCTGTAAATTCTCAATCTGATTTTCTCTCTCCTGATGAGGATGATCCTCCACCGGAAGTCCCAACAAACATTCGTCGTCTATTAGATCGATTTCCTGAAGTCTTGGCTGAACCTCGTGGAGTTCCCGAGCGTCCGATCAAACACAAAATCGAGATAATAGAAGGGAATGTTCCTCCAAAGGGCTGCGTCTACCGTATGGGACAGCGCGAGTTGGAGGAGTTGAGGAGACAAATTGATGACATGATCGATTGTGAATGGATTAGGCCTAGCGAGTCTGAGTTCGGTGCACCTGTCTTGTTTGTGCCGAAAAAAGGAGGCAAACTCCGGATATGTATTGACTTTCGTGGCCTCAATCGGATCACCAGAAAGAATGTTTATCCTTTGCCTCGCATAGATGATCAGCTAGATGCGGCAGGTGGGTGCAAGGTCTTCTCCAAGATCGACCTCAAGTCTAGCTACCACCAGATTGAAGTTGATCCGAGTGACCAGCACAAAACTGCATTCAAAACACGCGATGGGCTGTACCAATTCATCCTTATGCCCTTCGGTCTTACGAATGCACCAGCCACGTTTCAGTGCCTCATGGACAAGGTCCTCCGCCATCAGCTTAACAGGTTTGTTGTTGTTTATCTCGATGACATCCTGATTTTCAGCAAGTCCATGGAAGAGCACGTCAAGCATCGGGAGGGGGTTTTGCAGGTCCTCAAGGAGGCACAACTGCACCTCAACTTAGAGAAATTTGAGTTTGGAAGAGACAGCATCATCTATCTTGGGCACCGGTTGTCTGCAAACGGCCTTGAGCCAGAGGCAATCAAGGTTGAGGTCATTCGAAAACGGCCTCAACCAGCGAACGTACGCGAACTGCGTTCTTTCCTTGGTTTGGCCTCGTATTATCGGAAGCTTGTGCCCAAATTTTATGTCATTGCTCACCCACTCTCAAGACTAACAAGTAAGAATGTTGCCTATGCGTGGTGTGAGAAATGTGAGACTGCGTTCCAAGCCTTGAAAGAGGCTTTGGTAAGTCATCCTGTGCTCCGCATTGCGGATCCCAACCTCACGTTCGTAGTCACTATGGACGCGAGCCAGTATGGGATTGGTGCAATGCTGCAACAAGATGATGGCAATGGTCTGCGTCCGCTTGAATATTACAGCAAACGCATGCCCAGCCACAAGGTAGCTACCTCCACATATATGCGTGACCTCTACGCCTTGCGCGAGGCGCTCACACATTGGAAGCACTACCTCTTGGGTCGTCACTTCAAGGTCTACTCAGATCATCAGACCTTGCAGAGGATTAAGACACAAACTGATCTCTCTCCGACACTGACCCGCTGGCTGCATGACATTGATGTTTACAACTTTGAACTGAAGCATAAGAAAGGCTCTTATAACCGTGTTGCTGATGCTTTGTCGCGTCATCCTGAGTTTTTGACTTGCCTTGTGGACTCTTATGACCTCCGAAGGAAACTGAAGGAGGATTTGGTCGAACACACTGCCAAGGATCCGGACCTTAGTCCCATCCTTGAGCAGCTCAAGGCTGACCCTAGTAGTCAGCCTGATTTTCACGAGTGAGAGGGTCTTGTATTCCGCCGGTATGGGAAGTTTGATCGTTTGTGTGTACCCAACTATGCGCCTCTCCGGACTCATTTCTTGGACTTGGCACATGGTCGGAGTGGACATTTCGGCTTTGAGAAAACTTATGGAAGTCTTTTGCAGCAGTTTGATTGGCCGGGAATGAAAGGATCTGCTCAGAAATTTATTGTTGAATGTCAAGTTTGTCAAAGAATCAAGGTCCATAGGCATAAGCCGTATGGCCTGCTGAAACCCCTCCCAATTCCTGATGGGCACGGCGAGTCAATCTCTATCGATTTCACGGACATGGGGAAGGTGAGTGAGGGAGGACATTCACAAGTCATGGTCATTGTGGATCGCTTTTCCAAATTTTTGAACTTGATTCCTCTACCTCCCCATGCACCAACTGAGCTTGTGATCAAATAATTTCACCAGCAACACATTCTGCAGTATGGAGTCCCGAAAACTCTTGTGAGTGATTGGGACACCAGGTTTATTAGTGCTGATTGGAAGGACTTCACCTCACAGATCTATGACATTAAACTCAACAAGACTTCAGGTCGACACCCCGAAGCCAATGGATTGACCGAGGAAATCAACCAGACTGTCATTCAACTCCTTCGCGCGCTAATTGTTCCATATCAGAACACGGGGACAAGGAGTTACACAAAGTGAAAGGGTTGTACAACAACTCCATTCACTCTGCAACTGGCGTAACACCGAATCAACTGCAATATGGTTGGCAGATGCGCAATCCTCTCTCCTATTTGTTCCTCGAATGGTCCCCTGGTCTAACGCTCGGCATGCCTGGCTATAATGCCAAGTACGCACGCCTGCTCAAAGCTGCTATCGCAGCAATGTGGAATGAATGCCTTGCTGAAATTCCCGCATTCTGATGTGATTTCCATGTCTGTGTGTGTGTGCGTGCCTACTGGTTTGCATGCCTGTCTGAGTGCTTGTCGGCTGAGTGTGTGTATGACCCGCAAGGGTACTTGTTGGTTGAAAGGCCCCGCAGGGCCGGTACTTACCTGTCGCCGTGACTTTGAGGGTTGCAAGGGGGAAAACACTCGAGTAGCGGGGGGTAGGCCCGTGACACTTAGAGCAGAAGGGAAAAACACTCAAGTAGCGGGTAGGCCGGTACCACTGAAGTAGTGGTAGAAGCGTCGGGTACTGGAGGCCGAGCAGAAGAAGACAAAAAGTTGGCATTTTTAGAGGTCCAGTAGCGGTAGGCTAGAGGTAGGCCGGTACAAGTCCAAGTAGCCCGGGTCTAGGGCCTGTCCGGAGGATAGCAGAGCCTGCAATGATGTTTCCCTCCGAAAGGGAGGAGGTACCGGTTGATGGGAGGCCGCTCGGCCTAGGAAGTCACCGCCCAAGAGGCCAGTAGGACGCTATATCTTCCGGAGGAGCAAGTAGCTCCTCCTCATTTGCGGTATGCAAGGATTGGCGGCATGCTGCTGGAGCACAGCGCTGGGCTGATACAGCGCTGCTTGGAGGTGAAGGGCAGCTGGCCCTCAGCCTGGCTATGGCGAGCAGCCCAGCCTGAGGAGGAGGAAGAAGGGGGCGAAGGAGGAGAGTGGCGAGGCACCTACCTGGCTATGGTGGACACCGTCTTCATCACCTTGTTGGGCGCTGCATCTGGAAGGCCCCAGTTGGGGTAGTGCCGCACCAAGGAAGCTCGAGGCAGAGTCAGGCATGGCGGACCAGTCAGCAGCAGCATAGCTGCTTTGGGTTGTCCTTTGGACAGGAGTGCAGCGCCATAGCTGCTTTGGGTTGTCCTTTGGACAGGAGGGCAGGGCCCTCAGTAGTCCGCCATAGCCTATGCATGTGAGAGGAGGCAGAAGGAGGGAAGCCATAGCTATGGTGGACTTGTTGTTGTTGTTGTTGTTGAGTCAGCAGTAAGAAGGAACTTCGGATATTGATTCTGGTTCATCCACTCATTGTTATTATTATTATTGGGAGAAAGAATAAGATTGGCGAAGTGAAGGAGGAGGAAGGTGGAGAGAGAAGGGGGAATTGTCATTGGTCTTGCCGGTGTACATCTTCTTCTTCTTCTTCTTCTTCTTCTTCTTCTTCTTCTTTCTCTCTCCTCTGGTCTCTATCTCTTTGCTAGTGCTTTCATTTCTTTCGAAATTGGGTGTCGCTTCCTTCCATCTGGCTGAAGGACCCCTGACCAGCATTGATTGCTCCCATGGGGAGGATTGACTGTCAGCTTGCCCTAACAACTTGCTCCTCTCAGGTTCCCTTCTTGGGCCTGTCAAATAGACCTATTCAAAGCGAGAGAAAGTGGTAGGAACTGCCTCCAGTCGCAGATCTAAAGCTGTTTCCTCTCTCCATTCATGCCTGATACCCATGTTGTTCAGCATAGGACATTGTTGTCTGTGTCGGGACTACTGCATTGGTCGTGAGGTATATTGTTCCTCTCCTATCCCCTCACGAGTTGTGCCATTCCTTCCATCGTAGATAAGAGTTCTTTATCTCTGCGACTTTTCCTTCAATCAGCCAGCCCTTGGTGAACCTTAACTGTGCTGCGCGCTGTTGCTCGTCCTCGTCTGGTAGGGAAAGTCTTGCCTTGTGCCACTGCATAAAATCTCTGCCTGAATCAAATCCTTCATTTCCGCCCAGACTTTTTCCCTCGAGTTTGACGCACCCTGAATGGTCCTGCCACATCTTTCCTTCCAGATGGTCCATAGTGTTGCCTTCCTGATCATTCCGAGATACTCTCTGTCTTGTTCAACTGGGTAGGGATGTTAGTCCAAAGGAGAAGTTGGAAGGGATGTTCGGGGAGCGGAGACGAGAATAGAGAGTTTCAGAGGGCCGATGCCCTTGCCCAGTATTCTGTTGCTTCTCTGCAACGTATTAGACATTCTCACTTGCAGCCGGTGAAAATTTCTAACTGCACACCTCATGCACTTGTAATGAACCCAAAACTTGTCAGAAGCTTGCAACAGCAGAATCATGCACGTAGTCTCATCACACATATAGTCTCTAGCCCCAGCAGCGAGTATCCAGAAATATGACAAAGGTAGAAGAGAAATGGAGACAAGGACGGAAGTTTCATTAATAATCAATGAAATATAATTGAGCGGACCTTCCGTTCCACTTCGACTTTAGGCCCTCTCCCACCAACGTCACCACCTCAGTATGTCGCTCCCTATTAACGCCACTGATGAAGTTCCTCTGCAGCTGACCTTAACGTCAGGCCCAACTTCCAGCACAAAGCTCAGCTGTGGATGTTGACAGCTGTCAGCAAACTGCTGTCCCAACTCCACCAGCAACAACCTCTCTCTCTCACTCACCACACAGGTCTTGACCACCCTCAACCTCACTCCTCCTCTATATTACAGCTCTCGCACTTGGCACCCTACCCTGGCTATGGCTCTTGTCTCTCTCCTCTTCCCTGACTGACTCTATTGTCTTCTTCTCTGGCGCCAGCCTCTCCTGCCTCCTCCAGCGCAAAGTGGAGCAGCGCTCCACCCTCCAGCAGCGCTCCACCCTCCAGCAGCGCAAGGCAGAATGAATAAGCTGAGTGGACATGCGAGTCTTTAATAGTACTAACCGGCCTTGGCCTACCTCAGTTTGCCTCCTTGTGTGGCTGAGATTCTTGATCTGGATGGCCCAGATTTGCTGTCGGCCAATGTGTGCCTGGACCCATTGGAACTTGAAAGCTTCTGGAACAATGCAGACATCCTTCGACATGCATCAGCTCTATGGTAGTGGTCGACTTCTGATAAACCTCTCTCTTTTACAGCTAATTTTCCTGACGTCAATTACCACATTCTGGGGGCACGGGTCGCCTCTTTTGACCCTTGACCCTGTACCTGTTGACCAAGGGCTTTTCTGAGACACTTCTTGGCAGGAGACAAGACTTTTGAGTCTTACCCCTGAATCTGGACTTAGACCAAAAGTTCCGACCATGGACTGTCTGTGCGGATTTTGAACTGAGTTCTCTGCATATCATACAACCTCCACAGTTCAGTTTTCTGGTTTCTGCTGCACATAGTTGCATCCTATTTGAAAACTGAAAGAAAGAAAAAAAAGACTATAGCGGTTGCTTTATGACAGTTTATGTCTGGTCAAAACTGCTAAAGGGTCGTAAGGACGTGCTAGCCAATATGGTCACGACAACAAAAAGACTGCTGCTTTTCATTGTCAATGACTTCACAGGTTGGGACAAAGTGATCAGCAGCAGTCTCTTTTTTTCCTGAGCTGAATATAAAATGATGTGGTATACACAGAGAGCACTCAGCTATGGCTGTCCTCTCCCCTCTTCTCCAAACACAAACAGCAAAAATGTCTGCGCTCGGCCAGCAACACTCTTGAAGACAGCGGGCTGTGCTCATGCTTGCTGGTGATAAGCAACCGGACTGCTGCCCCCCAGAATAGATGGGGCCTTTGTTTTCCGAAAAAAARAAAAAAAAAAAAAAAAAAAAAGAAGAAGGAGAAGAAATAGTTAAAAAGGAAACCATTGAACCATTCACAATTTCACACATTGTCTTACCGCCAAAGTTTATTGTGGCCTCTGCTGATGTGTCATCCAGGTAATCCTGCACATTCTTCTGGAGGGCTTCCACCTCGCTTTCTGTGAGTGGACCTCTGTCCTCAGATTCCCCTCGCAGCAGCTTAAGCTCTGCCTGGGCCACCACGATTCATTTCCGGCAAAATTTCGGCATGGAATTCATTAGTGAACTGAAAACACACCATCTTTTTTTATCTGCTCCCTAAATTTTTAAAGAGGGACTTGATGTCCTGGCTCCATTGTATTCTGGGGAACAACAGTCCTTACTTTTCCACCAGCAAGTCAAAGGATTACAAAAAACAGCACCCTGAGGTTTCCCTATGTGATGAAAAGATGCCGGACCTTTACTTGTTTGCTAAAGAACTTTCGTTGCTTCAAGGAATGCGTCCAAGGAACAAGAATGCAGGGGCCATTTTAGGGTCTGATGATCCAAAGTGTAACAATACTCTTATAAATGAAGGGGGAGAAGACGGACATGAAAAATTACAGGCCAATAACCTTGCTGCCTTGACCATACAAAATTGTCTCTAAAGCACTCACAAACAGGCTGCTCCCATACCTCAATAACCTTATCCACCAAGATCAAATGGGCTTGATGCCGCAAAGGAACATTCAAGACAACATATTCTTGGTAAATGACACCGTAAAGTATGCAAGACGCGGAAGAAGAGAGCCGGTTATCCTGTTTATGGACTTTCAAAAAACCTATGATCACGTGACTGGGTCTTCGTGGATGGTTGCATGGAGAATCCTTCACAACTTGGGTCCAGTTACACATAAATCAGCAGCAACAGACATCATGGTCAACAGACACTTGTCCACCCCTTTTGAACTTTATCGCCCAGTACGGCAGGGTTTTTCAATCACCCCTCTGCTCTTTGTGCCAGTAATTGAGTCTTTGGTGGCTATGATAAGCAAACCCTGCAATAGAAAGAATGTGAATCCAAACATCCCCCAACACCCCATACTGGTCACTTCTCTTTTTGCTATCGACCTGACCGTATTAATTAAGGTGTTGCCAGCAAGTCTGACTGCCCTGGCAGTCACAATAAGGTCGTTGTTACGATCCTGGTCATTTCCCAAGTGCAAATTCACAATGAAAGACAATGCCACCCAATTGCGAAAGAAATGAAAGCACTTGCAAAGAGATCAAGACCAGAGGAGAGATAAAGAAGAAGAAGAAGAAGAAGAAGAAGATGTACACCAGCAAGACCAATGACAATTCCCCCTTCTCTCTCCACCTTCTTCCTCCTCCTTCACTTCACCAACCTTATTCTTCTCTCAATAATAATAATAACAATGAATGGATGAACCAGAATCAATACCCGAAGTTACCTCTTACTGCTGACTCAACTCCACAACAACAACAACAACCAGTCCACCATAGCTACGGCTTCCCTCCTTCAGCCTCCTCTCTCATGCATAGGCTATGGCGGACTAATGAGGGCCTTGCCCTGACGTCCAAAGGACAACCCAAAGCAGCTATGGTGCTGCGCTGATGTCCAAAGGACAACCCAAAGCAGCTATGCCGCTGCTGACTGGTCCGCCATGCCTGACTCTGCCTCGAGCTTCCTTGGTCCAGCACTACCCCAACTGGGGCCTTCCAGATGCAGCGCCCAACAAGGTGATGAAGATGGTGTCTACCATAGCCAGGTAAGTGCCCCGCCACTCTCCTACCATGCCCCCTTCTTCCTCCTCCTCAAGCTGGACTGCTCGCCATAGCCAGGCTGAAGTCCAGCGACCCTTCACCTCCAAGCAGCGCTAGCAGCATGTCGCCAATCCTTGCACACCACAAATGAGGAAGAGCTCTTTGCTCTTCCTGGAGATATAGCGGCCTACCGGCCTCCTGGGCGGTGACTTCCTAGGCCGAGAGGCCTCCCAGCAACCGGTACCTCCTCCCTTTCGGAGGGAAACATCATTGCAGGCTCTGCTATCCTCCGTACAGGCCCTAGACCCGGGCTACTTGGACTGGTACCGGCCTACCGCTATCCTACCGCTACTTGGCCTCTAAAAATGCCAACTTTTTGTCTTCTTCTGCTCGGCCTCCAGTACCCAATACTCCTACCACTACTTGAGTGGTACCGTCCTACCTGCTACTTGAGTATCTTTCCCCTCTTCTCTAAGTGCCGTGGGCCTAACCCCGCTACTCGAGTGTTTTCCCCCCCTGCAACCCTTCACAGTCACGGCCACAGGGAAGTACCGGCCCTGCGGGCCCTTGCAACCAACAAGTACCCCTGCGCGTCACACACACACTCAACCGACAAGCACTCAGACAGGCATGCAAACCAGCAGGCACGCACACACACACAGACATGGAAATCACAGCAGAATGCGGGAATTTCAGCAAGGCATTCATTCCAGCGGCAAATCCCAGAAATCAGCAGTGTTCTCAGTCTGTGTTTTTCGCGGGTCATTACACTACCCCCCTCTCAAGAGCGAGGTCCCTTCGAGCGAGTAACTCATTCAGAGTTGGCACAAAATGCATCGTAGGAGTAAATCAGAAAGAGAGACTTAGTAAGTCCGCGAGGAGTCATTTTTGCAACAAATTTAGCAGTCTGTCCCTCAGCGATCTGTCGTTCATAAGCATTCACAACACGGGGAGCACTCTTTAGCAGCTGTAATGACCCGCCAAAGCACAGACTGAGAACACTGCTGATTTCTGGGATTTGCCACTGGAATGAATGCCTTGCCGTGATTCCCGCATTCTGCTGTGTTTTCCAAGTCTGTGTGTGTGTGCATGCCTGTCTGAGTGCTTGACGGTTGAGTGTGTGTGTGACCCGTAAGCGTACCTGTTGGTTGCAAGGCCCCGCAGGGCCGGTACTTACCTGTGGCCGTGACTTTGAAGGGTTGCAGGGGGGGTTAACACGCAGGTAGCGGGGGTAGGCCCACGGCACTTAGAGCAGCTGGGGAAAAACACTCAAGTAGCAGGTAGGCCGAGCAGAAGAAGACAAAAAGTTGGCATGTTTAGAGGCCCAGTAGCGGTAGGCTAGAGGTAGGCCGGTACCAGTCCAAGTAGCCCGGGTCTAGGGCCTGTCCGGACAATAACAGAGCCTGCAATGATGTTTCCCTCCGAAAGTGAGGAGGTACCGGTTGCTGGGAGGCCGCTCGGCCTAGGAAGTCACCGCCCAGGAGGCCGGTAGGCCGCTATATCTTCAGGAAGAGCCAGAGGCTCTTCCTCATTTGCGGTGTGCAAGGATTGGCGACAT
>BFEA01000003.1:8004256-8018925 GCA_003427395.1 Chara braunii
CCATCCTCCATAGCCCTGTGTCTTCTACCTTCTTCAACCTCCACCTCTTCACCCATCCTCCATAGCCATGCGTCTTCTACCTTCTTCAACCTCCACCTCCTTCACCCATCCTCCATAGCTACGCACCTCCCATGTTCTTCATTCGTCACCTCCATCCATAACCCCCCATAAGCCATGCACCTTCTCCAACCTCCATCTGCTTCACGTATCCTCCACAACCACACACCTTCCGTCCTCTTCTTCCTCCACCACCTTCATCCATCCTCCTTAACCATGCACCCTCCACTTTCTCCATCTTCCCCCTCCCTCAACCATCCGGAATAGCCCAAACCTTCCATCTTCTTCAACTTCCACCTCTTCCACCCATCCTCATAGCCATGCACCTTCCATCATCTTCAACTTCCCCCTCATTCAACCATCCACCATAGCCATACACCTTCCATCTTCTTCAACATCCACCTCCTTCACCCGTCCTCCATAACCATACCCTTCCCTCCCCTTCTTCTTCCACCTCCTTCACCCATCCTCCATAGCCATACATCTTCTAACTTCTTGAACCTCCACCTCCTTCACCCATCCCCGATAGTCGAGCACCTTCCACCTTCTTCGTCCTTCACCTCCTTCATCCATCCCCCATAACCATGCACCTTCAACCTCTTCTGACCTCCATCTCCTTCACCCGTCTTCCATAGCCATATACCTTCCACCTCTTCTTCCTCCACCTCTTCTTCCTCCACCTCCTTCATCCATCCTCCTTAACCATGCACCCCCCACCTTCTTCATCTTCCACCTCCTTCAACCATCCGCAGTGGCCGTACGCCTCCCATCTTCTTCAACCTCCACCTCCTTCACACATCCTCCTGAGCCATGCACCTTCCATAAGCTTCAACTTCCCCTTCCTTCAACCATCCCCCATAGCTGTACACCTTCCATCTTCTTCGCCTCCACCTCCTTCACCCATCTTCCATAACCATACCCCTTTCATCCCCTTTATCTTCCTCCTCCTTCACCCATCCCCCATAGCCATACACCTTCAACCTTCTTCTTCCTCCACCTCCTTCAATCATCCGCCATAGCCATACACCTTCCGCCTCCCTCGTCCTCCACCTCCTTCGTCATACACCCTCAATCTTCTTCTTCCTCCACCTCCTTCATCCATCCACCATGGTCGTACACTTACCTATCCCTTGGTCACCCCCTCACCTTAAACCCTAAACCCTAGGATCCTCTACACTAAGCAAAAGGGTAGTATGGAGGTTGGTGAAGTCAAGGAGAGGGTAACTTACCTCTCTCTCTCTCTCTCTCTCTCTCTCTCTCTCTCTCTCTCTCTCTCTCTCTCTCTCTCTCTCTCTCTCTCTCTCTCTCTCTCTCTCTCTCTCTCTCTCTCTCTCTCTCTCTCTCTCTCTCTCTCTCTCTCTCTCTCTTACTCTCTTATTTTGACTTCCTCATTCTCCCTCCTTTGTCTTGGCTTGAGGCTAACTCTGGTCTCCACTTTCTTCTTACTTGGCAGGGAGGCAAAATTAAATTGATCCAACTTGGTGGAAAAAGAGGGCAAAGAAAGGATTGTCGGTTCCTTGTGCCACCAACAGGAGTGATATGTGATCATTGGGCAAAATTGTGAGAAAAACTGGAATTGTGAGAACATAAGTTAACTCGACCAACACCCCGAATGCATGAAAGAAAGAAGATCTTGCATGGAGAAAAAAGTGAAGGAAACAAAGAAGAGAAAAGGCGAAGGAACCAAAAAAAGGCTAGGCAAGCAAGAGGGAATATGTGTTGACCCCCAATGAGGGTTGTGCCTTGTTTTTTTTTTAATTTTTTGATTTTGCAGGTGAGTTTACCAATGAAAGCCACCCGAGAGGGAAGGTCGCCAAACTGAGGCTAAATGGTTGGAAGGGAAATGAGCAGCTTCGGCCGATACACAAAACAAAGGAACCCCTTGGAAAACAAAGAAGGCAAGCCAACATGAACTTAACCCTTGCCCAAGGACACCCTCTTCTACCCTGAATGACCCTCCCACATATGCCCGTCCAAAAGACTCGTATTCTCCGCCGCCTCTACTTCCATTTCGTCTAAGCAACCTGAACAAAGGATGCCGACCCTGTTATCGAACCAGCGTAGTCCATTTCGACGGAGGGGTACTTTGCTGATACGGTGGAGACAACCTGAACTCTGAGATCCGTGCCTATGGCTTGGGCGAAGGGCAGGAATACCACACCCCACACTCTTAGAGGGATGGAGCGAGTCGGGCTGATCTAGGAGACCCCTCCAGTGGCCGACTTAGGTCCCACAACCGGATGGAAGCCGATGCCGAAACAAGCCCGAGCCAATGAAAATATCTTTGGTGGCGACTAGCCTGATGTCGTCGAGAAGGCAGGATCCTGCAGTAGTAAATCTCTCTTTTTTCATGGACCGCGATTTGTCTTTTTCTCTTTTATGGAAGCTAGAATCAGCGCACCGTTAATGGTTGTTGAGGTCGTGCCGTTTTTTTCTCTATCCGTTGGGAATCCATTGCAGTGGGCCGGATCGGCCACAACCCATGGATAGAAAACAGTGGAGGCACCCAAGCATTGAAACTGAAAATTTTAATGGGTGTGGGTCAATGATGTCGACGATGCCTGTCTGGGAGAGTATGCCAAGTCTCATGCAATACAAAAAAAAAGAAAAACATGTATGTGGTCCACAAAAGCGTTCGTATGGGTGCATCTTACCATAATTGCATCATAAGCGCATATTGTCTTTGGGCCTATGTGGAATGTGTGTGAGCCCTGCGTTGGTAGGGGATAAGGTTCGGCAGTATGTGCACACTTTGGTTGCAATGTGCTCCAGCCATGACGGAGGCTTGGTTGTATCTCACCATTCATCCAGCCGGGTGCACGAGCGAACAGTCTGTGCCTGCCCGCCTTAGCAATGCAAGCTCCTCAGCCATTGTAGGGGAGCGCCCTAATTGCCACATTTCCTGCCTTCGCACTACTGTCGTCTCTACTCACAACGCACCCTCATCATGGCTGTATTGGACGAGAAAGATACGTTGTATATCGTCATTATCTAGGTGCGTTATATTCGGGGGAAGACGGTAGGCGGCTACACTTTTTCCCCACTTCCCCTCCCAGAAGGATACCCCCCCAAGCCCCCCTACCACACCCCCATCTCCCCACATCCCTCCCTTAACATTCCACAATGTTGATACCACCAGTTCTTGAACAGACGGTACATCGCTCTAAGACATTGACATCAATCAGAACAGAAGTGTCAGAATACACTGTGATGCTGCCAAGCCACCCACTTTCTGCACACACATGACTAACAGGGGATGATCGACCTGAGGGGCCGAAGTGTGTAGTCGCCCTCTTACCTTACTGTGTTGTATGGCGGTCAACACTGCAAACACACACTGGTTCATACACACGCTCCAGGTCATACACACACACACACACAGAAAGAAAGATGGACTTGGTAAGACTCGTACTTTTCATTGAGCTGAAGCTAATGCAAGAGAGCATGCCATGTGTGGAAGCGCTTATACGGATGGTTTGTGATGATTTGTAGATGGAATGAGAGAGAGAGAGAGAGAGAGAGAGAGAGAGAGAGAGAGAGAGAGAGAGAGAGAGAGAGAGAGAGAGAGAGAGAGAGAGAGTTCTTTGAACGCACACACACACACACACACACACACACACACACACACACACACACACACGCGCACACACGCGCACACACATACACACACATACACACACATACACACAGAGAAAGATGGAAATATTCACACTCTGCATTGCGCTGAAGCTAATGGAAGAGAGCACGCGGTGTGTGGAAGCGCTTATGAACGCTCAATCGCATCTGGGTCAAATGCAAAGTCTGGCCTTGAGAAGATCCGACATTGGTCACTTCTGGGTCAAATGCATAGTCCGGCCTTGAGAAGATCGGACATTGACATGAACGCTTTGACGTTGTCGCAGCTCACTGTTTTCACATTGCTTTCCCAACTTGTCGACGCTTTGCCTCGGGAGTTGCCATGGTGGTGGATGATGCGCCGTGCGGCGGGGTTTTGGGAAGATCTTGCAGTGCGTGGCGGTGCAGAAGATTACTACTAAATGTCATTGTTGCGTATGAAGAGTACTTTTGATCGCCTGTTAGAGGCTCTCCATCCACATTTGACTAGGCAGTTGATGAGGCTTAGGAAGCCTCTACACCCTGCAAACATTCTAGCACATGCGATCCACAAGTGGGCTAGCGGACATAATCACCGTCATAGCAGTTGAGGCTACGGGATGGGAAAGACTGGCGGTTTGTGAACTATCGAAGATGTTACAGCAACACTCATCGCAGTATTCCCAAACGCCATCACTTCTGGAACAGTTGAGGATAGAAGGCGACCGATGCCACAGTACGTGGAGAATAATTTCCCCAATTGCTGGGGGTGTAGGGATTGCCCACACATCCACATCGACAAACAGGCATTTCAGAGTGGGGACCACTACTGCTCCGAAAGAACTAAGCGATTCTCAATCTTAGCTCAGATTGTGCTTGACCACGACTTGCGGATCTTTGATTTAAATATGGTTTCTCTTCGCACAGTGCAGGACTCCATGACCTTAAGGAACTCCAATTTATTCCATCGAGCCCAAGCCGCATCTGTCTTCGCGGAAGAGATGTGCCATCCACCTATCTCACATGTGGAGGGTGTTCTAGGGGGTTACTTGCTTGCTGATGCAGGTTATCCCCTGCTCCCCTGGCTTATGACAACCTAAGGGAGAGCTGAACTGTGTGGTCGTTCGGCTGCATTTAATTCCAGGCTCAAGTTCATCCGCGTGGACAGCGAACAAGGGAACGAGGTCTTGAAAGGGCAATTCCAAAACTTCATTGGCAGAGCAGTAACGACATTGCCACTCTGCCGCAGCAATTCCGTGAAGTCTGCATACTCCATAACATCCTTATTGATATGGGTAAAGATGTTAACCGCATGTTGGCCTTAAGCGCGACCAAAGCGGTGGGAATGTCCATTACCGGCCGTCGGCAGTCCAATACAACAGTGCAGGCCAATTGCGGATGGTGTGGCATTGCGTGATGCTCCACATGACCACATTTGCAGCAATGATGGCTGGTTCACAGTGAATGCCAAGTAATACCAGGGGAGCAGCTTGGGGTCCGGCTTCTCTGCAGGTCCCTGGCCCCACAGGTTTGGCATGTTGCTCCGTGTTTGCTCTCGGTCGCAGAAGGCCCACGGGTTCAGCGTTCCCTTCCTAGAGGTTTCCTTGCTTCGCACGTGTGTCCGGCCGAGGTGAAAACCGGACCCTGCAAAAAAGTGCCACCTCTTGTCCAACAACCATGTTGAGAAAGAGACTCACACAAATCCACCCGATGGACCACCCTTTTGTCCAAAGACACACGCACACACACACACATAATATGCAAGTGTGTTGAAGGGCGTTTGGGCACTTGGCGCTGAACCAGACAAACGTGGCCAACCTTGCATTTTCTATTATAATGTCTACCTATACTTTTTGTTATGGATGGTTCATTATGATTTGAGAAGGGAATGAGAGAGAATTTGGGGTGTTTTCTTAAGAACACACATTCCAGTCTTGCTAGCTCTTTGTCTTGCAGATTTGAGCGGTTAGGATCGGGCTCGTACTAGCAAGCTACTCTTTCTCTGTGGGTGGATGTGTTATGCTGGTTTGTTTTTTTATCCATGGCCTAATTCTTTGCCCCGTTTTGCAACATGGACTGTCTTGTCAATGAAGTAACGTCTGTGGGCGGCCACAAGTTTTTTCTGGGGTGAGAATTTGGGGTTTTGGCCACAACATCTTCACGAGGAGGCTCAGAGAGTGTTTGCTGTGGGTGTCATTCCTGCGGGCTGCACTTTCGGAGCACATGGAAGAATGGGGTAGCTTCTGGGGTGTTTTAAGCAGTAGCGTTCCTGGTGTCGCATGGAGATCTTGTGGAATTTGGCATAGTACTCGCAGTAGCCTCGCTATAGCACTAGGATATCATCTGATTCTGCAGGTTGTGCGGCAGGGGAAGTTCATGGCACTCTTCGTGCTGAGTACAGGTCCGGCATCTGTTATGACCCTGGCCAATTTCGAGATACACATCCACCGGAAAGTACAATGCCATCGAATTGCAGAAAGAAATGAATGAACTTGAGAGGAGAGAGAGAGGATTAGAAGAAGAAGAAGAAGAAGAAGTAAGAAAGAAGAAGAAGAAGATGTACACCAGCAAAGACAATGACAAGGCTCTTCTTCTTCGCCCAACAATCTCCTCCTCCTTATCTCCCCCTTCTCTTATTCATACAAGAAATAATAATACAATGTTGAATGACTGATCCAGAATCAATGTCCGAGTCCCTCTTCTACTGCAGGTATCACTTAAGGTCCACCATAGCCAGGGCCGCCTCTCTCACTCTTCACTCTCATAGGCCGAGGCTATGGCGGACTACTGGGCTCTGCTCAGATGCCCAAAGGACAACCCAAAGCAGCTATGGCTGCTCTAGCTCAGGCCGCCATGCCTGCCCCTGCCCCGAAGCTTATTGGTGTAGCTCTCCCCAGCTGGGGACTCCGTGCTGCTGCGCCCACCAAGGTGATGAAGATGGCTGCCACCATAGCCAGGTAAGTACCCCTGGCGCTCCTCCCCCTTCCTTCCTTCTTCCTCCTTCTTCCTCCCTCGTGTCCTTCTCCTTCCTCCCCAGCAGCGCTGCTCCAGCTTAGCGCTGCTCCAGCCAGCGCTCCACCAGTGTGTCGCCAAACTTGCACACCGAAAAARAGGCCGGACTCTCCGCCCGGCCAGAAGATGTAGCGGCCTGCTTTGCCTCTTGGGCGGTGACTTCCAGGCCGCTCGGCCTCCCAAGCAACCGGTACCTCCTCCCTTTCGGAGGGAAACATCATTGCAGACTCTGATATTGCCCGTTACAGGCCCTAGACCCAGACTGGTTGGACTGATATCTGCCTAGACCTGCCGACCACCACTTGGCCTCTAAAAATGCCACTTTTGGCTTCTTCTGCTCGGCCTCCGGTACCTGCACATCTACCCCTTCCAGGTGCGGTACCGGCCTACCCGCTACTTGAGTGTTTTTCCCCGCTGCAACCCCTCAATGTCACGGTCACAGGTAAGTACCGGCCCTGAGGGCCCAACGAACGAGCAAGTACCCTGACGGGGCCACACACATACTCATGCCAACCAGCACTCAGACAGGCACGGTCACACACACACCCAGGCCATCCAACACTCAGACAGGCATGGTCACACACACACACTCAAGCCATCCAGCACTCAGACAGACATGTAGTCCAGCAAGCGTGCACACACAGACTTAGTAGCAAGCGGGAAACTCAGCAGGGCATTCACTCTATGGGCAAAACTCAGAAATCAGCTGTGTGTTTCAGTCCGTGTATGGACGGGTCATCACACTACTCCCCCCTCAAGAGCGAGGTCCCTTCGAGCGAGTAACTCACTCTGAGTCCTCGACAAACGCATCGTAAGCGAGCAAGACAAAGAGATTCCTAGAGTACTCGGTTGCAGTGAGCTTCGCAGAGATCTTAGGTACAGCACTAGTGGCGATTTGTCTTTCATATGCTTTGACAACACGCGGTGCACTGCGTAGCAGTTCCTGTTTGGAAATCCAGTACAGATCGTCTACTGGGTGATACATGAAGTGAACCTGGTACTGTCTGTGGTGTCCCTTCCCTACGTGCTGTTTGATCCTGTCTATCTCGTGCCCGCCTTTGATCGCGCGAGGGATCATATCTTCGCGATAATCGAATGTCTTAGCATCACGGTGGAGGTACAKTTTGGATGCGTGGAACACGGGGTATGTGCGCAGATGGGCTGGCACATCAACGACGTACAAAGGGCCAAAGTGATCTTCGCCAATCACATCCAAAACTTCCCAGGGCCCATAATAGAGAGGGAGGAGTTTGCGTGAGACTCCCGCTTCTTCTGAGAATTCAAACATCTTGACCCAGACATAGCTTCCTACCTCAATATCCGATGGTCTACGCTTCTTATTCGCATGATGGATCATGGTGTGTTGTCGCTTCGTCATAGCTGCAATGGCAACTTTGAGCAAGCGATCATACTTGACCTTGAAGCCAGGCCTGCCAGGTGTTAAACCAGTTGGCTGCTCAGGGAATAGGTAAGAGAGCGGATTCCGGATCTACCACCCGTAATGCAGCCTGTTGGGTGTCATGTCGGTGGCTGAGTGGACGGAGTTGTTGTATAACCCCTTAACGGAATACAGCTCTTCATCCCATGTTTCCTGATCCGGGATAATCAAAGCGCAAAGAAGTTGAAACACAGTCTGGTTGATTTCCTCAGCCAAACCGTTGGCTTCGGGGTGTCGGCCAGATGTCATACACAGTTTGATCCCCAGTTGAGACGTGAAGTCCTTCCACTCAATACTAATGAAGCGCGGATCCAGATCGCTCACAAGAGTCTTTGGGGTTCCGAACTGCAGAATGTACTTCTGTTGGAATTCACGAATCACTAGTTTTGTTGGGGCATGAGGCGGCAAAGGGATCAGATTGAGGAACTTAGAGAATTGGTCAACAATCACCATGACTTGTGAGTAGCCGTTCTTACTAACCTTTCCCATGTCGGTGAAGTCGATGGAGACTCCCTGGTACCATCGAGAATGGGTAGGGGTGTTAGTAGCCCCATCGGCTTTTGTTTGCATGGTTTGATTCGTTGACAGACTTGACATTCAGCCACAAACTTTTCAGCAGTCCATTTCATGTCAGGCTAATCAAACTGTCTCGGCAAATTTGCGTACATTTTTGCCATGCCGAAGTGTCCGCTCCGGCCATGAGCCACATCCAAAAAGTGCATGCGGAGAGGCTCATGGTTGGGCACACACAAACGGTCGTGGTTCCCATGACGACGAAAAATCAGTCCTCCATACTCGTGAAAACCAGGCTGACTACTAGGATCAGCCCGCAGCCGCTCAAGGATGGAACTAAGTTCCGGATCCTTGGTTGTCTGCTCTACGAGCTCCTCCTTCAATTTCTTCTGGAGGTCGTAGGATTTCACAAGGCAAGTCATGTACTCAGGGTGGCGAGACAATGCGTCGGCGACTCGATTATAACAGCCCTTTTTGTGTCTTAATTCAAAATCGAAGATGTCAATCTCATGGAACCAGCGAAGCAAGGTAGGGGACAGGGTAGTTTGTTGTTTGATCCACTTCAAAGTCTCATGATCTGAGAAGTGGCGTCCCAAAAGATAGTGTTTCCAGTGATCCAACGCCATACGCAAAGCATAGAGCTCGCGCATGTAGGTGGAAGTGGCTACCTTTACGCTGGGCATGCGTTTGCTGTAGTACTCGAGTGGCCGCAAGCCATCACCGTCATCTTGTTGCAGCACTGCACCGATTCCATACTGACTTGCATCCGTAGTAACTATGAATGTCAGTTTGGGATCTGCAATGCGGAGTACCGGGTAACTTACCAAGGAGTCCTTCAAGGCTTGAAAGGCGGTCGTGCATGCGGTGTCCCAAGAGTAGGGAACATTCTTACTTGTTAGTCGAGACAATGGACGCGCAACAATGGAGAAGCGGGGCAAAAACTTCCAATAGTATGACGCGAGACCAAGAAAAGAACGCAGTTCGTGAATGTTCACGGGCTGAGGTCAGTTGCGTATGACCTCCACCTTGGTTGCTTCAGGCTCTAGGCCTGCAGCAGACAACCGGTGCCCAAGATAGATGACACTATCCTTCCCATGCTCAGATTTCTCTAAGTTGAGATGGAGTTGCGTCTTCTTGAGGATGGTCAGTACTTCCTCAAGGTACTTGCAGTGTTCCTCCATGGACTTACTGAAGATTGGAATGTCATCGAGGTAGACCACCACGAATCAACCAATCTGCTCGCGGAGTACTTTGTCCATGAGACTTTGGAAGGTGGTCTGTGCATTCGTGAGAGCGAAGGGCATTACGGTGAACTCGTAAAGCCCATCACGTGTCTTGAATGCAGTCTTGTGCTGGTCCGCAGGATCGACTTCAATCTGGTGGTAGCCAGACTTGAGATCGATCTTGGAGAAGACCTTGCACCCACCTGCTGCATCAAGCAAGTCATCTATACAAGGCAATGGATAGGCATTATTTCTTGTGATGCGGTTTAGACCGCGATAGTCAATACACATGCGGAGTTTTCCTCCTTTCTTCAAAACAAACAACACAGGAGCACCAAATTCAGATTCGCTAGGTTTGATCCACCCCTTGTCAATCATCTCATCAATCTGTCGCCGGAGTTCCTCCAACTCGCCAGGTCCCATTTGGTACACGCAGCCCTTTGGAGGGACAACACCTTCAACCAACTCGATGGTGTGTCGGACCGATCGCATGGGGACTCCACGTGGCTCGCCCAGAACTTCCAGAAACCAATCGAGGAGGTTTTGGATGTCTGGTGGGACAGGTGGGGGTGGGGGATCAGCAAAGGGATCACCTAGATCCGGTCGCAGGTCGCGTGTAGAGACGACCGAATCTGAAGTTGGGTCATTTGGACCATTAGAGGGTGGAGAAATAGAGGTGCTAGAAGTAGAAGTACTAGAAGTAGGATCACTAATCGAAGTAGTAGTGGTAGTAACCGCAAAAGTAGATGGCACATGGGTCGGACGAACAAAGGCAACATACAACTGTTCTTCCTCCTTGTGCTTGCACCATTTCTTGCAGAACTGCATTGCATTCAGAAAAGTCACTGGCACTCGTGCTTCTCATCCAAGAGGGCAGGAAGCTCGTTCCCTCTAGCATCTTTGATCATGAAAAGTGACTCCTTCCACTTGGTCCATTCGCATTGGGACTGCAGCCAGCCCAAGCCAAGGACAGCGTCGAAGGGGCACTTGTCAATAACATAGAAGTTCAACGTGTGTGTGACAGTTTTGTCCTTGTCAAAGGTAGTGCGCACACCTTTGACTGCATGCGTAGAGGAGCCAACTTCTTTGTTGCCAACTTGGGTCCGGCAAGGGTTCTGCAAAGCCAATTGCTTCATCCCCAAGCCCACTTTGCGTATCCCGTGCAGGGACATAAAGTTAGCCGTAGCACCACAGTCAACCAAAACACGGAGATAGCGGTGGTTTATGAGAAGTTTGAAGAAGATCAACTTCACGGTCCCCTGGGCACGCTGCTGTTTCATCTCAGCCCAATGCTCCAAGTGGTAGTGAAAGTCGACCGTCCCAGACTCCTCCCAAGGCTCGACATACAAAACGTTACTCACCTCAGCCTTGTGTTCAGCAGATGATTGGGCTTCAAGGGAGGACTGTTGATCTGCCTCAGATTCAGTCTCCCCTGTTGTAGAGTTTGCTGGAGTTGACTTTACGCCTGGTTCTAGTTTCCCTGCAGCCTATAAGAGTTTTGTACCTTATGGTTTGTTTTTTGGCAATGCAGGCATACCCCCTTCTTGAGTCTACCCGCCAGTCATTTTCAGTAATCCGGAGGTCAACCCAAAGTTTAGTAGTTGCATTCTCCGATCTAGGTGGAATCTTGACTCCCTTGGGAAGTTGGACATAGTTCTGCACTCCGATTCGGTCCATTTGCATTGGTAGTCTTTTCAAAGGCAGCAAATTTTTCTTCTTCTTTGTTTGCATCAGACTCATGGGCTGAAGAACAAGCTGTATCAGAGTCCTGTTCTTGGTCGTCACCAAGAGTGGGGTCATCTGCATCGGCTTCTTCTTCGGCCTCCAGCAGGTCATGCACAGCAAAACGGTTGCTGCCTTTGAACCGTCTGCCGCCCATGGGCTTTTTGCTGCCTGCTGTGGTGACGAGGTCTACAGCCTCAAGACTGACTATGTCCTTCATCAAGGTGAACCAGTCAGTGTAACCAATGAAGTCCCTGCCCAGGCGATTAGTAAAGTTAGTGGGAACCGCGCCTTTGACCACATCCAAGCAAGATTGAGCAGTTAGTTCCAATCCAGGTGTAGCGAACATCTTGCTAGATAGGTCTGCATGCTTTTCATGGAGCCCGTCCACTTGTTGCGCTTGATTTTGTCAAGCTGAATCCTTGCCCTTGCTGCAGCATGTGGATCCAAGTATTGTGAAATGAGGAGTTCCTCGAGGGAGGCAACTGGGGTGGCCTTAAGCCATCTTGTTAGTTGGATTTTAGGAATCCCAACTCGTGTAGCTTGGACCTCTAAGAAGCCCCGCACGACCGGTTCCACATTCATTCCCATGATCACGGACTGGTTCTCAGGTTGAGTCCCCAGAATCTCAAAATATGCCCTCATGGAGTTGATCCAGGATTCAATGTCTTCTTTGCCGTCGTACTTAGACGGTATTTGAACCGCCTTACGATCCATATAGGGACCGGCGTAGCTGGGACCAGCACCTGCTGGTTCCAATCTTGGGGCTGCAGCAGTTGCAGAAGTTCCAGCCTCGTTGTTTGTCACAGTAACAACGGAATCTGCACCTGTTGCAGGTCCCGAGGGGGTTGCCAACACATTCGAGGAAGAAGATACAATAAGAGGGGCAGAGGTAGTTTCGATTGCAGCTTCAGATCCAGGGGGTAGAGGAAGAGGGTTGGCCACTTGGGCTTGTCGTAGCTCAGCCGCCTCCTTTGTCAATTCATGGTACTTGCAAGTCATATAAGTCAGATCATCTTGAATTGTCTGCAACTTTGCAAAGACTTAAGCGATCAGAGTGGTATGATCCTCAAGGTTCCTGACTTGAACAAGGGCGGTGAGTATAGACTGCAACTGTTCCCCACACTGCTCTTCAGTCAGTGAGGGAACAGTCTCTAGGATGGCCACCTGCCTTCTCAGCAACGTCTCCTTCCTCTCCTTCTCTGCCTCCTGTTCCCTTTTGATTGCACTATCTAAGAGTGCTTGTAGATATGGCTTTTCGGCATCACTCGCTGCATCTAACAAGGCCCGTCATTGAACTGAAGTTAGTTGAGCCATTATTGGACCGTTAGTGTTGACAGGTGGGTCAGAGAGTTGCCAGTCAGCAAAAGAATCAATTAGACTCTCGAGAGGTTCACTTTCCCTCTCACATGGACGAACACTCCTTTTCCCAGCACTTTCCCAGCCCTTGCCCACTTCAGACGGTCACTTTCCCTCTCTCCCTTTTCTCTCTCCCTCCTCTCTCTCTCTTCTTTCTAGCTGCGAGTCTCCACGGGCATTGGAAATGCACTCAGAGAAACAAACTGAAAAGCTTAGAGAAAAGAAGGTAGAACTCCTAGCCGGAGCGGCGTTTCATTTGGAAGTAGCGAGCAGCAAACTAAAGAAAAACAAACAACTTCAAACGAGAGGTCTGATCCAGCAACCTAATCTGATCAGACTGCATACGAGGTCCTCTCGAGTCCAGTCTGACCAGCTCCGTGACCGTACAACAAACCAGACAACGAGTGACTAAATACAACAATGGAGAATTGAGTGGTGTACAGGGTGCGAGTCAAGCCACGGACAGTGCAATCCAAAAGACATGCGAAACGTCTCAGTGGGTGTCCTAATCCAAGAAGAATATCCCAGCCAAGAAGACAAGAGGTCAATGCCTAACCGATTTGGGTCCAGAGGCTCTTCTTGTTTGGGCCCGGTCCCGCTGGGTCCCAAGGGTCCCACGTAGGTCTCAACCAGGTCCCAACCAAGAGGAGTTCCACCTGAACTTAGTTCAGTCTCTACTGCATTGAAAAACGAAATTTCAACTTCTCGCAGAACCTACAGACTACAACCGTTCAGAGATGAAAAGACAAAGAACTGTAGAAAGACTCGGCATTTAGGTCAAGATACTTCATTTTCCATCCATCAGGTGAGTAGGTAGATCACATGCATTCAGTCACACAATCAAGACCACAGAGGAATAGGAAAAGAAACCCAAAGTACCCCAGCAGGACAATCAATACCATACACACATACATGGGCATCCCGTAGGTGCACGACACTTACCTGAGTGGCCTTGAGCTTCGAGATGAATAGAACTCACCCCCCCCTCTCATGCGGTCCTCTTGGCCCCTCTAACGCTACCCTTACACTAGTGTCCTGTCTCCTAGGAGGGTCCGACTCCAACACCAAAGTGCAACGCCAGATCCCCCGTCGATGCTGAAGAACAAAGTAGCAACTTGCAGTCCGTAGATGTTGAGTGGCCGCTGACCCTCAAGCTCGCCTACTTGAGGGCAGCCCATAAGTTGCCAAGTGTCTCCCTTGAATCAGATTCCAGGTGCGAGTGCCTCTCACTGTCGCCTCTCTCAAATTGTCGCATGAAGTCTCCTCGAAATGTCTCGCCACCCTAATCTCACTCTCAAGCAACCTGGTTAGGTTCTATGTCGACCCCACATGACCTAACCAGGTGGGGGCAACTTCCCTTAGCCACGCTGCCCCACTTCCCTCAACCAACCAACCCTAACCCTAAGTGTTGCCCTCAACCACTTAGGTTAGGGTTAGGGAAGCAAGTCAACTCTCACCAGCAAGTAGAATCCGCTCTGATACCAATGTTATGACCCTGGCCAATTTCGAGATACACATCCACCGGAAAGTACAATGCCATCCAATTGCAGAAAGAAATGAATGAACTTGAGAGGAAAGAGAGAGGATTAGAAGAAGAAGAAGAAGTAAGAAAGAAGAAGAAGAAGAAGAAGATGTACACCAGCAAAGACAATGACGAGGCTCTTCTTCTTCGCCCAACAATCTCCTCCTCCTTATCTCCCCCTTCTCTTATTCATACAAGAAATAATAATACAATGTTGAATGACTGATCC
>BFEA01000003.1:8030825-8041890 GCA_003427395.1 Chara braunii
GGTAACGGATAACAATCCGTTGGTATTCTACAAGTCGCAAGACACGATTAACAGTACCATTGCCCGTTGGATGGCTTTCATCGACCAGTTTGACTTTTTCCCCGATCACATTCCCGGGAAGTCGAACCGTTTTGCGGACGCCCTCTCACGGCGACCGAATCTTTGCACCGCAGTCTACTCTACCTTCGAGATCGACGACGACTTGCGGGAGAGCTTCATCCGCGGCTATCAAGCGGACCCCCACTTTCGCGACAAGTACGCAAATTGCTCCTCTCCGAATCAGATGCCTTCGCATTATCGGATCCAAGGGAGCTACTTGCTCGTGCATTCACGGGGTAAGGATCTTCTTTGTGTGCCGAGTGATTCACACTTGCGCACACGGCCTCTTGGCGAGTTTCACGATGCGCCCGCCTCCGGACATTTCGGTGTCAACCGTACACTTAGCCGACTTCGCCAGCGGTTCTATTGGCCCGACCTTCTTAAGGACGCCACCCGCTATTGTGAGTCGTACGAAGTCTGTCGGCGTTGCAAGTCACACAACCACCGTCCGTTCGGCGAGCTACACCCACTACCAGTGCCCCTTGGGCGACGGGAAGCAATTGCTATGGATATCATCGGCCCCTTCCCGAAGCACAAGACCGGCGTTGATGGGATCCTCACGGTCGTCGACCGCCTCACCAAGTACGCCATGTTTTTGCCTTGCCGCTATCACGCAAAGGAACCGGAGTTAACCGAGGTCTTATACACCGGTTGGATTCGCTCCAAGGGCTACCCCAAGGAGATCGTTTGTGACCGGGACACCCGCTTTCTCTCCGACTTTTGGGTCGCCCTCGTCAAGCGATGGGGCTCATCTTTGAAGCCGAGTTCGGCTTGCCACCCGCAAACCGATGGTCAAACGGAAAGGGCGCATCAGACTGCTCAAGTCCTTCTACGCACTCTCATCCGTCCCGACCAGGTTGATTGGGTTGAGCGCTTGCCAGACGTTGAGTTGGCTTACAACTCATCGATCCATCCGGCTATCGGGATGTCGCCATTCGAGTTCGAGCATGGTTCACCCATCTCATCGCCGCTGGACGCCACTTTGCCGCGCATAGCCGAGAGCGACGACCATCTTGTGTTCCTTCGTCGCATGTAAGAGCTTCTTGTCAAGGCACGGGATAAGATGTCAAAGACGCAAATATGGATGAGCCGTCAAGCCAACCGCAATCGCCTTCCTTGCCCGTTCCGCGCCGGCGATCTGGTTTGGGTCTCCGCCGCAGAGTTCAGCCTTGAGCAAGACATCTCTCGCAAGCTCCTTCCCAAGTGGATGGGGCCTTGGCGCATTCTCTCTGTAGTTGGTGATGATCCCGAGGGGCCTTCATTCCGCATCGCGGTGCCACCTCACTTGCCCGTCCACACGGTGTTCCACTGTTCCAAACTCGCTCCTTTTGTTTCAGAGGAGTCCGACGAGTTTCCCGGTCGGCGTACGCAAGACCCTCCTTCCATGGACGGATTTCAGGAGGCCGGCTACATCATCACCGACCGGCGCCATGGCAACAAAGAAACAAAGTTTCTACTTCACTTTTCCTACTGCAGCCACAAGGCTGACCGTTGGCTGACACGTTCGGAACTGCAGGCCACAGCTCCCGCCGTTCTCTCACGTTATCTTAGCAAAGGGAAGACTACGCCGAGCACTCCAGCTCCTCGCCTTCCTCGCTACATTCCGCCATCGGATCGGCAGCTTCGCTCGCGCCCCAGCTCGTCTTCATAATGAGGGGGGCGTGTTACATGCTGAAAGCCTACACACGGGCCCCTCACGGGACCCGAGGTTGGAATAGGGCCCCCGGGTCGCGTCACCGCATCGTGAAGGCCCTATGGCATTTTTACTTGGGCCTGCATCAGAAAAACGCCAGCTTTCGATTATTTTTATATTCTTTTATTTATTTATTTGCTGCTGTTTTTCTAACGGGTGTACTGCTGTCCATTTTGTGGCCAGGTACACGTTTTAGGACCAGGGCCAGATTCAGGCCCAGAGGCTGAGCTCCTAAAAACGTTTGGACCTTTTCTTTTGTTTTCGAACAGGTTTTTACCTGTTCGGACCCAGGCCGACGTTGAGGCCAGGTACGTCCGCACAGGACCGGTTTGAAGCCAGGTACCAGGAAACTGAATCCTGGACAGGGCCTGGACGTCCGGTAGGGACCCAGGCAGGCCATTTTTAGGCCAAGGACTGAACCAGTTTTTGAAGCCTGCGATCTGGACCGTGGATCGGAGTTTCGATCTGCACGGTCCAGAACGCAGGCCATGGACTCACTGGGTCCGGCCCAGCACTACTTAAGCTGGGCCAACGCCCAGTTGTGGAGAGAAGGTACCAGGAGAAATCCAGCGTTATGCTGGTTCAGGAACTTGGCTACTGTGCTATTTTGGAGACTCCCTGCAGCGCTATTTTAGGGACTGCAGCTGCGCTGTTCATCGGCAACGAGGCACAGCACTGGAGGAGTCCAGCGCCGAGGAGAGTAGTGGAGTTATATATATATATATATATATATATATATNTCCCTTTCGGAGGGAAACATCATTGCAGACTCTGATATTGCCCGTTACAGGCCCTAGACCCAGACTGGTTGGACTGATATCCACCTAGACCTACCAACCACTACTGGGCCTCTAAAAATGCCACTTTTGTCGTCTTCTGCTCGGCCTCCGGTACCTGCACATCTACCCCTTCCAGGTGCGGTACCGGCCTACCCGCTACTTGAGTGTTTTTCCCCGCTGCAACCCCTCAATGTCACGGCCACAGGTAAGTACCGGCCCTGAGGGCCCAACGAACGAGCAAGTGCCCTGATGGGCCACACACATACTCATGCCAACCAGCACTCAGACAGGCACGGTCACGCACACACCCAGGCCATCCAACACTCAGACAGGCATGGTCACACACACACACTCAAGCCATCCAGCACTCAGACAGACATGTAGCCCAGCAAGCGTGCACACACAGACTTAGTAGCAAGCGGGAAACTCAGCAGTGCATTCAGTCTATGGGCAAAACTAAGAAATCAGCTGGTTGTTTCAGTCCATGTATGGACGGGTCATCACACATCATATTTTTTATTTGTGGTGGTGTTGTAGGCCATCGCAGAGGGCTCTAATTTTTTTTTTAGAGCATTGCCATGTGTAATGTACCCAGTCTCGTCATCCAACCATGTCGCAGATAACAATGTCGTGCAATGCCATGAAATAATCAATCCAATAATTCCATCAGTTTGAAGTCATTGAAGTACATGTTTCCTCATTACCACGTGTATCAAAGTCCACAGTATCCAGAAAAGAGAGGAGGGGAGAATAGACAGTTGGAAGGAGAACAGTAAGTCCCTCTTCTCCTTCAGGCTCCCCACCTCTGCCACATCAGCTGTACTTAATGCACCACGTCAGCAATATGCCCACAATGTGCCATGTCAGCAATATGCACTCAATGTGCCATGCCAGCAATATGCACTCAATGTGCCACGTCAGCAATATGCATTTCAAGGTGCCTCGTCAGCACTATGCACTCAATGTGCCACGCCAGCAATACACACTCAATGTGCCACGTCAGCAATATGCACTTCAATGTGTCACGTCAGCAGTCCGTGTAACACGTGGACGATGTGGAAGCAGCTTCTTGCAGGTAAACAATCCTCCAACAGCAAGTAGGGTCGGCAGCGGCTTCACATCTGAAGAAACCAGGTTTGTACGCACGACAACTCACATCACCCACACTCTCTCTGTCCTCTCCTCATTCCCTCGCTGCCATCTATGGCCGCGGTCTTGGCCGCCCTCTCCCTATCTCACTACTACGATATCTGGTTGGGGCCCCTCCAGCAGTCTGGCGCCAGCATCTCCTCTCCAGTCTCAAGCGCAGCGTCGTAGCCGCAAGCAACTCGCAAGACTGAATGCTCAAGCAGTGGCGAGGTTGTAGCGTTGACTCGCGCTGTTTAGGGTCAGCATCGGTCCATCTGAGGGCCCGGATCATCCGATCAGTCCCAGTTTTGGTCTGGACTCCTCTAGGCCTGAATCTTCCGGAACCTGCAGACAACTGTTAGATCATTCCGGATCAACGGCCAGGAAATCTTTGTTGTTGACTTCGACTTCTCGGATCTGGGCCTCGGTCCACGAGTTGACTGTTGACTTTTTGGTCAACTGCCGGCCTGGGCCCTTTCCAAGGCCTCTTTGAACTGTGTATGACATTCGGAGATCAGACTTGGGTTGGACTTGATTACTATGTCCCTCCCCCTTCTCTCTCGCAGGTCTATGGATCTCTCCCCATGTGTGTGAGYGGAAGGGCAATCTTTCTGATGTCTTGCCCTTCCGAAGTTTCTCCCTTTCATGTTGTTGTCCACGTGTCCTTTTGATACTAAATCTTCCGCTGCGCTGCTWCCCAGCCCATGATGATAATGATACGAATGTGTTGTTGTTGATTTCTTGTGGTTCACTCTTTACATCGTGCACATTGACATCTTGTGAATGTTGCACCTATGCTGCTGGTTGTTGCCACTTTCGTCATTGCTAGATCTTAGGCTCTCAGTGCATTTCACTTTCTGATATGCTACACACACACACACACACACACACACACACACACACACACACACATGGACACTGGGTTAAGTACGGCATATGTGCATGCTCTTTTCCTTCTCCCCTATTAGATGTATGATTGGCAATTGCCGTTTGCTGCCATGTCTCACACGTATGGAATTGCAGTCGGTGTGGATTTGGCATGTTTTATCGCCATTTTTTTATCTTCTTTGCTGATGTTCACGAAGAGAGGCGATGAGAGCGGCAAGACAAAAAAAAAAAAAAAAAAAAAAAAAAAAAAAAAAAAAAAAAAAAAAAAAAAAAAAAAAAAAGGATACATACTCACATGTGGAAGAGAAAAAGGGAGGAAACTTAGGAAAGAATCCGAAAGACAACAAAATTGCATCGCTCCTGTGAAATGGACAAAAGGGATCGTCGACGTCGTGTGACGAACAGGAGATCTGTTGCACTGATAGGAATGAAAAGGGGATGACCCATATGCATGGAGAAACAGTGACTAACACGCGTGGAAGCGAAAATGGAAAAAAACATACCATGACAGAGGTTATCGACCGCAGATGTGGTGGAACATATTGCGGAGTGCTGTGGTGGATCCGCAGTGACCATAATGTTATTATCCTGGAAATGAGGTAATGACAGACGATAAACGGTTCTTCATACCTGTCGCAACTGGCCATACATGGTTGCACAGGATTGGCCACATTCCTATCCGAATGCGAACTGGACCACGTTCCAGGTCATTGCATAGACATCTTAATGAAGTTTTTTGCTTCGTCCTCAGAGCAACGGAGTCAAAAAAAAAAAGAAAAGGAAGAGCTGAAGGGTAGCATTAAAGTCCCCTGCCAAGCTGAAAGTACAGAGAACAGGAGATACAAGTTGTGAAGGATGGCGGATGAGGAGACGGATTCCAGAAGAAGAAAAATTACGAATCCCATATCGCCCACCCAATGTGGCTGAATGGTACACCCATGTAACTGTTACTAGTACTTTAAACAGGTCATGCGTTCAAATCCTGATGGAATCAGATGGATGCAAGAAGGTTAGGGTTCACCCCATTTTAAAAGACACATAATAGCCCATACCACTCAGAGGCATAGACAGGAGAATGTAGATGAGATTGACAGCAGAATCAACACAGATGTTGCGCAGGATGGAGGAACGGTGTGCCTACTACGTTTTCTCCAGTGCCTATAGGCTTTTTCCAAACAAACAATACATACGAGCCCACCTTTCCCAACACTCGCCTTTGCCCGCCCCTGCACTACCGAACTGCTGTGGGGGTCAGGCCTTCCAGTGGCATCCATGCGCACCACCTTTGTGCTAGAATTTTACTAACAGACAAAAAACGTTGAAAGGGTCCAAGGTAAAAATCGACAATGCTGCAGTCTTTGAGTGGTATCGTCTGGCTGCATCTGGGGTCAAAAGTTGGGCTGTAGGGTTCTAGGGGTGTAGAAGTCAACCACAATCCAAAGGCTCAGAAATCGTTTCCAGATGCATCCAGGGCATACTGGGTTCAGGCAGCCTCAGATCTCAGCCAAATCTCAATCACTTCGACAGGAGAATCTCACCCATTTGCGCAAGGACAGGAGGCCGGTCAGGTCCGTAAACATAATAAAGTCGGCTACATCTCAGAGTTGAGACGTTCGTTGCTGAGCACATTTGAGGAGAGAGTGCCAGTGATAGGAAGAGAGTTCCAGCGCACAGAGAGAACGCGTGCGAGCGCGCGACGGACGGACGGATGGACAGACAGAGAACGCCCGCCCGTCCGCCCACCCGCCCGCCCGCCCGCCCAACCGAGCGACCAAGCGACCGAGCGACCGACCGACCGACCGACCGAGCGACCGAGCGACAGGCAGACAGGCAGACAGGCAGGCAGACAGACGGAGAGGCAAAGAGGCGGACAGACAGAGAGGCAGACGGACGGACGGACGGACGGACGGACAGACAGACAGACAGACAGACAGACAGACAGACAGACGGACAGACAGACAGATGGACAGACAGAGCGACAGCCAGACAGACAGACAGACAGGCAGATAGACAGACAGACAGACAGACTGGCAGATAGACAGACAGACAAACAGACAGACAGATGTCTGAGGGAGACACTATTACCTGTCGTGAAGAGGAAGGCAGCACACTTCTTCAGAAGGCCACCATTGCTGTACCTGATTGTTGATATCGATTGTGCCGCTCTTGTAGAGAGAGAAGAGATGTAAACTGTAATTATTGACCGCATTTCTGAGTTATCCTCCCCCTTCTCTTCTACTTCTTCTATCTTCAGCACATTCCAGTCCTCCATCTCCAGTCCCAAACTCCCACCTGACTGTGGCATTCCGAGCACCTATCCTCAGCTCATTCCACCTACCCCTATCTGACTTGTTGGGTGACATTATTTGCCAAGTAATAATTCATTAGAGCTTCCAGAGTACACACATGATGATGATGGAGTGAGTTTCTGGGGTTGAGTCCTTTTACAACTTTTTTTCAGATTCTTTAAATATTTTTCCCTTACATATCAGTGCCTACCCTGCATCCATGAAGTTTTTCAAAATTTTCTCGTCAACACGTTGTGCCCTAAAAGATTGTCAAAGTTTGGAGAGTCGACATTTTGTGTCCCCACTCCTGGCCCCCCCTCAAACTCGACCAGGGACCCATGCTCACTGGCATGGCACAAAGGTGAGCTGGTAGTTCAAGGCAGCAAAACAACAAGAAAAGGAGGGTGGGTGGGGAAGAAAAACTCTGAAAAAGATTCATATAAAGAAACTCGACAAAAAGTGAAAAAAAAAGAAAAAGAACCAAGAACGCATACGGATGTTTCTGCGTTTAGACAATACATTCACAATGGGAGTGGCTTGAGTCGTCTGAATACAGGCTGAGGGTGGGTGGTGGCGTTCGCCTTTTTCCCAGGTGACAAAAGGCAGAAGCGACTTTGTTTGTGGAAAAAGAGAGCTTGCTGGGGGAGTAAGACAAGTTGGAAACAGAAAAGGGGGGAGGGAAGGGAAAAGGGGGGGGGTAAGGGAGGGGGGTGGGGCGCAGACGGGGGAAGCCAGAAGTGGGAASCGGGGGGGRGGGKGCRGRKGGGGGAAGCCGGAAGTGGAAACCCGGAGGGGGGGGGGGGGAAGGAAGAAAAACATATTGGGCCCAGGGCTCGCCACCACTATCTTGTCCACTCCGCTCTGTGTCTGGGGTGTTTCTGGTTTTCAAGGAGAAAGGGCAAGGCAAAAAAAAGAACCATCAGTTCTGTTTACCGTCTGACAGTTTCCCCCAAGGCTGTCCCGGAGCACTGACGTCATCATAGAGTTCCTGTATGGAATATGCTGACGAGGCTTGCCCTGGCTTCGCTCTTGCAATGCAATTATGACCTGAGATGCCAAACTTTTCAAAAACTGAGTCAGGATGCAGACATGAACTCCCTTTTTTTTTTCTTTTTTTTTTACAAAAACAGATCCTTATGGACACTACGCACAAAAGACAGGAGATGGATATCCTGGGTGGAAAAAGGGGTGTGGCAGGTGAAACACATTTGGGCAGAAGATCGAAGACAACGGTTAACTGAACAGGAGCTCCGAAATGAATTAAAAGGCTGCCACACCCTCACATAAAATCTAACACAGATTCAGAAGAGCATCCCAACACAGTGGCTCTCCCTCGTAAGGGACGACTTCTCATGGAAATACGGGGACTGGGGCATACTCATTTCCCAAACCCCGCCTCGCAGAGCTTATCGCTTTGTTTCTCGAACCAATGCACCCAGCTAGCTCTCCAAATTCTTATCCTACCCGATCACCAATCACAACCTACAAGAGCTGGAAGTTATGAACAAAGAACCCCAGTGTGACATGCTAGAATACTTCCGATTGAGGAAAGTGAGGGTCACAGAAGCTAAACCCTTCCAACCTGATCTCTGCATCTCAGACCTCAAATTCAACCCGAAAGAGTGGATCTGGAAACAGGAGAAATCCGGGAGAACGAGAACGATATTCGAATACGATGTAAAATTCGGTTACGACTTAGGATTACAAACTACAGGCCTGACTCCCAGACTCAAAGAAAAATGGAGGGAGATCCTGAACCTAGAACCTACTGACCCCATTTCCATCCCCTGGACGAAGTACCTGTCCATCAGACCGGTTAGGATCCGAAGCATGCAGTGGCTTGTAGTCCATGCATCCCTGTCCGTCAACCAATGGCTCCACAAGAGGAGGAAACATATGGATCCCGACAGCTCCGAATTATGTGTTATGCGCACAGACAACAGACCAGAAGACATACCCCACTGCCTCTTGTACTGCACCGAAGCAGCCTGGATATGGAACAAAGCTCGCGACCTATGGTCCCTCCTGTTCTCATCACCCCCTCCCCCCACATCTCCTTAAAACATCCTCCTATCCAACAGTACTAACAATCTCAAAGGCGGCAAGGAAATCTGGTTTCACCTTCTCTGGAAGCTGGCTCTGTGGGTGATCTGGAAAAGGAGGTGTACCGAGACTATCGAGAGAACTGAGGTGGCAAGGGAAGAAATGTGGGCCCTACTGTCGAGTATGACGGAAACTGAGATTTGGCGCAGATGGAGGGTGGTTAACATCAACAACGAAAGTCAGACCAGAAAGGCTAGCTACCAAGAGACGTTCTTTTATGAGAGACTGGCTCCTACACGGAAAGATTGCAACAGTGCCAGATAATAGATTGATCTGGAAAAGATGGCTCAGCGGAACTCCAGCAAGTACGACAACCCAGTGAGGGGCAAACTGAGACCATAGTCTCAACAATACAGACAACTCTCCCATTTTCTTGTTGCACACGAACTACATGACAGAATCAAAATGGATTCTGAGAGGAAAAGCAGTAGGGCAAGATGACAGTCAATCCTCCTGGATAGGAGCAGTCAATGCTGGTCAGGGTTCCTTCGGCCAGACGGAAGGACGTGTGAGCGAGTTCGCCATGTATTCCAATTCTCGACTTACCGGTGGACAGGAACTGGACTGATGCCCCCCAGAATGGATATGGAGCTAGGACCATAAGGACCTGTTTTTATTATTTAAAAAAAAGAAAAAAGAAAAAAAACTTATGTTTCTGGCTCCTTTCCATTCTGGGGGGCACCAGTCCAGTTCCTATTCCACCGGCAAGTCAGAAGGGAATACAATAGATCCACACACACGCTCGTCCCCATTATGGTTGAGCGGCCCGAGTGGACGGCATTGATAACTTACCATGGGAAGGATGAACCACCCTCACCCCTCCCTAAGTTAGCCTGCATGACTTATTTCTGCCATTGCTTCTGACTTTGGTTGCTAGTCTTGTTTGTCCTATCTTCAAATGCTTTTTGCTGCCTGCCTACGGAAACCTAGACTACCTGGTTCCTCTCAGCTATATGGCTGCCGGGTCAGCGATAGGAATTGGAACTGCTGGCTTGGCTTCGTCCTAGCTGTCTTACCTAAGCCTGAGGTCTAGTCTTGATTGGATTCCAAAGTACTAGGATGTCCCTAGGGTTTCCTATTGCTACCCGTGGTCTTCCTGATTCTAATTTAGATCATTTGGTAGGGGTCTACATAGCCCTAACCCCTAGGGGAACGACGCTCTTATCACTTAGGTCTCCCCTTTTTTTATTTTCTTTTTGGGAAAATTTGCTGGGTTAGGCCGACGCCTGGTCCAGACAGACAGGGGGGGGTCCGTCCGGCAAAACCAGACGAGCCAAAAAATGTTCAAGGGATTTTTTTATTTTTTTTTTGCAGATGGGGTTTGGACTGCGCTCACTGAGAGGAGCCCAAATCCGCAGAGAAACTTGTGAAAGATGTGTGTTGCGGGGGGGGTAGTTTGAGAGGGGGGGGGGGGGGGGGGGGTTGACAAGCTTTTTAAAAGTTTGTGTTGCAGCAGCCAGTCCACTGAGGGGAGGGGTTAGAGGAGGGGGAGGAAGAGGAAGAAGAAGAAGAAGAAGAAGAAGAAGAAGAAGAAGAAGAAGAAGAAGAAGGAGGAGAAGAAGAAGAAGAAGATGTACACCAGCAAGACCAATGAAAAATCCCCCTTCTCTCCCCACTCTCCTCCTCCTTGTCTCCGCCAATCTTATTCCTCTCCAAATAATACTGGTAACAATGAGAGGCTGAGCCAGAATCAATATCCGAAGTTCCCCCTTATTGCCAGCACAACAATTGGTCCACCCTAGCCATGGCCTCCCTCTTCTCCTACTTCTCACATGCCTAGGCTATGGCGGACTACTAAGGTCCATGCCCTGACGTGCAAAAGAGAACGCAAAGTGGATTTGAGCACGTGACTCTGGATGGGTTGTGAGCAGAGATGAAGATAGGCAGATCAATAGCAATTCTTTGCCTCTCTCCGCAAATGCATCTGCATTCGGGCGCTGAGTCCAGTCCTCTTTCCAAGTGAGACCTCGCTCCTGGCTATTTCCGACGTGCAAATTCACAAGGAAGGACAGTGCCACCCAATTGCAAAAGAAATAAAAGCACTCACAGAGATAGAGACCAAAGAAGAAGAAAGAAGAAGAAAGAAA